>JAEIFJ010001190.1:0-441892 GCA_018903435.1 Leucophenga varia | reverse complement strand
AAATGCGACTCTGTTCTATGGATGAGTGCGAATGAGAGAGGTTTAAGTGTAGTACTGCTTGAACTTATAGTGAACGTATCTGCTCAATTCAATATGTATATATATGTTGCTGTAAGGAATTACTTGTATAACTATCTTTTTCACACACTTCTGGACAAATAACGGTTAATGAATATTGGCGGCTAATGGCGCCATTGAAATGAGCGCCAATATTGAATATTGAACTGAGCGTCAAGTGGTGAAGAAAAGAAGTGAAATAATAAATCTGCAATTGTTTTTATTATTATTGCATTATTATTTGCATTTCTTTGCTTGTAATGAAATTAATTTAATTGTGATTGTGAAAAGTGATTTAAAGTGATAGTGATTTAGTTTAAAAGTTATTAAAAGGTTTTCAGTGAACTTCTTTATAATTTGCTTGAAGTGCTTTATATATTTTATTTATAATTTTTATTTATAATTTTTTAAAATATTCTATATATTATGAAGTGTACTAAGTGCGGCCGTTCTTTCAAAAGGAAATTTTCGTTGGGCGTCCACATGGCAAATGATCATGGTGGCAAGCGACCAAATATTCCCTGTTATAAGTGCGGTCGTATTTTTGTTTGTAGGTCAAGTATGTACAAGCATATGGGCTATTTGTACTGTTGGGGACAATTTGCGGCAGCCGCAAATTGAAGACAATTCAAACGACGGAGCAACGGATATCGATAGGGATTTAGTTAAAGAGAGCGACATCTTTTTTAAGGCGTCTGACCCTAGGGCAATATTGCCAATCATGGTCGCGAATGGTAGGAAATATTGGGAAGAGCTACGTACGACGTATGATACTTTCGTGCTGAATAGATGCAGCTTTGTCTATCTTCTGGTCGATCCCGCCAGAATAGGTAGGGATAGTGTTTTTATGTAGGTAGAGGAACGGGTATTCGTGCTCAGACACACTTTAGAGAGGCAATTAGGGCACGTGAGGAACAGGACGGTGAGTTGCCTAGTGGTAGCTCTGGTAGGAGTTCAGGTATGAGCCCCAAATTGAAAGCAATTTGGAGTATCTGGGATGCAGGTAGGTAAGTAGGATTAAGAAAAATATGCCTTAATGTTTCCACATTTGAAGCAGAAGTAATGGAAGCATTACTGATAAGTGAATTTAATAATTTGACGAATATCAATGAAGGTCATTTTCCAATATCTGTAAAGAATTGGAGTATGATGCAGAGAGCAGCGGTGACATGTTTCGGTTTGACAGAAGTGTCAAAAAGTAACATGGAATGCTTTTCGTCACAACAATTAAATTTCGAATAGTTATAAGTTTTATTATTACAGTATTATATTTTACAGTATTATATTTTATTAAGTTTATTATATTAAGTTTTATTAAGATTAATTTTAAGTTTAATTTTAAATTTAATGGTGCGGTATACCTATCGGGGAACCCCAGCCATTTAAAAAGAATTGGGTATAATGCGCTTACGTGTAGTACCTCTTGGGTAGTGTGGAAAACTACACATGTAAAATAAAAATATATAATTTTTTTTGTTATTTTTATTACTTTTTTTTTTTTTTCCTATGAATAAATTTACACATCTGTCTAAAACAACATTTTGTACATTTAATAATATCGATAAAGAAATAAAATTAATTAAGAAGAACAATTTATTTTAAATAAATTATAAAACAATATTATATCCATTAAACTGACAGTTATAATGATTAAATCAAATATATTCCAGCCACAATGAAAAAAAAATCTTTCGAAAGCGCCATCAGTTTAACAATATATTCAAATGTAAAAATGTAAGTGAAAACTTAAAAAGAAATAAAAAGTAGTACTCCAAAAGACGCACTTTATTGCCCATTATTGTTTAATTTTATTTACGTGATCGTTTCCATTGCTATCGTTGTTACTACTTGAGTCTTTGCCACTTTTAATGGCGTTGCCGCCACCACCACAGACTTTTTTTTTGCGTGTTTTCTTTTTGCTATAGGAACTCAATAGGACCCCTTTACGCGAATCAATTTTCTTCTTATTGTTTTTATTTAATTTTTTTACATTCTAAACGGACGGGTCGAAGCTGAATGTGGAATCATCTTGATGATCCAATAAGTCTTTATTTCGTTCCTGCAATGAATTTCGGTTTAAGTTTTGTTTTTTATTTAAAAATACAAAAATGCTTACTTCGTCTGTGATTTCCGCTTCTTCCTCGTATTTAAGTGCGACTACGGCTAACATTAGATTAATTAATCTAAAGTGATCAACTGAAATCTTGTCAACATGGACTACATAAAGTTATCGAAATTCGTGTAACCATGATTGGGATTCTCGCCAAAACAAAGACATGTATAGTCCGTTGGGCAGTGTCGCGCACCAGTCAAATTGCCGCACAGCATTGGTACTTCTTCGTCATCGTACAACCAATTATCAGTGTCATTGACCCAGCTAAGCAAATATATTAAATAATATTAGCAACGGAGGCATTTTTACACTTAACATACATGCGCCTGTCTAGGCCCGTATGTGTGGTGTAAATTAAATGAATAAAAAAGTAAAAAAAATATGTATCTAAATTTAAAATGTAAACTTACTCGGCTTCCTCAACGGTTTCAATTTCAAGTCCATTACGCAGTAATCGAAGAACTGATTTGTTGCAATATAAACACAAACGCGTCGTGTTTGACTCCATGGATGAAATAGGAAGAGGCTTTTAGTGCCGGTGAAACGGTGTATGTAGCGAAAGCGCAAAATGTCTGTAAATTATTAAGACTATTCAGACTATTAGTTATGTTCTATTTAAATTACATAGACACGCACATCATTATTTATATTGAATGCCAAGAACAATAATAGCAATACATTGCAATAATGTATCCGTTACTTAAACGTCTTCGTCCATATGAATATGAGTATTAAGTTATAGTATCGTAATTTAATATAAATTATATAATTGTTAAGAATAATAATACCGAGACGTGTTATTTAAATATTATTAATTTATAATTTATAGGTCTTATTATTATTGTTATTATTATTATTGTTTATTATTATTTATAGTGAAAGAGACCATTTGGTCCACGTACTAACAATGGTCTTCAAGTGTACGCAAGTAAGTGTAAACGCGAGGCAAGATCTATCTAACTCTGTTCCACTTACGAGGAGACCAAAATAACAATGGTCCACGGACCATTGTAGACCAATGTTATTGTTTTTTCTCGCTCGTACATTTGCTGCTTTGCTCGCACTTATATGGCTGAATCTGAGGAAGGGAGACAAATTTAGCTTGCGCACTTATAGCAAACGTAACTGTTCAATTTGGGCTGAACGTTATTAAGTGCGAACGAGACACTTGATAATTATTAAAAACGCAAGGAGTAATGCCAACATTTCTTGCAGTGCTTCCAAGTATATAAAAAAGAGCGCTGCTGTGTGCACATACATTGTATTAAAATCGTTAGTTTAAAAATGCTTTGGTAAACCTAGGAAACTTCAAAGAACTCCATTAATTCGAAAAATTATTTACTCTCACAAAAATGCTCTGCATTATACCGTGATGTTAAATAAGCGTTTGATCGATGGAGTATTTTTCAAGTTGTTCAAATTAACCATGACTATAAAGAGCTTGACGTACTGTCTGGACCGCGTTCGCAAGACATGCAAGTGGTGAAAGCGAAATTGAGGGCGCATAACACCTTCAAATGTCTACATACAGCACTAAGGACGGAGTGCAGACATGGCGGGCTTTCTGAACAGGAAAAACGGGTACTGCGACCTTCTATAAGTCTTTTGTACCCAAACCCAGTTTTAGTTAGGTTATGAGACTAAGGACATTTTCTGCTGCTTCGTCGAAGAATGTCTGATGTGCTCAGGGGTTATGATGCAGTGATCAAACTGCATGAATTTAAATCTAGCCAAGACTGGGAATCACACAAGATATGTGAACTGGTTTCTTCATCTTCTAAATAGAGTCTGCACTCCGTTTAGACAGGACAGACCCATTTTATTCAGGTGGAATCTGAGACCCCTAAGATACCATGTGAGTAGTCTTACTTCAGCACGTCTGAGATGAATATTATTTTTAGGAAAGATTGGCAGCGTAAGTTGTTTAGCCTGCCGAAGGCCAGGATAGTGTAGCCAGTGTTTAGAAGCCGAGTCTTTGAAGAGTTTCTCAATGGAGAATGTTGCTGAGGCCCAACTGAGCCCAAGAAAGGGTTTAGGGTCGATCATTGGGGTTGACGAACCTATCCTGGCAAGTTCGTCTGCAACTTCATTTCCTTCAATGCCTCTATGACCAGGGACCCAACATAGGTTGACTTTGCGTCCTACGGTTAGGCGCTTAAGAGTGTCACAACACTGTAGAACATAACACAAACTTTCAGTGCGTTTTTTTCCTCTTTTTTCATCCTTAAGGTTAGGACTTATGCTGTACACCATTTATACAGCCCTTATACCTACTCCAACTAAAGATATTGTTCAGATGTTACAATTTTTTAAGCAAATAATTAAAATCCTGAAAATCGATAATCATATAACTGCAATTAAAATAATAAATCCTTTTTAATCATTTATTTATTTTTATTTTTTATTTAATTTATTTATTTTCACTTAAGCATACAAATAACTACATACAAATGTGTAAATACCGAAATGAAAAATCTCGATAAATTTTGTGTATTTGCATTGTGCAACAATTGATTTTATGTTTCTTAAATATTGGACATTAAAATATAAAAGAAACGTGAGACGACGACATTAAGTTTTAAAGGTATTCTAAAAGCTAAATATTTTTTGTTGCCATTTTACTACTTAAAGATGTAGTTGACCTAACTGCTTGCTTGCTTGTTTTTTTTATTTTTTGTATTTTATGCAAAAACTAAAAACTAATTTACAACGAATTCAAAATAAAACACATAAATTGGTTTTAGGCTTTAAATAATAGTACATTTAGATAGGTAGATAGATAGCTAGGTAGTATATAGTAGTTGTAGTTGTAGTAGATAGTTTCTCTAGAGACACACAGATTATGACAATTAAAATGTCAAATTCTATTGCACCGAAGCGCACTTTACCAAACTTCACATTTATAAACAGGATTCATAGGTGATCCCTCCGGACATTGGAAATCTTTTGCAAAGTCTTTCATATTGCTAAGGGAACCAAGTACACGGAACTCTGATGGTGAATGTACACCGGTTGTAATACGCATTTTTAGTGATTCTATAAAAAAAATTTAATTTAGTAAAAAAAGAAAACCAATTAAAATTAATAGATTAATACCTTTACGATATTTGGCACACCAGGTTTGACCAGCAGAAATCCAAAACATTTGCTGTGGCGTATATTCCAGCCCAGGTAACTTTGATTCCGCACCATTTTTCTCAACCCAACGGCTATAGGCAATATAGGATTCCTTAACGCCACCATTATCAGCAATATTCTCACCTTGCGTATTGATACCGTTCAACTGTAATGTTAAAGTTTTGGGAAATTTGTAAAGAGTCTTGGAGCAATTTTATGTTTTTAAATTTATTACATTTAAACCTGTGGCACGATCCGTATAGTTGCCGTATTGTTCAATAATACATTTGGCCTTCTCCAGATAAGCCTTTTTGCGTATCTGCTGCCCACCAATCACGTAGATTACCATTTACATCAAACTGACGTCCCTGATCATCGAAACCATGTGTTATTTCGTGTCCAATAACATAACCAATTGCACCATAATTCATATATTTCGGGACGTTGTGCATTGAAGAAGTGTCCTTGCAAGATGCCAGCGGGGAATTCTAAAAGTTGAATATGAAAAGTATTATTTCAAAAATAAAAATTCAAATAAAAATTTTAGTCCGAACTGACTGACTTAGTCACTATTTTTTTACAGTTCAAATTGAAAATTTTGAATTTTTTATATCTTTGGAATGAATAGAAGTAGAAACTTGAAATTCAGACAATTAAAGAACTTTAAAAAATATATTTGACGTGTTTCGGAATTTTTCGAAATTTTGACCCGGAGCCTGTTTAAGTAGAACAAAATAAAAAATTTGACTCCAGGTCCCAAAACTGAATTATATTCATCATTATTTTATTGAATTTTAGATGAGATTTGAAACCAACGAAAAGAAATTTTGTGTGACTCCCCCGTATGACCTTTTCGAAAAAGAAAAATGAACTTATATATTTCAAACATTTCTACTATGATATACGAAAATACATATTTATACGTACGTATACTGTTCTCCAACGACGAGTAGAATGCATTTACTATAGCTGGACGTGCATGACGCACCCAATCTGTTTTGTTCACCGGCAAACGCAGCTTATTAAACGAATAATCCGTACCGAAGACATTCATATTTAGGAACGATTCAAAATATTTATCAGGATTAATTTCCAATTTATGATAATATTTCTCTAGCTTTTCATTATCAAGCATCTCATCCGGATAGCCAATATGTGTTACCATCTTATGCAGTTTTGTTTTAGCTTCCTTCTTGGTTGCTTCATCCATCCAGTTAACTTCGTTTAGAATATCATCGAAAACTGAGCGTATATCTTCGACCATATCCAGTGCAATTGCCTTGGAATCCTTATTAAAATGTTTGCGTACATAGAGTGAACCAACGGAGATGGCCAAACTATAGATTTTGTAGTCGTTTGTATTTATTTTAAATAAAATATATTTTTGTATCATTTGGAGTAGAACAATTTTATGCGTAGAATTAGATTATTTTTTATTTCAATTGAATTAATTTTTTTTTAACGATTTGTGATGACATTTTGATAGCGAAAATTTGAATTTGTATTTGGCGTGACGTGACGTGGGCGTGGACGTGGTGGCAAATGATGTAATGAAAAAAAAGCGTGAAAAATAAAATTCATAAAATTTTTTAATTAAATAAAATCAAATGTAGCGCATAGTTATTTACGATATACATATTTTTTTTTTTATTTATTTGATTTCTGAATTCGAGTTCTTGTGATTGATTTTTAAGTTGGTGTAAAGATGGCCACGAAACAGATGAAAGCCCGCAACATGTTTAATGTGCTTATGGGCGATTTTTACTCTTTTTTTTCTTTCCTATTAACTGTAAGGCTTCAAAAACCTTTAAAAAGTTTGCTTTTGAAGAGTTTAGTCATTTTTAAAGCAGACCTTGTAAATAATTATTTTAAACCTGTTTAGCGTTGCATAAACTTCTGCATATTTGTACACCCTACAATTTACTTTTATTTCGAGATGAAACTGGAGACACTGAAGACCCAATTTGATAATTAAATAAATCATCTCATTGAATCGACTCGGTGTATTGATAAGTCTGTGTTTAAAGTTTTAAAAATATCTTTTTGAGTGATTTAGCCCCTTAAAACATGTCATTGTCATTTAAATATGGAATTTTAAAGCCGTCATCAGGGATCATCAACGATTTTATAAGGATCGGACTAGAGATAGGCGTAGGAACCGTCGCCCATCTCTAGATCGGACCACTAAAGCATAAATCACTCATACAAACTTACTTTCCGTTTTTTTATTTTTTAAAAAAGATTGTTTTAGCTATATTTAAAATTGGACACACATGTTAAACATATAAACCCTAAAATAGTGTCTACACTTGTATTGTATCGGACCATTGATGCCATCTATATACATAGATAAACAAACCTTCGTGTGGTGGGTATTTGAGTTTCGATTCTACCAAAGATTTTTCTTGCTTAGTTTTCTTTTAATTTTTTTCATTTATTTATTTTTTTTTCTTCGCAAGATAGTCTCAATTTACTTATCACGTCTAAAGATCATAAAAAACTTTGGTTTCACCGAAATTAAAATTTTGTTTATTTTCTATTTTGAATAAAAAAAGTAAATCTGATGCATTTTTGTTTTCATCAGTTGAATGCTTTTGACTGAAATTGTTGTTATTAGATTTTTAAAGTGATTTTTTTTATTTAATAAATTAATTAATTAATTTTTTTTTGTATTTTAATGTGGGAAAGTTGTTTGATAAGCGCACACTTAATTTGCTAAATGAGTACAAATTGATAAATTGAAAAAAAACGCAAAGATTTTAAACTTGTATTTACTTATTGTTAGATTTAATTCTGTAAAAAAAATAATAATAATAAAAAAAATAATTTAAATATATTAAATTAAATATTAAAATTGTGTATAAAAGTATTTTTCGGCAATACCGATCTTTTTATACGTTTCAATGGTGTAAAAAAATAGGGTTATCTAGCTGTTAGTATGTCTCTTTAAAGAACAACTTGTGCATCTCTGAGATTCAAATAATTGGATTCTCACGAGTAGTTAAATATTGTAGTAACTATAAACTCGTCTACGATAGCAGCACTGACTGACGAACGGATGACCGGACAGGCGAAAGGAGCTAGACTAGAAAGCCGACTCATTCATTTTCCAGGTTTCTTTATTATTTTCCCATTTACAATACACTTCATTGACTTGGCACCACTAAATATTATCCGATTAAAAAAAAATACGGACCATCCTAAAGTAAAGCTCATACCTATCTCTCCGTTTGACCGTTCTGTTATCCAAAGACTTTAAAGGATAGATTCATGAATACTTGAGTTCAGATTTGCCTAAGCACGTCTGAGATATAATTTATCAATTTACTTTTCTATTCGTATTTTAGGAACTGGCTCCATACAAATCTTCTTCATCTTTCAAAAATTTTTTTATGGAAAATCATAAAGCTTAAAACTGGGATCTCATTTTACTATATCGGTCGGAATTTATAAATTTAATTTCAGAATCAATGCAATTAAAATTAAAGCCCATTTACACAATAGTTTCACAGTCTTTCCAAATTTTAACCAACAGCTTAAGAAAAAGTACTGAGAGCACAACTATGTGACTTGATATTGCTTTGCACAAGTCTTATTGTTCCTAAAGGACATACTATCGTAAAAAAAAATAAAATATTCATATTTTAAATGTTTTAGTTTATGATTAAAAAAACGATGACGCCACGGTGATATTGTGTATGGATAGCAACAACAACAAAAACAATTAAAGCATTTTAGCAATAATGAAAATATGATAAAGTTTAAACGAACAAAGAAGACGACAACAATAAAAAAATAACATATAAAAAAAAAGCGACAATACATAAATAAATCCCAATGTGCAATTAAAATGTATGCCAAATATTAAAAAACAAATTTTAGATGAAGCTTAGCCCAAAATATTTTCGAAATGTTCTTCAAAAAATCAAAGTAATTTGATTTTTTTTTGGTTTTTTTTTTTTAAAATAATTTTGTTTTTAAATACCCATTTTCATCTTCAAGTTCATCAAAATCGCTGCAAAAAACACAAAAAAAAAAAAAAAAAATAGACAACAAAACAAATGACACATTAAAAATAGCAAAAAAAGAAGCTAACAGATACTTTTCTTTTTTTTTTAGATAAAATAATGGCCACAAATAACAAATAACACCAATTCAAGAAAACTAGCAAATAGAAAAACATAGAACTACAAATACAAATACATAAAGATATAAATAAAATAGTTACATAGATTCCATTTAGAACATTATTTAAATGATTTTCTTTCACAGCGTTTTATGTTAAATCTCAAAATCTTACCTGCCAGTGACAATATCAACGCATTCCTTCCAACGTGCCTCCTGCTCTTGACGTCCCGATAGCGCTGTTGCATATTGTAGCTGACGCTTACGGAAGTCCTCCGAGAGAAAAGCTATAGAAAATGCATGTATACGCCACATCATATAATTGGCAATAACACGATTCGGTGTATTTGCAAGCAATTTGCCTAATTCTTCAAAGAAACTTGGTACCGAAAGATTAATCATTTCTTTCTCCTCAATCGCCAGACCTGTCGGCAGCAGCGCATTTATGTAATCGACCCATTGTACATAGGGATAGGCTTCTTGTAGCTGCTGTGGTGTGCGTAGATTATAGAGTTCAGTCGAATTACGACGCTTCTCATTGGGCCAAGAGATCTACAAAGAGTTTGATTAACAAATAAATTCTAAAATAAAATTGAATAACAAAAATTTTGTATACATTTGCCAAATCCATTTCAAATTGCAGCGATTCAAGTAATTCCTTTTTAGCTTGTTCCTTATTGGCACCAAATAGCACAGAAATATCTACCATGTAATCATAATAGGCGCTAACCAATGTCTCATTGAAACCCTTAACTAGATATTCACGACTCAGAGCCAACGAAGATTGATCCAGCTGTAGAGTTCAAAGATGTATTAAGCTTGGAGCAATTAAACAATTAAATAATCAACTTACATCGATAATGCGCACAGTACTATTCTTGAAATCAACGCCAATCGAGAAATCAATAATGTAATCCATGCTAAAGCCTAAACGTCTGAATTTTTTAACAGTCTCTTGCCAAGTCCATGTGCCATCAGCATTCCAGCTTTCACCCTTAATCAATGGCCAACCACCAAGGGATTCAGAAATCTTAACAATTGGTGTGGCACCAAGCGTCTCAATGAGTGCTACAAAAAAAAAAAAGTACCACTTTAGCACACAAACTACAACCGAATCATATGCAATACTCACTTTTATTCATGCATGCCTTATATAGGGAATTTGGCAGAAGGAAATGTTTTGGCTCTGTGACGGGACGTTCCTCGGTTATAATATCCTTTAATTGTTCTTGTAATTTATCCGATATCACTGAGAATGTATTTACCGAAACCTTATCATCGGGTATCATTTCCTCATCAATATAAGTGCCGCATGCAAACTGATAAAAAATCGTCGCATGGTTCTACATCCGGTTTCATTTTACTCAAAACATTCGATGCTGTATGTATGCATTCCTTTGTAAGACAAACATCTGAATTATCACCGCCGCGTACATTTTTGGGTTTATTAATTTCTGGTTTGGCCACCGTATTCAATGTGGTTGATGACTTATCGCCCTGCAATGCCTCGGCACCTGGTGTTAGTTCTGTTTAAAAGTTTAAAGATAAACATTAAATTTATGGGAAAGTTTCTTTTTGAAAATATTAAAATGAAAATATTCTCACACTTACCTTCTGCTATCTTATTGGAAAGTATTACAGAAACTAAACCAATAACCAAACCAATTACCGCGATTAACGCAAAAATGCTAATGAGTGTGAGACACCTTTCGAGTGTTGTGCGTCGGCGCCACCAGTTGGGATTTCTATAAGAAGAGAAGAGATTTAAATAAATAAATTAGAGAGTTGCATTTAGAAGAAGGCTTTATTCTATTTTAAAGTATTTTTGTAGTAAGTTTTAAAAAGATTCTATCTCAACATTTCTGATATCAGCAAAAATATATTAAGAATTTCTATGTAAATTTAGCTATATTTAGGTCAATCAGAAAACAAGTTTCTTTACTTAAATATTCCATGGATTCTATAAATTAATTCTAATCAGCAAAATCATTGAAATCTGAATTCAATATCGCTTTTAGAAAACATGTTAATTTATTTTTAACCTACATCTTTTAACTTTTTGTATACCCTGCACTTGTGTAAAATATTTATTGTTGATGGATTCTCTCAATTTCCAACAAAACAAAGCATGGGAAAAAAGAATAAAATAGCGAAATCTCCGAGTAGAGATGGGAGCGGGACCCAAAACCCGCGGGATAATGTTGAAGTGGTACGTAATTTAACTGAAATCAGCTTTTGTTACAGAAAAGACTAACGCTTCACAATTTTTCTTGAATTAAAAGAAACATTTTTTTATGACGCATTCTTTCTCGATGAGAGAAATCCTTCTTTCAGTTTTTTAGATAACTATTACGACCACCTTTAAAAGCAAAATGCAAGACTCATTTCAAGTGCCATATTGTCAGAAAGTTTATAACGCATTAAAGGAGACATCGTAGACCCTATAATATATATATTCATGATCAGCACGACGAAACGAGTCGATCTAGCTATGTCCGTCTATTCGTCTGTCTGTCTGTATTCCGATATTGACCTGAAACTAGAAACTTAAGCTTTTCTCAGTCCTAAGCAGTTCAAAAGTTAAAGTTCCACGCCCAATTTGAGGCACAGGTCTCATACAAACATACCGTTTTTTTATATTTTTTGTATGAAAACAGCTAGTTTTATGAATGTATTCACTCCAAATTGAGTAAAAACACTTCTTAAGTCATTCAATGTCAAAACTAAAGTACCACGCTTATTTACAGGTATAGGCCCAATACGCATTTCCGCTCATTTTCTATTTTATGTGTGAAAATAGCTAGTAATTGTGAATATATTCATTCCAAATGGAGTACAAATACTTCATAGTCATCCTAACGATCAGCCCACTATAACGTATGGGCACAATACAAAGTCAGCATCCATTTTCTATTTTTTTTTTTCAAGAAAATGTTTTTTATTCCGTCCTGAGGTTAGCATTTGACCACATTATTGTGTCTAAACTTAGGTTGTATCGCAATTTGGACTCTAAGCCATCCCTTCTCCAAATTTTACCAAAACCATTGATGATCAATGATGAGTATTTGATTTTTTTTTTTGTGGTCTTAGAAGTCTGACTTTTATTATGATTTAAGGATATTTTGGGATATTTTAATGAATTTGTTTTGGTAGAATTCGAATCTGATATTTATTTAATTTCATCTCTCCACATTTAAGACCAATTTAGCTATAACTGTCATATGATAACCATAGTCTGACTTCTAGGTCAGCCAAGAAAACAATTTTTTTAACAGGAAAAAATCGATCGGATTGTTTTTTATACTTTTGCAATTTCGGATCTGCCATCTTGAATTCTTAAAGTGGCAAATTGCATTTGATAGTAGTTACCTTCAAATTGAGCCCCATTTGAACTTTCTACAACAAAGATCTTTAAAAACTAAAACGATATCATCAAAACTGTGCCTTGTAGGTAAAGAGACTTTTCTGTAGCGGCATAGGGTTCAAATGATCAAAAAATATCGTTGAAAATACCGTATACCGTATAAATCAGTCGTATAACACTACTTTAGTTAACTTTTTTTTTCATGTTTACAAATATTGTTTTGATTTCAGAACTACTTATCCGTTTCAAACTTATTTAGAGCAATGAAATCTTAAAATCTGTCTTGGTTAAAGTTGTGTGGGTAATCAAAATAAAAAAAAACAAAACGTCGCAAATTAATCTTAATTAGCACAACCACTGCGCTACAGATAACTTAAGGCATTATATGTGTATACATACATATATGGTATATAAAAATACATATATCACTTCACATAGATTTTGTTGGTCTTTGCATTACAATACTTTTTTGGTTCATTGTAAAAAAAAGTGAAACGCAATCGCACAGCTGGGTACGTAGACAGACAGACAAGATAGTAAAGTCAAATCCAATTGGAGGCTGTATATGGACTAAAAGTAGCGTGTTTATCTTAAAAGAAAAACATTTCAAGCGCCATGACTGATTGAGTGGATAGTGAGAGTGTAAACACGAATAAATCAAAATGCGTACAATATGATTTGTCAGTTATTTTAAGATTGTATGCAAACAGCTTTTATGTGGATGCGCAGTCATACATACTCGTAAACAAGAAATATGCTAGACTGCAAGATACCCTGTACCCAATATTTATGAACCTTAAGATCGTTTCTATTTTACTACTTATAAACTTAAATAGATATAATTTATATTAAATTTGAATAGGGGTACCACTTAATATGGGTCTAGAGAAAACCCGTTTGCAAGTGCACACTTGACGGCTCAGGAGAGTCTAAGTTTTAAATATGGTGGCCCTATATCATATAGACTCCGAGATAATCTCTTTCATACGGCAGACAGCATGAAGGACAGACGGACGGACAAACGGACAATCATAGCTAGTTCGACTCCCCTTCCAGTGTTGATCAAGAATATATATACTTTATACGGTCTATCTTGCCTACTCCTGTCGGTTACATACATTCGCACAAACTTAATTTACCCTTTGGGTACAGGGTATAAAAAATAATTATTTTTATGGAGTGCCGTCACCGTGATCAAATATTGTCAATACAAAAACAAAATATGTATTTCTGAAAAATTTAAATTTAATGATTTAAATTATAAAGATCGTCTCAAATCAAAATGGAAGCACATATATAATTTTAATAATGAATGGATAATAAAAAAAAAACGATAAGAGGATCCTTGGTTTTGAAAGGCTTGTACCCAAAAAAAAGGAGTAGAAAAATAATATGATACACTATAACTGCTGTGGGTTCTAATATTAAAGTAGTATCTAGTTTACAAATAGACAGACAAGGTCATTTGGGGTTATTACACTTACAAAAATATATAAAAAAAAATCTATACAGCCGACATTCGTTAAGAAACCGCCTGTTGCATTGGGCAAATGTTGCTAAGACTACTATTCTCTAGCTTCATTCCGCTGTTTACGCAGAAACATAAAATGCTACCCGCCTACCCCGGGCATTATCAATAGTTTTTACTATTCAAGCATAAAAAGACGCTAAACTTGTTTATCAACATTTTTAATTATTCTCTTCCTTCCTTTGGTAAACGACGACATAGACACCGCCAAATCCGATTCCGACAAGTTTCATTTTCAGCAAATTTGTTGAACAAGTTTCAAATGTGCAACATAAAAAAAAAAAAAATAAATAAATAAATAAAATGCCACAACGACAAATCTGTCGGCAACCAATCATGTGTTTTTTTTTTTTTTTAAATAGTTCCAAATGCAATAGCAACTTTGACTTTCGGTATAATTTACAGATACATATTTGTCTTTTTAATTTCTTTGATTTTAATTTCTAGATACTTCACATAACGACTATATAAAAATGAAGTTTAATACAACCGAAGCTTAAATACACTTCCTAGTTTTGTGTTTCAGGAAACAAAAAATTAGCTACAACAAAGCAAAAGTTCATACAGACACATTTGGCATGTTTCAAAAAGAGATTTGGATCTATCACAACATGAGGGACACTAAAGTGTTGTGTGTATCTGATAGTTCGGCTCTAAAGCGAAACCTGAAATCGGCTAACAAGAAGTTTTTTGAAAGGCAAAAGGAATTTTGTTCGTTGAACTGGAACAACAGATTTTTATTGGAAACTTACTTTTAAAAATTTAAGATCACTGGAAAAAGTGTATTAAAGTTCAGGGAGATTATACTTAAAAAATATATATATCGATAGTTTACTTCATTTATCCCAAAAAAAAAAAAAATTGCTATGAAGCGCATCAAAACTTCAGTTGTATATTGTAATAGATTTTTTTTAATGTTGTTTTTACTTGTTTAAGGTATTTTGTCATTTCCGTTTTGAAATGTAAATGTTTGCAGTCAATGATTTTTTGCACGCTTCAATTATTGCTAAAATTAAAGTTAAACACAAATAAATAAAAATATTTGTTTTTTTTTTTTTAAACTACTCTAATATTTTGCCATAATTGCAATATAATCGTTGCGTTGCGGTTCATACAATTTTTTAATGGATTTCAAAAATGTCAGGGCTGCAACTAGAATATTAAGTTTATAATTTGTAGAATTAAAAAAATAAATAAATTTCGAAAAAAAAAATTATTATGAAAAGTCGAATCTATTGAAGGCCATTACAGAACAAAGCTTTTGAACTTTATGGCACACTGGAGAGAAACGTTATAATTATTAATTAAATATTGAACAAAAAGAATTTCGATAATTTTTATTTAAAATTTTAGAATTAAAAAAAAAATTTTAGTTTTTTTTTTATTTATTGCATATGAATAAAATTTATTTTTTTGTTGACATTTCCTCTATTTTGACGTGAAGTATCTCAAAAATTTATTATAGCTTCGAGTCAATAAACAATAAAGCCGACAGTAACAATAACAAACAAGCAAAAACGTTAACTTCGGTAGCACCGAAGCTCAAATACGCGCCTCACAAAACTTTAATCATTTTCTACGGAAAAACAAAAAAATGGAAAGTGAGTTTGTATGGGGTTTATATGTTATAGTGGCCCGATCCTTGTCATAACGGTAGCCTATTCATAGAAGAGATTTTACACAGATTGGAGTGAATATATCCATAAATAAGAACTATTTTGATAAAAATCTGAAAAAAGGCCGCTAGGTTTGTATGGGGACCATATCAAAAAATGGTCGTGGCATCTTTCTTTTGATATTGGATGCCATTAGAAGTATTTTTTACCCAATTTGTAGTAAATACATTCATAAATATTAACTATTTTCATACAAAAATTCGAAAAAAGTGGTAAGTTTGTATGGGGGCTATATCTAAAAACGGGCTTGGCACCTTTCTTTTGATATTGGATGCCATTAGAAGAGTTTCTACCCAATTTTACCCAATTTGAAGTGAATCCACTCACAAATAATAACTATTTTCATAGAAAAATTTAAAAACAAGTGGTAAGTTTGTATGGGGGCTACATCTAAAAAATGGGCGTGCACCTTGGTTCTGACATACAAACTGCCTAGATGCACAAAAAGCTTAAGTTTCGAATTTCTGGTCAATATCTTTAAAACTTTCCGAGTAAAACGCAGCGCAACAGACAGACATGGCTGAATCGATTCGTCTAATCGAGCTGATCAATAATATATATACTTTATGGGGTCTCCGATGCCTCCTTCAATGCGTTGCAAACTTTCGGACAAACTGAATATACCCGTTTACACTATGTGTAACGGGTATAAAACAGCATAAAAAATAAAGTGTTAAGAGACAAAAACAACAATAAAAACAACAACAATGAGAGAAAAATCATGACATTGTTTCAAACTACAAAAAAAAAAAAACTGAATGTGAGATACTTGACCCGATATCAGGAGACAAAATCAATTTCATGAACCAAAAAAAAAAAAAAAAAAAAAAAAGAAAATAAATAAAAAGTGAGTTGTATTTGGAAATGCATATATTTTGTTTCTTCTGTCACATACAGAGTCAATAAACGTAACAAAAAACATCGATATAGGCACACATATACGAGTATGTTAACTGCGCTTAAAGTAAAAGTTTTTAACTGGTTTTACGTGCGTAAAATTATTCAATATTTTTTATTTGGGGTAAAAGTTTACTCGAGCACAAATCGGCGGCTGCTCATTCAAAAATTAAATCAAGTCAATAAACTAGTAAAATATGCAAAATAATACATATATGTATACTCGTACATTACATATTATTAATATTATTGTTACTTTTCTTTAATTAGTATTAATTACAATTGCATTTGCATTAATTTAATTACATTTCAATTGCAATTATAAAAATATTTATTGCTCGGCGCACGCAGTGTGTGCAGCACGTGAAATAAATTTTCTTTGACAATTCATTTGTTTATTTATTTAGAAAGTATTTTGTTTTTTTTTAATATAAATTATGCATTTTAAATTGACATTAAGCTTAAGATTTATTAGATACATTTGAGGTTTTTGGATATTTTGCATATTAATTTTTTCAGATAAAAAAGTGAACTTCAGTTGAAAAGTTGCTGAAATTATGAAGCTTCTCTGAAACGATTTGCAAAACAAAAGAACATGTTCAATGATGATCAATTTTATAAATGTCCTATTACATATAATCTAAATTGGACCGAATGTATAAACATGCACTACCACGTTTAGGCCAAAAACGACGCACTTATTGATGTGAGAATCTGGCAACTTTAAGGTCGCGGACTAACAGAGAAAAGAAAAACATGTTATGGGCTAATATTAAGGGTTTTGAGTAGATTCATTGCTTCAGAGAGGCAGAATAATATGTTTGTTTCCAGATCTATTTGTTGGGAAATATCAAAACCAATAACGTAGCATAGACTAGAAGATTATTTTAAATCAATGAAATTTTGCGATATTTATAAATATTTTAAAGCATTTTTAATACTTTTAACATTTCTTTTAAATAAGAACCCAAAGAAAGGGCTTAAACAGCTTCGAAAAAATATTTTTAATACACTAAAACGCGGAACTTATGTATTTAAAATATTAATTATTATTATTTTTTATAGATATTCAGATTTCGAAAGCATGGTGCATTTTTAGAAAGGTTTACTATTACTTATCTGTCTCTTTTATTTTGAATACATATTTTGGTTAGTTTGTGTCATGGTGTAATTATAAAGGTTGTGTCAAGTGAAACGATGGTGCCGAATATGAACCTAGCGTATGAGTGCGAAAAAGAGCGCTTAATTTTAGTTTTTACTCCGTTTTACAAGTGTTAATGAGATAGAAAATTTGTGTTCTCTTTTTGATTTTGTTTCTTTTCATAACAGTGAAATACGACTGACGTTGGTACGCAGCACGATGAGAGAGCATAAGCGCTTAACATAACCTTGTATAATTTAACCATGGTTTGTGTAATATAAAAGAAAATTGTGATTGAAAGAGTTCAAAACATATTTTCATCTCTCTCGCATCTTGAATGAAACCTTTAACTAAGTTGGCTATATTCAAATTTTGTAAATATGATTTATGTCGATAAGTGTTCTTTTTTTAGTCAAAAGCGAATAAATGTATTTGCAATCTATCTTTAAAAGGCAATCAGCAAGTTGTTTGAGTAAAGAACAGTTGACAATGCGTTGGCGAAGCCATTATGGATAAGGAATAAAGGGATGGGGATGGGAAAAGAAAATAAACAAAAAGTAAAAATAAACATGAGTTATTGTCTCCCATGAGGGAGATCGAGCGGGTGAAGCCTTTTGAGCCTTCTTATACTGGAGCTGTTGTCGAGTAGGTTGATGGCGAGGGTGTTGGTGTGCATGTCGAGCCGATTTATATAAGAGGTGCTTAATCTTGTTATTTCTTGGTACACCCAAGGTACCCTGAGTTCCTCGTGTATCTCTTTGTTGGTGTGGAACACGTGAGCGTTTGACATAATCCTCAACGCCTTGTTTGTGCTTTACTGCATAACGGTGTGGTCAACATTTTTTTGAGTCTCCCAAAATTAGATAAGCTATCATTTTGATATAAACTATTTCTAAATTAAAAATTTTAACTTTATCGATATAAATAAATGCATATACATGTCAAAATGCACAATTTCATTAAAATCAGTGAGTGGAGTGACACTTGAGTAAAAATCTGAGTCTGATAAAATACAAAAATGTAGCACAAATAGCAACTTAAAAACTATTTACCTTCCATTTGAAATGATTATTGTCTCTTTATTTCTAGATAGCTACATATATGTATGTTTACTTGTATATTGTAATTCACATTGAATCTAAATTTAAGCAACATTAATTCAAATAATTGCGTTTCGAATTTCAAATTGTTTAACGAAATTGTATCCAAACAAAATAAAAAATCACACGCACAACTCACAATAGAAATTTTATTTGCAAATTTGTATCTATGCAAAACATACGAGGGACATACTATGCGAGGGTTTTGAAAGAAGCTGTTTTTTTTTAATGGAGCTTTGACAAACGCTTAAAAGATACAATTGGATTGTATTATGATATTTTTATCGAAATAATACTAAAGTTAAAAAAATATTTCAACGATTACTTCAAATGGTTTACATTAATAAAGTTTATTAAACATTTTTATTTGTAAAAAATCTGATAGCGTATTTTCTTTCTGAAAAAAAAAATGTCTCTTCAAAAATGTTGTTTATACAATTTCAGTAAAATAATTATAACAAATCTTAGACGTAATTTGACTTATAAGCGAGTCAAAGGTAACACCATATTTACATAATAAAAGAGCGACGAATACGCTTTTGTTTACTACAGCCCTGTAAAAATATTGTATCTGAAATCTACACTGTCAATGTATGCCATACGCCTTGAGCTGCTTCTTTGCATATACATGCATGCATGCTTGTAGTTTTATGTTGTTTTCATTCAACTTTCGCCTTTTTTGGGCTTAGCTCAAGAGCAACAAGTTGAACTAATTTCCTCACTGAACGCGATAGCGAAATCTAATACAAAAGAGCTTCCACAATTTATTTGGTTGTATATAAAATATAATATTATTTTTTACGCTATATATTAGTGTCGCTAAAAGTTTAAATATTTACAAGTTCAAGTTTACAATTAAACATTAAATTTGCGGCGACCACAAATAATAATAAAAAAAATAATTATTTAACTTTTATAAATATTTAAATAAAAATAATAAAAAAACAATGTGGGAGAAAGCGTCAAACGTAAGCAAATCTACGGCGCAGACGCACAGTTGTACACACCCAAATTGTGCTAAAATCAAACGTAAACACTAAAATCAGCATTTGTTTACGACAATATTTAAGCTTCAATAATAAAATTTTTGAATAATGAATAAGTAAAATTACATAATAGGAAATACAAAGATTGTATTGTTTGGCTTTATGAAGGTGTAAATACTTTTTACTATTAGCAGCAATGAAAGAGAGCGAAAAAAATAAACAATATTTTCAAGATATATAAAAAATATTTTAATTTTAACTAAATCTTATGAAGTCACCCCTGGATCTACCCTTCAGACCTGAATTAAACTGGTGAAACCACTGTTCTTGATTATTTTTGTAAATTACTTGTAATTTTTTTTTTTAATTCATAATTTAGTTAAAAAATTAGCTTATTGTCTTAAAAAGACAGATTGTAAATAATCTTTAAGTTTAAAAAAAAATCTTATAAGCATTTATAATTAACGTTCAAGCAGAGTCACCAAATAGCCAAAAAAAAAAAAAAAAATAGTAAAAATAAATAAAACAGAAGCACCAATACCCACCACACGAAATCTTCAATAAGTTACAAATAATCATCAGTGGCGATGGGCGCAAATTTTAAGCTAAAGAAAATAAATATAACAATAATTTTCTTGAAAACCCAGAAAGTGGAAGGCTAGTTTGTATGGAATGTGTATGCTATAGTGATCCTTATAAAATCAGTAGTGTACCTTAAATATGGTGGACCAATGTGGATGCATCGGGCAACCCTGTGTCTTTGACATTAGTTGTCAGATCGACTAATGATATAACGTTTTGGAAGCGTCATTTCAGATAGCCGTATGAGCCATTATTGAAGAGACTCCAACCACATTCGGTCGTTATCGTTCTCAAGAGTTAGGCATCGTTTGAACCACTAGCAAAGTTCGTACGGATTTAAAGATGTTTCCATACAAAACTCAAATGGCTCAAAAACTTAACCCAGCTGATTACCCGCGTGTGTTCAATTTTTCTAAATGGAACATCGAAATGGTCGAAAATGAACGTGACTTTTGGCGAAAACTTATCATGTCTGACGAGACACATTTTTCGTTTAGTGTAGGCATTAATTAACAAAATTTTCGGTTTTATGCCACCGATGATGGAGCTACGATAAACGTCAATGTTGGGCGTTATCGGGCCATGATAATAACATGTATGATTACTGGTACCAATAGGACGGCGTCACATGCCACACAGCTCGAGCAACAATTAATTTATTGCGACCATTGTTCCGTGGATGACTGTTATCGACTGGATTATATGAAATCCAAGTTATACGCTAACTAGTACTCTAGCTGCCCTTAAGAACAATATTCGTCAAGAAATTGCCACCATATCCACCGAAAAAACATTGGCCAACGTGATTGAAAACGACGAAAAAAGAGCAAATTTGGTTGCCGTTGGCCAGAGGTGGCCATTTGCGCAATATAATTTTTAAAAAGTGATTAAAATAAATCTCTTTAGATCAAAATAAATGATTTTTAAGAAACAAATGCTCCCACTTTACTTTGAATAACTTTAGAAGTTTTATTTTATAAATAAAAACTTTTCCCATAGAAAAATTGGGGATGGTAACCTGGAACCAATAACACCGGCACACAAAAAAAATTTGAAGTGCGAAAGACCAGACTAGTCAATTCTTATGTATTTTGGGTCGCTGAATCCGAATCCGGGGTCCGTTTTCAAAAGTTAGCTCTCATTTTTTTCTAACCTCAAAAACATGTTATTTTAGTATATTTTGAACATGTTTTTTGAGGTTAGAAAAAAATGAGAGCTAACTTTGAAAACGGACCCCGGATTCGATTCAGCGACCCAAAATACATAAGAATTGACTAGTCTGGTCTTTCGCACTTCAAAATTTTTTTTTTCTTTGTGTGCCGGTGTAATTGATGCCGAGAAAAATTTCAGTTGCAAATTTCAGCTCAACATCTTTTAAACTGTTCGGATGGCTAAATCAATTCGTCGCGTCAAGCTGATTAAAAACAATGAATGACTTTAACTTTTTTTTTGTAATCGAAACAGTTTTTTGGATATAATTAATTTCGAATACATATAATAATCTTTCGTTTCATTTGAGCATCTTTGCTATAAGTGTAAAAATTAAACGTATGAGCTGTTCACGAGGTCTAGCATGAGTGCATAAAAGAATAAGTGCAAACGATTGCAACAATAACTAACACAGAAACTAACACAGAAACTAACACAGAAAAAAGTTTATGTGTTAGTTGTTGTTGCAATCGTTTGCACTTATTCTTTTATGCACTCATGCTAGACCTCGTGAACAGCACAATTATCGTTTTGACAAGTTAAAGTTTATTTTCAATCCCATGCAATAGTTCTAATTTCTAATTATTTTGTTTTTTAATTTTAATTTAAACTTCGATAAGCTTTGCAAATGTACATTTTGTTTAATTTTAGATCATCGCGTAAATTATGAGTAAATTCGCATGATTCACACAGCTGCAGTTATAAGCGGCACATTTCTAATTTTAATTAATTTTTATCAAAAAAAAAAAAAAACAAACCAAAAAAGAGTAAAGAGCAAATTTACTTTGTTGTGTTAATTTGTGTCAGCGGCACAATTAACTTACACAATCTTCTTTTTATTTTTTACTACGTTTGCTCATACAAAATCATTTCTAAGCACTTTTTTTGTTTTTTGTCGGCGTTTTTTGCTTAAATAATAGTTTTATATATTTTAACTATTTTAGTACGTGCATATATCAACGAAGCGACTGAAACAACAACGACGTCGACAACTCATTTAAAAAATATATACTTTTTTTTTCATTTTTTATTTATTTTAAACTCACATGATTTCGTCTTGAACTAAACCGTTTATTGTAATTAATTGATGCAGTTGAAAAACAAAAAATAAAGCTAATTTAGGCTTCAAATCGTAACTCGGCATAATTCATAATTATTTGCGTTTTAAAAATAGTTGTACAAATTTTTAATATGGGCAAATTACTAATGGGTAAAATTCTGTTGAAATCTTTGAAACTTTGGCAAATTACAATCCTAGATAAGAATTTTTTTAAAACATTAAAGGATTCTCAGAATATTTCAAAATGGCGCCAGCTACACCATGCTCCAAAATCTGTCAATTTTAAAATATCACAAAATAAAATAAAACTTTTTTAGGATAGTTCTTGTAAAGATCACTCTTTTTTGTTTTTCCAAAAAACTTTTTAAATAGTATTTAAAACTTTAGCAGACCTGATATCTTTTTTTTAGTCAGGTACCCATTTTCGAAATTAGTGATTTACCTTTCAAATACATTTTTAAAATCCTATAATTTAAAAATATTTTAAGCATATCAATATAGGAGTAATCGGTTGTCTGTGTCGAACTTGTGTTGAAATGCCACAACTGGTTCGTGTAGTACATCCATATCTATATATGAGCCGTTCAGTGCACACATCGATTAACTCCATAATACAAAAAGTTGAGAAAAACGATGATGAAATGTATATTGTTTTTTAAAATTCCTCTGATAATATGAATTCAAATAAATAATGTGGAATGCATAATTGCAGATATAGCTTTCATTTAACGGTATATACAATTAATTAGAAAGAATAGCCAACAAACTGGTGGAGTTAATCGATTTGGCAACTGAAAAAAGTAATAAAAATTAAATTTAGTCTTTACATTTTTAAGATTTTTATTACAGAAAAAGTTAGTTATACATTTTTATTACAACTTTTCCATAAAAATGAATGTTGGCAATTCGGTAATAATATAATTTTTGCAATTAATTCATAGCAGCTTTATGTTAGCGGGATTATTCTTTAAGATGAATCAGCAATATTATATACAATGTCTTCTTCATCAGTTGTATGCGAGGATTCATTTCGATTTGAATTTTAGCAGATCCATCATGTCGCTCCATTTTTCCTTTGTCACAGTTCTACCTTTTAGAGTATAATAAAGGCTGATCTATATTTTTCAAACTTTGCGGTCTACCCACTAAAGATTTTCTTGTATTAATGGCTTGAAATTCTGTATCTGTTTTATAGTCACATTTGAATTGTACGAGATAGGGTTTAGACCTTTCTAACTTTATCCAGCGTATTTTAAACCAATTTACTGGAAGCCCTGTGACGGTTACTTTTCTGTTAATGATAGACTGTTCTAAAGTTTTGTTGACAAAAAATCTTGGTGAGTCATTTGGATTAGATGAAATGGCGCTTTCTTTTTACATGTTTTGATGATATGGTATCAATCATCTGGTTAAAAATTTTTTTTATTTTTTTTCGCACATGACTCAATAATGGCAAAATCTGAGTCATTGGGCAAATAGCTGTGTCCACTTACCAAAAATTTTATGTCAATTGATTCAGCTTTGATTTCTGTGCTTTGAACAAGTTTCAATAAACTTAAGACGGTTTTAATATTTCTGTTTTGCCCGGTACACGAATCCGAACATGCTATTATTTTTCCAAAGTTTGCAGCGTAAGTCTTTATGTACTTTATTAGACAAGATGAAATTTCTTGAGACCCACGAGATCCTTCAGTTTCTGGCCAAACAAACATGTGGCTTATATTTTTATTGTATTCATGACATCCAAAATTATAAACATATAAATTTCGCTTATAATAAGCTACGGATGTGGTCAACTTGGGAAAGCCTAAAGCTTTTTCTAAGTCAAAAAGAAAAAACGAACAATTTTTCCGATGTTGCCATTCGATCGACAGCCATTTCACTTCGAGCCCGTTCAGCCTCTTCTGAGTGTTCGATAGTGCCAACGATAGTTCTGTTTACATAACACTGAAATAAATTTATGGGGCTGATGGAGAACATAAACAGCGTTACTGAAACGATTTACATTAGAATATGGAGTTAATCGAAATGGCTTCTGAAAAAAATTACTTATTATTCAGTTGCCAAAAAAAATTCCCATTTAACGGTGCTAATCTTTACTATTCAGGACATTTATTAAAAATATAAAAAGTTATGACTATTCCAAGGGCTTTGACATTTAAATTTAAGATTTTTCAAAAGTGGAGTTAATCGATGTGTGCACTGAACGGCTCATATATAAAATCTATATATATAAAATACTAAAAATGTTTCTATGTCCGCAATTTACGTTTTAACCGTCCAACCGATGAGCCCCAAACCGGTTTCATTTGAAAGTAAACAATGCAAGTAAACTTAAATTCCACTAAAACAATGCCTAATGCATATTCGGTTCATTTAAGAAGTCGATTTTCTAATCTTCCCATACAAAAATGTTTTGCTTTTTAACATAAACAAAAAACAAAAGAAAAACTAAAAAACAGCTGATTGCAGTTTTCCGCAATATATTTTGGGTAAGATAAAAAAAGTGGTATTTTTTAGTATGTTTTTAAGATAGCCCCAGCCCATTTTGGTTGCGCTGCAAACAAAAAAAAAAAAAAAAAAATTGTAAAAATGCCATAAAAAAAAATTGAAATTGCACAAAACACAGCAGGTGCGAAACGGAGAAGAGCTGAAAGAGCAGCCAAAACGCCCGTACAACGTAGTAGCACACGCCGGGTATCTGCTAGTTATTTATAAAGCATGTTTTTCATGTCCCTTGATTGCGTCTCACATTCGAATCACGCAGAAACTATATTGTTATGCTTAAACTATAAGATATATATAAGAAATTATTTGAAAAGTAAATTACTAAACTGATTTCGAATCTTGGAGCCTAATACAGCCAGACTTATTTTTTCAGTATCACTTGAAATTACCATGTCAAATGTTCAGTTTAAAATTGGTTCAGAAAAAAAAAACTTAAACTGTCACTCAAAACAATGCGAGTATTGCCAGGTGTGCGCTTGACAGATGAAGTGACATAATGAAGTGTTACCATATTTACATACTTTCTAGTTAACTTTTTGACAGCATATGTTGCAGTTTATTGAAAATAAAAACTGTCAATTCTTATATTTGGGGAAATTCACAAAAATTATAGCAACTATGTAGCTACAATAAAATATAGAAAACAAACTCTATGATTATATTTAAAATAAATTTTATACAATTTATTATTCTTATACATTATCACTACCCCATTGAATAATAATTAATTGAAAACAATGAAACTTATAATATATAATTAACTAAGACGTTAGACAATAATAATAAACTTAATGCATTACGCTGTCTGTCTGTCTGTCTGTGATGATGATGATGAGATATTGAGTTATTGTAGGTGTTGATATTGCTTAACCATATTTCACACTCGACTCGACTCGACGTGTTGGAGAATTCATCTACTCGATTGCATAAATGGGTATGTAGGTTCATAAACAATAAACACAAAGTGAGTAGTCGTAAGAAATAAATGCCGGTTGGACATGATTTACTGAGCATCGTGCTATAATGAGACAGGCACGATCCCTCTAAATACATGGTTAAATTTTTAAAAACGTGTTTCAAAACCGACTAATTGTGTCAGCTACAAAAAGGGCTAATGTAAAAGATTTCGTAAAATCATAATAATAATTATTTTTATTAATTTTATTACAACAATTTTTTTTTTTAATATTTTGGACAAGTGACAAGGTTGTAAATTTTAAAAAGCTCATTAGTAATTTTATTAAGTTATCAATATTTAATTATAATACATAACACGTACAAACGTGCAGACATTTATCTGGGGCAACCTTGTTATTAAAAAAAAACAAGAAAGAACGCTGAAGTTGAGTATGCTTGACTGCAAAATACCCTGTACCCAATCTTTATGAACCTTAATATATTAGATTTTCAAACAAAAACTTGAAAAATGGGATAAATTTATACTAAATTTGAACTTCCTAGAATAAAAAACAAAGAGGTTATTATGCAAAAACCCAAAAATATTTGACGGCTCAGAAGAGTCTAAGTTTCAAATATGGTGGCCCTATCTCTTATAGACAGCAGGACGGACGGACAGACGGACTCCTCTTCCAATTCTGATACTTTATAGGGTCTATCTTGCCTCCTTCTGTCTGTTACATATATTCGCTCAAACTTAATATACCCTTTTACCCTTTGGGCACAGGGTATAAAAATAATAATAGTTATTTATTTAAATTTGCATTTATTGCAGCATTAAGTTCAACTCTGATCTCTGTAAAGCATTTTGTGGTAAAAGAAAAATGCATTTCTCCACAAATTTCCGCGCTGTTTGTGAACTTTCAATAAACCAACAACAACAACGACAACAAACCTAACTGCATGACTGAATAACTGGTTGAGTCTGACTGACAAATTCAGTACTTAAACTCGCTCAGTTTATGATTTGTGGCGCCAGCTTTTTTTTTTTATATTATTACAGGTAAATGGTTAGAGTAGCTCCACACACAAAAAGCTTTATATTGCCGCAAACGTTAACCAAAGCAAAGCGTTGAAGGAAGGCAACCAACAATTTCCTTCCGGCAGAAGTGCAGCAGAAAAATTTTTCAAGCTTCCTGTCAAACCACTTTATCTGTTGCAGCGTATTAAATGACGACGTCCGTCGTTGTCTATCGTGATGGTAAAAAGGTGACAAATAAACGAATAGACAGTTAGATGGACAGACAGACAGACAGAAAATATAAATTTAATTTCAATCTTAAACTTATTAGAGGTGCTTATAAAATTATATGGTTTTGCAAATGCAGCAAAAAGAAGTTGTAAAATAAAATGTGACATTTACAAAAATTAAATAAAAGTGAAAAACCTTGACATTATGAATACATAGGAACATTATAAAATTATTGATTAAGGCAGAAAAGGAATTTTAAATTTGGTCGAAAAGGAGCTATGGTGAAGCATTGCTTTTTTTTGTTCAATTTCGAAAGAGGAATTAATAAAAATCATTATGAACTCGTAGTGCGTTCAGATAACTAATTTTTATTAAAATGGCCTTTTTTTGGTTGAAAAAAAATTTAAATTTTTGGGGTGAGCATATCCCTAAGAAGTTGTTGAGTTTCGCGAAGATCTCATTCCGTACTCAATATGTCAGCATATCAAATGGTGATTATATAAAGAGCTTATAGAATATATTCTCAATTTTTGAATATTTTTATGCAATTTTTATTGTCTTCTGAGAAGGTTTCATTTCATATCGTATACAACTAAAGCCTGACTTATTAAGTTTACTGCTTTCCATTACTTGTATTAAGTCAATAAGAGTATCTTCTTTATAATAAAAAAAGCTGATCTAAGGGAGCGGTGCCACACCCATATTAATAGAATTCGAGTCACACGAATAACGCCGGGTATTTTTGATAGTTGATGTATAAAAATTTAAAGAGGGACATTGTGGATAAAACGATTAGCAAAGTCATGTGCATTTGTTAGTCCAACTGTCTGCTTTTATTGAGTTAATAACTCCTTTGTTAAATCGCTATAATCGGGCAATCTAGGCTACAAGATTTTCTTCTTAATTTTTCCTTAAATGTGCAATCATTACACATTATAATTACTCCGATATGTTCTCAGTTTTGATGTTATTTGTCGCACTGGTTTTAATCCCGACATAAGTTTATATTTTCTGTCCGTCTGTCAAAATTCTTATTAATTATCTTTTCTTTTTGAATGTTTATTCATAAAATTGCATTTATGATTAGTACGCCTTATTGTTTCTTACTGTCATTTTCTGAAGTGTATAAGAATTGGCTCTCTTTAATAAAAAAAAAAAAAATAAAAATATAAAACGACAAAAGTTAATTCGACAAAATCAACTTAAAATCATTGTCAATTGACGATGATGAATCGCATTCTTTGCTTTTAAGTGCTCATTACGTGAACAAGCGAAGCGCATTGAAAACTGTAAAAGTCAAAGACCGGCTTAAAGCGGCCAAAACAAAAAAATAAAGACGTTAAATAAGGAAGTGAAAATACTAAAAACGTAGAATAAAAGAAAGAATTTCTTTACGATATGTTATGTGTGTTGACAATAATTTCCACAAGAACCGCTAACAAAAATAATTACACAACATAAATCGCAAACTTGTAATGAAAATAAAATTACTTACAAATAAAAAAAAATTATTATAATTTTTAAAACGTGTTGCTATAATTTCATAAAGGTGTCATTCTGCAAAGCATTAAAATGTGACATTTAATTATGATTAAAAAATATATATGTATGTATATGATTTAATTTGACAATAATATTTCTAAATTAATATCGTAGTTGCTCCAGCTAACCAACGAAGCGTCCATTCTCGTGATCATTCACAACAAAATGTATTTCATTCACATATACTCATATAGGTACTACTTGTACATACATATATACAGGGTGCACCATTTGATGCGATAGCATATGATTCTTGAATAACTCCGGTGAATGGCGCACGCTATAGATCGATGCTACGTGTTTTCGGTAATGATCGAAAATAACATGGACCACTTCTGGCTCCAACAGAACGGTGCGACAGCACTCAATAGCCCTGAATTAATGACGATACTTCGATAAACGGCGACTTCGACTGGCCTGATTTGATACAGCCGGACATCTTTTTGTGGGGGTATTTGAAGAGCAAAGTTTACTTCGAGGATTTGCAGACCAAAGCTGAGCTTAAAGCTCGCTACGAAATTCCGCTTATAACTGAAGATGGTGATCTCTTTCACATTGTCTTCAAAACAAGAAAGGCACAAAAAAAGCTTGTGTGAAAAAAATATAGTTGTCTCAATCAAGGGTTATTCAAGATTCACATGCTATCGCAACAGATGGTGCACCCTGTACTAACTTTACAACTATCTGTCTTCAGTGCTAAGTATATAGTACACACATATATAGTCAATAAATATATAAATAACCATGATTTGCGGGTGGTGTATCGCTTAATTATACAATTAGTGTACACAGCATAGCATGTAATTCGCGTTTAAACTCCCAAACTCCCGGTTCATTGTCCACGTGTCTTGCGTGTTCTAAATGCGTTAAAGTTTTACTTGGATTTGGCATGCTCTAAACTAAACTTGAAAATATTTAACCAGTTTCGGAATTTGAATTATAGTCTGTTGGCATAACATCCATAGTCACAGCCACAGCTACTGCTATTACTTTTGTATTTTATTTTATTTAATTTTTTTGGTTTCACAGAAATACTTGTACTCGTACTCGTATGTTTAAAACTCATTAAAGTCATTGCATCGTTTTTTTTTCAAATTTTTTTTTTTATACCCGCCACACATAGTGTGAAGGGTATATTCAGTTAGTCTGAAAGTTTGTAACGCATTGAAGGAGACGTCGTAGACCCCATAAAGTATATATATTCTTGATCAGCTCGATGAGACGAATCGATTTAGTCATGTCCGTCTGTCGGCCCGTCTGTCTGTTTATTTCTTCGCAATTTTTTTGATGAAGATATATAGATATTACGCCGACATTTGGAACTTAAGCTTTTCTCGGCAACGACTACATTGTATGTTAAAAACCAAGTTGCCACGCCCTTTTTAGGTGTAGCCCCCATACAAATTTACCAAAAATTTTCGAATTTTTGTATTAAAACAGGTATTATTTATGCATGTATCCACACCAAATAGGGTAAAAACTCTTCTTATGTCATCCAAAGCCGATTCCAGGGTGCCACGGCCATTCCTAGGTATAGCCCTCATACAAATTTACCGCACATTTTCGAATTTTTGTATGAAAATAGGTATTATTTATGAATGTATTCACTCAAAATTGAATAAAAACACTTCTAACGACATCCGATATCAAAAACAAAGTACCACGCCCATTTTTAGGTGTAGCCCCCACACAAATTTACCGCACACTTTTCAATTTTTAAATAAAAATTGGTATTATTTATAAATTTATTTAGTCCAAATTGGGTAAAAACATTTCTTTTATCATCCAATTCCAAAACCAAGATGCCACGCCCATTTTTATGTATAGCCCCCATACAAACTAACCGATTTTTTTTAACTTTTGTATGAAAAATACATTTTTTTCGTCTGTGTATTTATAAATGTATATAAGCCACTGATGATCACACATAAACTATTCAAAGATTCGTGTGGCGGGTATTTATGCTTCGGTTCCACCGAAGTTAACGTTTTTCCTTGTTTTTTATAATTTCATAAATTTTGTTTTGTAGAAATTATTTATATTTTCGCGGTTTGTTACATTTCATTTATCCACTGAGGTAATCATTGTGATATCACTCATACGCAGAGTATTAAATGAGTTATAGTGAAGAGTTTCATAGAGTTCAACTTAGTTCCGATTTTGAATATGCAATTGTCAGTTAGATGAGTTTAAAAGTTATTCAAGTATTAAAACAAGGCCGATTTATTTAATTTTAAATAGTTTCTTTCGATTTTTATTTTTTTCAAAATAGTATGGTTCAATTGATTAGTTCGGTGAAATTTCGACGGTAAAAATTTTATTATACCTACTGTGAAACCTTGCAAAATGTGTTTTTTTCTAGCTATGTCCGTATGTCATGCTGTCTTCCGTATGAAAACAATTAACTCGGAGATTTTAAAAGATAAGCTCACCATATTTGAATCTAAGACTCTCCTGAGCCGTCAAGTGATCACTTACAAACGGTTTTACTCCAGTCATATTTTAAGGTGTAGCACCCATACAAATCTACCCTGAATTTTGAATTTTTGCTTAAAAACTTCTTTGTTTCTAGGAAGAATTTTGTATGACTATGACAATCCCAATGAAATGTTCCAAATGAGTAGGACTAAAAAATTTAGATATATCCCCCATACAAATTTACCCCATTTTTTTAGTTTCTCATTGAAAATCCAATACAATAAAGTATGGTACTAAGATAAGACATAGCTTAAGGTACATGAAGATTGAGTACAGTGTATCTTGCAGTCGAGCATACTTGACTTTTGCGTTCTTTCTTGTTTTTAGTTGAATGACTATGTTCATTCAAAAATAACGCTTTTAACAAAATTTTCAAATTTTCAAATGGGTTGATTTTGTATATACTAAACATTCTGCAAAATAAGTACCCGAGGACCGTTTTAATTATTATGGTGTGGATCACTCTGAGTAATAAAGAATATTTTAATATTATAATAATATTAATATTATTAAAGAATATTATCGGCAGAAAACGACTGGAATTGTGAAAGGAAAACTCGTGGATTTTCAACGATGACAACGCGCCATCGCATCGAGTCGAGATTTTACAAGAGTACAAAGCCAAAAACTCAATAAACAGTATCGATCAACCACGGTATTTGTCATATTTTTCCTGTTCCTAAGACTAAAATTCCCTCTTAGGGGAAGGTGTTTTGAGTCACTCGGTACCATCAAACCGTCTAAACAGCTGAAGGCCCTACCTACAGCACTCTATCAGCAAGCCATGAAAGATTGGGTTAGCCGCTGGCATCGTTGTCTCAAATGGAGCCTATTTTCAAAGAGACACAATTAATTTCGATGATTAAATTGAAAATATAGTATGTGTTTTTTTAAGTAATTTCCGGGTACTTATTTGTACAGAACTTTTTTCTTGTGTTGAGGACTGTTAATAACATCTGGCCCAAATTTCATGTCAATGTCATTATCAATAACGTATTTACGCTAGTGTTTTCCAAACGACCAAGAGTGCATTTTTCGATTTATTCAATGTCTGAATTAATTGAGCAGAGAAGTGTCATTAAATTTTGTTTTCTGAATGGAATAAATGGAATAAAAATGTTGATAAAGGCTTACGGGGACCGAGCTCTACCAAAATCAACAACCAATCAACAATAACTGGTATAAATTGTTCCAAGAAATTGGTACCAAAAAGTGGTGAATTTTCTTGAAAAATAGCGTCGATTCTTCGCCAAAAATGCAACCAATATCGTTCCGCAACCACCGTATTCGTCTGATTTGGCTCCATGTGACTTCTGGCTATTCCCAAAACTCAAGAGACCACTCCGGGGAACGCGTTTCGAGTCGATTGAGGAGATAAAAGCTGAATCGAAGAAGGCGCTGATGGCTTTACCGGAAAGAGACTATTTAGCATGTTTCGAGGATTGGAAAAGACGTTGGCATAAGTGTATTTTATCGGGAGGGGACTACTTTGAAGGGGATGAAATTGATTTACAAGAATAAATAAAAATTTTTCATTTTACAAACAAATTCACTTTGTAAAATGCCCACAGTAGTAAACATACTTTTTTGTAATTGTTGATAAACAAAATCAAAATTTCAAGTGTACATATAGCATAAAATGATATGTAAGCATATGCTATAAAGCATTGAAAATTATTTGTTTTCTATGTTTAAAGTAAAGGGACTCCCAAAGACTATCAAAAGTGTGGCAAACCGCAATTAATTATGTATTTAGATATGAGCAAAAAAGCACTGAATTTTAGATAAACTTATTTAAATAAAGTCAAAACAAAAATGTCTTTCTACGAAAGTGACGCATGCGCTTTAATTTCAGCGTTGATTTATCATTAAGGAAACAAAAAACTGTAAAATTTAACAATTTGCAATAAAAGAAATTATTTCGAGTTAAAAAACATTAAAGAAAATTTTTTAAAGAAACTAAATATCCAAAGCACATAACATGACGTTCAATGCAATAATCATGGCTTATGGCTTATTTAATATTCCGCATACGCAGTGTTGACCGACAAACAGACGGACTTTTATTTCAAGTACATTCAATATGTATCGTATGTAAAATCCAATGTAAATGCAATGATTGTTGGCATTGATAAAAACCTTTTTATTGTTTTCGAAATTTACAAATAATAAAAATCAAAGCGCACCTTAAAAAAACGAAATGTCTTTAATATTATTTTTAGTGAAACATTTGCCAAATTGTAAATCAAAGCATTCATAAATCAAAGTAACTGACCACAATAATTACAATAATAAAAATAATAAAAATAAAAAAAAAACAACAGCAAATACTAAATTAACAAATCAAGTTAAACAATCGTGTATGTCAATACTATACAAATTGTATTTATTGTACGGGTCGGGTAGATATATATTTATATATATGTATATCGTATATCGTATTATAAAGTTGTATTCTGAGTCTGAGTCAACTTGTAGAGACAAACTAAAAAGAAATGTATGGAACGTGCGCCAAGCAGCGCTGCAAAGCAAATCAATTTAATTTATTGTGACAAGCGAATCAATCTTTGACAATTGCGAATTTCGTTTTTTTTTTTTTTTTTTATTTATATAGAATTGTATTGTTTTGTATATGAACATATTGTACATGTAGGTTCAACTATAAATATAAATTTCTTTTAGATTCTCGTGATGTTTATCTAATTTCTCTAGTTTGCATGTGATGCGTTAGCGGTTTCATTTTAATAGCCCGCCCCAAAGCGACGTAAAGAAATAGGCGGTATTTTTTTAAATTTATATTTTGAAATACATAAAATTAATTAGTTGACTGAAAATCTATAGTTGAAAGCTATTAGAAGTACATATTTAATTATGGAAGATGGGATTGGACGGTGTCAATGGTCTGATACAACTCACGTTGTGTGGGGCCTATGCCAAAAAAAATGGGCGTGGCACCTTAGATTTGATATTGGATGATATTAAAATGTTTTTACCCAATTTGGAGTAAAAATATTACCAGAAAATAACCACTTTCATAGAAAAATTCGAAACTGGGCGGTAAGTTTGTATGGGGACTTTAGCTAAAAATGGGCGTGGCAATTTGATTTGACATTGGATGACATTAGAAGTGTTTTTACCCAATTTGGTGTGAATACATGCATAATAATAAATATTTTTATACAAAAAAATCGAAATAAACTGCAAGTTTGTATGGGGGCTATACCTAAAAATATGCGTGGCACTTTCATATTCAAACTTGACCTGGTTGTTTCCGAGAAAAGCTTAAGTTTCAAATTTCATTAGTCTCCGAGTAAATCGCGTTGAAATAAACAGACAGACGGAGAGACAGACGAACATGGCTAGATCGACTCGCCTCATCGAGCTGATCAAGAATATATATATACTTTATGGGGTCTCCGAAGCCTCCTTTAATGCTTTACAAACTTTCCGACAAACTTTCCGCTTTACATCTCATTGAAGAAAAATCAAACAGTTGTGTCTTTACTTTCAAACCAATCCTAATGAATATTTTGGAAACAAGTAAGTCATTCTGAGCAGATATAAACGGCTTTATATATTCGAAAGAAATAGGCGTGGCAACGCCTTTTTATTTTGGGCAAATAAATATGCAAAGGTGTCATCGAAAACACTGTAAGGATTGTAAGGATTAATTTTCAGTTTGGCGGGTTGCAAATCTGAATTTTTTTTAAAGAATCAATAAAAACACTAGAAGTATCGCTGTAATGATGTAAATTTTCGAATATTTATCCAAAACACACAAAAACTCTGAGATTTCGGTGTCACCTCTGATAGGCACAAATTTTTGAGAGATTTGTCGACAGTAAATCCATATAGCATGTCTACTGCCTAGTGTCAACTGAGAGCAACATCACAGAGTCCCAAAATAGCAAATTACATAAGCAATGTTATGTATCGAAATGCTATCTTGTGCTATCGTAACGCCTACCGCATGGCTTTTAGCTTTAACTCTGTCGTTAGCCTAAGTACATATAATAATATTATAAGAACTTTTTACAAGATAAACACAAACACTAGTCTTAATCTTAATTCGTGTATATTTTTTATTTGCAATTATAAAATGTTAACAAATACGTAAACTAAAAGCGCATCAGACCGTTTAAAAATCCATAAAAAAAAATATTAATGCAAATATTTATTAGATAATACTATACGAGTATATTGTAATATTATTGCAAATAAAACGTGAATTGTTAAAATCGTAATTATAACAAATGCACAAAAAAAAAACAGATAATCGTTTTATTTTATTTTTTTTTTTAATGAAGAGCATATTTATTTTGCAGTAGCGTTTGTTACATTTGGCGAAAGATGTTGTAAACATTAAAAAAAAAAGATTGTTTTCTTATTCAGAGTAACCTAAGAATTTAATCTAGACTCGTCTTGTGCATCTCTCTACGATTCTTGTTCTATTTAGAGCGGCGCTATGGAAGCTCAATAGCATCAGTCTACAAAATTTTCTATTCATAAAAATATTTATTCTATCTTATTTTAAATAACGTTTTCTCTTTTTTAATTTATTTTCAAACATGAACATCTTACTCTATTGATGTATTGTGTAAGCAATAATGAATATTAAATAATTAAATTAACTCAATAAATGCAAAAAAATTTATTGAAAGCGCGCGATTCAATAAATACAAAAAAAAAAATACATAAAACAATAACAACAAAGCTTAATTGTTCAATTTGTAGTGAAAACGAATCAAGATAGTATCTTTAAGATACATTATTATAAAGATACAATTATAGTTTTAAGGTTATATGTACTTTAGCATAGAAACTGCATAGAATGGTTACAAAAAGAACTACAAGCCACCACATTGGCATTGCAACAAAGCATTTTTTCTTAATTTTTTTATTTATTTTTTTTTAAACAAGTTAAGGTCTGCGTGCATTTAATTATGCAATTATGTACAAAAAGAATTGCAAACGCAGCTAAGCAAAAATAAATACAGCTGCAATATATAAAAAAAAAATATTACAAAAATGGCAAAAGAACGTTGAAAATTTTAACATTTTAACAAACTAGAAAATTAATAAAAAAAAAAAAGAAAACCAAAACTGAAAAAAGAGAAACTTCTTTTTTTTTTTTAAACAACGACCATACTTGATAAGGCTAAAACTAAATTCTTTTATTTATTTATACAACATTTTAACACTTCAACCAATTGGTTTGTCGCAGACCTAGATACCAATTGGAAATAAATAGATAAAATATTCTTGAAGTATTTATCTCGAAACAGAGGCAACGCATTGTTTTATATTTAAAAAAAAAGAAAAGATGTTTTGTTTATTTACTTTATTTTTTTTTTTTTTTTTTCATATTTCTTATTATTTTTTTTTTTTTTTTTAATTTAACAAAAATTTGTAAGTTGAACTTGCGTCTACTGACATTTCTTTTTTTTTTTTTTTTTGTTTTTGGTGCGTCGCAAACTTTAAAAATTAACCTTCGAATTCGCATTAATATTATATTTGCATAAAACAAGTATTTAAATAAGTTTTGGTATAAACAAAAATATCAAAAAAATAAAAAAAATAAAATGAACAGACAGTTTTTTGTTTTAAATTTAAATATAATAAAACTTGAAAATATAAATACGAAAAAAAAATATTGCACTTGAACTTCGAAATAAGAAAACCTAAACTGTTGTTGTAAATTAAAATATATTTAAAAACAACGAGGTTAAAGCAGTTTAACGAATTTTTGAACGAACTAAAAAAATATTCTTAAAGCGATAGGAAATTGCAATATTTGCAAAAATTATGCTGAAAAGGAACCCAAACTTCTGAGCAAAATTTGTGCACATACCAAGAAAAATGTACGCATTGAAAAAAATTGAATAATGGAAATTTAATGAAACTTTAATAAATTTAGAGTTATTTAATTTGAGATGAAAATCTAAAATTCTTTCTAAGATTAATAAAATTTTTTGTTTGGAAAATATCTGCCCGATTTGAGCCAGATTAAAATATATTTTTTTGTGATTAATTTAGATGTTCACTATACTGTATAGTAAATTTGGTGTTTCTAGTTAATGAAAATGTTTTGAAGGAAAAAATTTAAGTTTGGTTAGGTTTATATGGGGGCTATCCCTTAAAATGGGGGGCTAGAAAACTAGAATCTAAGTTTAAGTTTTGATACTTTTATCTGTTATAGACTCCGATATAATCCAACATTAAAATTTTTCTTAAATGACTTGGTCACTGATGACTGATTTATGACTTGTCGTCGGTTGCTTTGCCATTGGCCTGTTTATAATGCACAATATGTTTATACAAGTATTTCGAAAAGCTGAATGGTCACAGTTTGCGAAAATTATTAATTGAATATTGCAAACAATTAATACTGGCGAAGTAGAACTGCATGTTTTGCATACAAGTTCGTTTGTAAAAAATTATAAAATTAAAACATTTATATTAACATTTTTAACTACAAACTTATTAAAATACATGAACATTTTGTATGCAAATTATGCGATATTTTGATAGAAAAGCGGTAGAAGGTAGACCAATGAGAAACAAACACGACGTCTTTTAAAACATGTCATGTGTGAAGTCTTGCAAGACATGTCATCCAAGGCAACTGAGACATTTTTATAAAAATGTACTCAATGACTTGTGTGGGGCTGTCGTCGGTATATCTTCAAAGAAAGGGACCATACATCAACGCAGCATTGATGCCTCCCAGGGCGGTACATACATCCTTCACTCTTATAAGAACATCATGTTTGTTCATTTAAATATTTTTGTCTGTCTTGTATATAATATATTAAAATATAAATTAACTAAATAATGGAAATCGATTGTAAATATTTATAATATATAAATTTAGCATTAGTACAAGATGTGTACATAATTATTATATGTTTTGTAGTTATTTTATTTAACAGTATTTTTTTTCTTCCAAATTGTTATTAATTTCTATAATAAACAAGTAAGTATCTACTTATAATTTTTATACCCGTTACACAAAGTGTAAACGGGTATATTCAGTTTGTCCGAAAGTTTGCAACGCATTGAAGGAGACATAAGAGACCCCATAAAGTATATATATTATTGATCAGCTCGATGAGACGAATCGATTTAGCCATGTCCGTCTGTCTGTCCGTCTGTCTGTTGCGATGGCTGTTACTTGAAAAGTTTTAAAGATATTGGCCTGAAATTCGAAACTTAAGCTTTTTTGTGCTCCTAGTTACTTTGTATACCAGAACCAAGGTGCCACGCCCATTTTTAGATATAGCCCCCATACAAACTTACCACTTTTTTTCGATTTTTTGTATGAAAATAGTTATTATTTATGAATGCTTTTACTACAATGTAGGGTAAAAATACTTCTAATGGCATCCAATATCAAAAGAATATTGCCACGCCCATTTTCAGATATAGCCCCCATACAAACTTACCACTTTTTTTCGATTTTTTGTATGAAAATACGTATTATTTATGAATATATTTAATCCAAATAAAGTAAGAGCACTTTTTATGTCATCCAATGTCAAATCTAAGGCGCCACGCCCATTTTTATGTATAGCCTCCATACAAACTAACCGCCCATTTTCGAGTTTTTATATGAAAACATTTACTATTTCTAAATGAATTCAATTAAATTTGGTAAAATCAATTCCAATGTCCACCTAAGTGAACACTTTCGATATGGTAAGGATCGGGCAAATATAACATAAAGCCTCCATACAAACTTGACCAAATTCATCATGAAATTTAATCTAAGCACCTGGTGAACATATAAACTATTAAAAGTGTTGTGTATCGGGTATTTCAGCTTCGGTTCCACCGAAGTTAACGTTTTTTCTTGTTTTAGTTCCCTTTGACAGTTTTAATATTTTATTTTCGTCTTTTCATCGTAATAGTCAATTATCATGCTGGAGTCTATTATTAAGACAAATATTTAAACAATTGTATGTATGCAGTTAATTTCGTTGAACGCGTGTGAATATTTTTTATTCGAGTATCATAGTCGTACAATAAAATAAGTTAACAATAGAAATACACATTGTACCTAGATTGTAATTCCGTAAAACGGTAAATTAGTTTAAAAAATGTTAATTTTTAGAATGACTAAGTATAATTAATTAAATATTATATTTTTTAAATTATAAACTAAATAAAAACAATAGCTACGGAAAGGCAGACAAACGAATTTCTAAAATTGAGATTGTCGTGATTTAAAAAAAAAAAAAAAACTTGAAAAGATTTTTTTGTTTTCATCTAACGTGTATGTTCCAATAAATTTCAATAAAAGATTATTTTGAAAACGGAGAGTTAACCGTCCGAAACATTGTTTAGTCTTGGAATTTTTGTTTGAAAATTTTTTTTTTCATTTTCAAATAAAATTGTCTATAAAAATGACTCCCAAAAATTTTAATTTTGATAAAAATCAAACTGATTCGACCAGAATCGACTTGCAAGATTTTTTTATTAAATTGACATCTGAAACAATTTTTTTTAACTTCTTCTTTTTCAGTTTCTGACGCTAATGGCCATTTCGATAAAAGTGATTCTTACAAACATTTTGTAATCTTTAGAATAGATTAAGTGTAGAATATTGAAGTGTAAAAATACATATTGCAAAATTATGGAAAGGATTGTAAAAAATTGAAAGCTTACTAAATGAGTTTAAAAAAATATTACAACCGCAAGCCTTGCAACACCGGGTGGCAAGTACAAAATACGCGAATACGACTTGATGAAATCTGAAGAAACAAGCCTCGATATGTATTTAAAAAATTTCAATTATAAATATAATTTTTGAAAACTTTATGAAATATGTGCAACATAAACATAATTCAAATGCGATTAAAGAAATAAGACAAGAAAAGTTCATATCTACGCAAAGATAAAATAAAAATTCAAGACACAAACCGGCTTTTCTTCAATTTTATTTTATTTTTTTTATTTTATTGTATTATTTTTTTTGTTTGTTAAGAAAGTTACAAACCTCTAAACCTGTTTCTAAAGACTACGTAACGCAAACGCACTTGGCTATTGTAGCATGTATTTATAAAAAAAAAAAAATAATAATAAAAAAAGTTATAACTAAATAAAATTGGCTATTAAAAGCGATAGAGAAGGTTCAATGAAATTTGTTTTGGTTAAAAAAACGCTAACACATACAAAACTGCAAGAAACTAATCAGAGACTTGTGAGAAATTTATTTAAAACAAGGAAAAACGTTTACTTCGGTGGAACCGAAGCATAAATACCCGCCACACGAATCTTCGAATCTTTGAATAGTTTATGTGGGATCATCAGTGGCTTATATACATTTATAAATACAATATATAGACGAAAAAATTAATTTTTCATAAAAAAGTGCAAAAAAATCGGTCAGTTTGTATTAGGGGTTATACATAAAAAATGGGAGTGGCATCTTGGTTTTGGAATTGGATGATATAAGAAGTGTTTTTACCCAATTTGGAGTAAATAAATTCATAAGTAATACCAATTTTTATTCAAAAATTCGAAAATGGGCGTTAAATTTGTATGGGGGCTACACCTAAAAATGGGCGTGGTACTTTGTTTTTTATATTGGATTTCGTTAGAAGTGTTTTTATTCAATTTTGAGTGAATATATTCATAAATAATACCTAATTTCATACAAAAATTCGAAAATGTGCGGTAAATTTGTATGGGGGCCATACCTAGGAATGGGCGTGGCACCTTGGATTCGACTTTGGATGACATAATTTTCGAATTTGGAGTGAATACATGCATAAACAATACCTATTTTAATACAAAAATTTGAAAATTTTTGGTAAGTTTGTATGGGGGCTACACCTAAAAATGGGCGTGGCAACTTGGTTTTAACATACAAAGTAGTCGTTGCCGAGAAAAGCTTAAGTTCCAAATTTCGGCGTAATATCTATGTATCTTCATCAAAAATAATGCGTAGAAGTAAACAGACAGACAGACAGACAGACAGACAGACGGACAGACGGACAGACAGACGGACAGACAGACGGACAGACAGACGGACAGACAGACGGACATGGCTAAATCGATTCGTCTCATCAAGCTGATCAAGAATATATATACTTTATGGGGTCTACGACGTCTCCTTCAATGCGTTACAAACTTTCCGACAAACTGAATATACCCTTCACACTATGTGTGGCGGGTATAAAAATTATAAAAATTGCATTTTAAATGTTACAGTAATAACTGACTTAAATGGCACAATGAAATAGCGACAATGTTAAATACTCTTCGAAATTTAAACTTAATTCTGAAATAATTTATTGCAAAACACTTAAAAAATTATTTACACATCAAGTTTCCGTTTCAGGCACAATTTTGTTTAAAAAAAAACACAACAATCTTAAATTAATTCTGGTCAAATTTTGAAGATAATATATTGAAATAAAGGATTATACTGTTTGTAGGATATTTCTAGGCATAATATATTTAATAATTTAGTTTGATTAGGATAATTCATTTTTTTACCTTGTTTTTTAATACAAAAGACTCGAAACTAAAACCAATTTAAAAAATAATTTTTACTATTTTATTTTTTATGGCTCCGTAAAATTTAAAATTTTCTTCATTTCGAAATATATTTATTTTTTCTCAAGATTCAATCAGAATTGAGCTTGAATTAAGAAAATTGGTTTGATAAAACTCTAGGAAACAAATCAAGCAGAGACAATTTTTTTTCGATAGATCAATTTTTGAAGTTCGACAAATATTTTAAAGTAGCTACTTTGTTTAATAAACAAAATTTATTTATCAATAATTAGAATATTAGAATAATCTGAAATCGGAACTAAAAATTATCTGGTCTTATCTCGAATTTCTCTAAAATACAAACGAAAAAAAATTTCAGATTTATGCAGAGTACAACATTTGGTCTTTCTAAAAAAAAATAAAAAAAGGTACAAAAAGTTCAAAAGATGGAGTAAAATAATTGTTCGATTTAATCCATAACGATGTTTATCTAGATTGAGTTACAAAAAAAAAAAAAGGTTTCATATGAAAGCCATGCCTTCTTCTGCTTGTTCAAAATTAATTTACCCGTTCACTCTCCAAGAGATACACGAGACAATTTTGAAAAAAAAAACCCAGGATATTAAATATTTAAACTGTCGTCCATCTCTAGTTCCTAAATCTATTGGATTTTTCTATTTAAAAACGGGCTTTAAACCTTTTCATATATTTGAGTAAAATCACATCTAATTGAAAAAAAATAGTTTCTTTCACTTTTTTTTTAATTTTAGGAATTAAGCTCTCCAAATTGAATTTTTTTTCTTTAACTTGGGGTTTCACTGTTACATATATATAAATATGGACATTTATAGCAATTATGTACTTCTATATGATTGATATTTTTATTACTATATGTAAAAAAAAATAAGAAAGAATTAAAAATTTTATTTAAGATATTTAAATGAACCACTTATTTAAAATATTTAATTATTTAAAACATAGTTTTATGTCTGTTTTTTTTTTCATAATAATAAATAATAATAATTACTTACTTGATGACTGTCTGCATATTGTTATCTTTTAAAAATGGATCTCACTTAGCAGTTGAGTTATATTTTTATTTTATTTGATATTTATATTTTTTAGTTAAACTTTTTGTCTCAATAGACAAAATTAAATAGATCAAGCGAACGATTGATTGAGTGAGAGAGAGAAGAGAGATTTGAAGATTTTGAGTGTTTTTTTATGTTTTAAATAAACAATTAAAAGCGACGTTTAAACTAGTTGTTGCACTTATCTAAATGTAAATAAATAAATTAAATTTATCGGTAAAAATAATTATAATTGTTGTACATATACATATGTGATTTTAATTACACAACAGTGCACAAAATACAATACAATTTTTTAATTAATTTCGTTTTTTTTTATTTTTTTTTTTTTTATTTATTTGTAAAACACCTCACAATATGCATGCACAAAGCTATACAGCTATAAATTGTTTAGTTACAGAATTGTTTTTATTTATTTTACTGTTTATTTTTTTGTACCCAAATTAACCGCCAACAACTCCACAAAAAAAAACAACAACGCAGCGCCGTTAACGACAACGAAAGACTGCAACGCTTCGTTTGAGACGGTCAATTTAAATACAAAATTTTAGTGTTGCAAAGTATTAAAAAGCAAAGATAATTCGTTTTAAAGCACTGTTTTTAAAATAACATTTATTCAAAAAAAAGTAAAAAAGATTGTAGATTTTATAAAAAAAACATACAAAAAATATTAAAAAAAAAATTTTAAAAAAACAGAGATCCGTCGTGAGATGCAGTATGTCAAAATCATATTAAAAGGTATATATTGCAACGGAATTTATAAAATAAATATAATATGTGGCACTGCATTGTTTCTGCCTTTTTACTGCCACATATATTGTTACTCATAATTTAAACAGCCCAAGAACACTTAAATCACTTATACGCCAATAATTATTACGCAGAAACTCAAGGAATGTTTTTATGAAAAATAATTGAAGTATTCAGAAAGTCTTGTAAGAAACTAAAAATTAACTTTTTAAAATAAATTTTAAAAATAAATTTGTGCTGTTTGACACTTTAGTTTCTTGTCCCCGCCGAAAAGATTCACACTTCCACTACCATTCCCCTGGTGTCGAAATGCTCACAGTTCATTTTAATCAACGGCTATTTATTTTCCAACAATACAGTTACATCGACGTAATGAAATTTTTTAGTCAAGGACGTACATAGGTTAAATTAAAGTAGAATACAATTTTTCTTTGAAATTATTGCTTAGAGGTCAGTCTGCTGCTCAACAGGGGGACTCACATGTAGTATTTTGTATACACATGCCGTAACTGTTGAGATGTCAGAAAGTGTGATTATTACCTCCACGTGGTGGCCTCCGGTAACAGGTATGGTTGTATGGTCATGTCTCTGCTTCCATCCTGACCAAAATAATTATGCGAGAAAAAGAAACATTTCCTAGTGGTTGGATGAAATGTTACAGAATGGACTCTGGTTAGGTCAGTGTCTGTGTTAACTGTGCTCTGACATAGTTAATTTTCCTTTCCGTTATAAAACAATTTAATTTTATGGAATTCTCAAACAATAATAATGAGTGCGATGCCGCTCTGAATGCTCAAACTGAGGAACTAACCTCTGTGTGAGTCTCCCACTAATTCATCAACTGAATTGCTGGTAAATACTTCGTCAATGGACACCGAAGATCTACATGGACAAGTAGAATCAAATTTGGGGCCAGCTCTACAGGAAATCTGTAGCGAAGCTTTGGAGGAGCTTTTGTCCTCTATATAGAACTATAGTTGCTGCCCCCTTTCTGTCAACTCTGACGCTGCTGCTGACATAGCCAACCCAGAACCCAACCCAGAACCGGTGCAAACAGAAAACGTTGGTTCAGTGTGTGATTCCCAGTTTCCAATGAACGTACAGATTCACTGTTTTTTTGACAACGTGTCATTCCAGCATTAGGATCATATCTACGCTCTTCATGTCAAACTATTCATCAAAATATTTTAATTTCTTACTTATTACAAAAAAAAGCATAAAAGTATTAAAAGAAAAAATAACAAAATCGAAGAATTTCAACGTTTTATTCCCACATACAGAGCGCCAATACATAAATAGCACTTGCAATACGAATGATAGACAAAGATAGAGATAGGAACAAAAAGCAGAATCGGTTTACCCGATTGACCTTTCCGTTACTCGTTAGAGGAACAGAGATAGATATAATTATCTAGTGTTAACGTACAGCTTAAGCTGAATAGATACGCTTAAGATAAGTGCGAGCAGTGCAGAGAGTAAAATAAAGTAAATTGCAACCAAACAACGTTTCAGATTGTAGCCTTTTTTTCGGCAGTCATTTTCCGCGTTTTCGTTTTTTTTTTTTCTTCAGGAATTTAGAAAGTCAAAAGCATTATGCTGTTGCTTGCAAATAGTATTGTACAAAGTGCAAAGTAAATAGTTAAAGTATTGTTTTAAATACGCGTGTAATTTAAGTGGCGTCACACAACTTAAAAGTATATAATTATTTCAACTCTGTTAATGGTTTGGTGACGACGAGCAGCGCGCCGTCAGAACAGACAACGACATTGCAACACATATATATATATATAAATAGAGTATAAGTTTATTTAAAGTTTAAGCAAAAACAGAAACAAAAAAAAAAAAAAAAAAATCTGCAACTAGTTTAAAATGGATTTTTCACAACCGCCGCCAATGCTGACTGCACCATCAGCGCTTGCAACAAATCTCACATCATTACCACCAAGTGGGCCGCCGCACTACAGACACTTTCATCCGCATCATGGCGGTAATAAGCAACACTTTAAACCGTTTACGCCGGGTGGATTTCAGCGACCGTTTGCCATGTCACAGGATGACTTCGATGGAAAACGGTTGCGCAAGAGCGTCATGCGTAAGACCGTGGATTACAATGCATCGATAGTTAAGTCGTTGGAGGTATTGTTTTATGGTTATTTATCTTGTTTGAAATGAAGACAAAAATGTATAAATGCTAATATATAATAATTTTCGTTGTTTTTTTCTTTACAGTCACGCTTATGGCAACGAGATTTTCGAGATCATCATGCGCTGCAACCGGAAAGCATATATGTACCACATCTGCAACCACCAGCAAGTTATCTAAATAATCCCTCGAATGCGGTGACTACACGTTTTGTTAAGACTGCAACAAATAAAATGCGCTGTCCAATTTTTACGCTTGCCTGGACACCGGAAGGCAGACGTCTAGTTACCGGCGCAAGTTCTGGCGAATTTACATTATGGAATGGTTTAACTTTTAATTTTGAGACTATATTACAGGTGCGTAAATTATTATTTTTGGTTTGGTTTGATTTGTTTTAGTTGTTTTGTTTTTTGCTATTGTTCAACTTCAACTTCAGGCACACGATGTACCGGTACGTACCATGGTCTGGTCACATAATGACAGTTGGATGGTTACCGGCGATCATAGCGGTTACGTTAAATACTGGCAATCGAATATGAACAATGTGAAAATGTACCAAGCGCACAAGGAGGCAATTAGGGGAATAAGGTATAACCACAACAAACTAATCGTAATTTGTATTTATCATTTAGTATCAAACAACAACAACAAAAAGGCAAATAAATTCGTTTCGTTAGCAAGCATAGTTAGGCCGGGAAAACGTATTTGGGTTCGCGTTTATTTTTTTAATTTTGTGTTGATGTTGCTTTTATATATGAAATAAATAAAGCCGTTTTCGCGTGCAACATCTTAGTTTAGGCCTCAAGTTAGTTTAGGAAAAACTATCTCTTTCTTTTATGACTTCATTTCTTTCTTTTAAACTTAACGTACATTCATTTTACTTAAGCTAAACAAAAATGTATTTGATGCAAATGACTGTGATAACAAAAAAAAAAAAAAAACAAATTATTTTAAATAAAAAGCCAAAGACGACTGATTACAATATGAATGAAGCATGCAAGTAATATATATAATCAAATTCAGGACTCAAAGCTGCAAATCATACATATATATTAAAAACATATTTTGTACAAAAAAAAAAAAAAAATATTTTAAAAAATCTAAAGAAATAAAGCTTTAAAAAATTTTTGATCTGAAAATATACGAAATAAATAACAAAAAACAAATGGTCGATTTTATTTGCGCGGCGTACGGCAGCAAACAAACAAATAAAGTCAATTTATATACTGCACAAAATCGGGGGTTATTGTTTTTTATTTTAAACGTTCAGCTCAGCATCAGTTGTTCAACTTGGCTGGATCAATACTTTTTACTTGGCAGCAGCGTTTTTCAAAAATTCTTCTCATTAATCTAAACAAAATATAAATATAGAAGATATATTTATCGCTAATTTGTAGTAATTTTCGCTTTAAAAAACATTCTCAATTGTTTATATTTCTTTCTTTTACACAAAACTTTTGGCGTTTTTACATTACTCTTCCAAATAAAATTACAAAAAAAATAACAAAAAATAAACATTTTTCTACAACGTCGTGTGTAATATATTCGCAAAACGATATTTAATGGCGCAATTGCAAACAGTTTCAGCCCAACAGACAGTAAATTTGTAAGCTGCAGTGATGACGGCACATTGCGTATCTGGGATTTTATGCGTTGTCAGGAGGAACGTGTCTTGCGTGGTAAGTAGTTTTTTTTTTTTTTTTAAAGCGTCGAAAATAATCCAATCAAAACTGATTATTTTACTGCTCCTTTCTTTTTCCAGGTCATGGTGCTGATGTAAAATGCGTACATTGGCATCCACAAAAAGGATTAATTGTTTCTGGTAGTAAAGATAATCAACAGCCAATCAAATTTTGGGATCCAAAAAGTGGCGCAGCGTTAGCAACATTGTAAGGCTAAGTATAGAATTTGGTCACGGAGCATGTTTTACACGTTAGAAATTATTCAATATCACAGATGATAAATAAACAAGTTGCAGTGGAGTAAACTAGACTAGGAAATAATATGTACCCAACCTAAAAGTTATATTGAATGCTAATAGCATGTTTTTTTTTTTTTGTATATTAGTACTACTAACTTACCATAAAAATAGTTGAAAACAAGAAAGAACGCTAAAGTCGAGTATGCTCGACTGCAAGATGCCCTGTACCCAATCTTTATGAACCTTAAGATCGGTTCTAATTTACTATCATACCTCATTGAATTGAATTTTAATACAAAAAAAAAAAAAACGGGTATATCTTTGGGGGCTATACCTCAAATTTTGTTGGACCTACCCATACTGGTCTATTTCATTGGGACAATCCTAGACATAATTTATACTAAATTTGAACTTCCTAAAATAAAAAACAATGACGTTTTTATGCAAAAACCCAAAATTTTGGGGTACATTTGTATGGGGTGTACCCCTTAAAATGGGTCTAGAAAATAACCGTTTGCAAGTGAATGCTTGACGACTAAGGATAGTCTAAGTTTTAAATATGGTGGCCCTATCTCTTATAGTCTCCGAGATAATCTCCCTCATACGGCAGACAGCAGGACATACGGACGGACGACAGACTAACATAGCTAGTTCGACTCCCCTTCCAATGCTGAACAAGAATATATATACTTTATATGGTCTATCTTGCCTCCTTCTGTCTGTTACATACATACGCACAAACTTAATATACCCTTTTACCCTTTGGGTACAGGGTATAAAAATTTAACTTAAGATACCTTTCGAATTTGGTGAAGCTGTCTTTTATAATAACCGATATATTCGTTTCACAATTTTTTACAGCGTTATCCGAAAGGAAAAGAGTATATTAGCCCAATAAAATTTATATTCTTAAGCACAAAAAAAAGTGAGTCGATCTAGCTTTGTCCGTCTGTCATGAAACCTTATGTTTAGATTCTACAGATCACCAGAGCTCACATTCCTATTTTAAGGAGATGTTCGCAGTTAAACTTCTAAAGCTGTTCCTACACATACATACCCCAAAATTCGAAATTTATATAAAAACTTTTAACATTTTATATTAAACTCTTTAAAAAATGCAAATAGATAAACTAAAGCAAAAGCTGATACCATCTTACAATACAGCTTAAGAATAGAATACTAGGGTATTTTGTGGTACAACTAGCTCAACTTCAGCGTGTACTTGATATTCTGACGAAAGACTGATTTTCAAGTGAAATAACAATGCTCTCTCTCTAACTTTAGACACGCACACAAATCGACCGTCATGGATTTGAAATGGAATGAAAATGGTAATTGGCTAGTGACAGCATCTCGAGATCATCTGCTCAAATTGTTCGATATACGCAATTTGCGTGAAGAAATGCAAGTCTTTCGCGGTCACAAAAAGGAGGCAAGCTCAGTATCATGGCATCCGGTTCACGAAGGTCTTTTCTGCTCTGGTGGTTCAGATGGTTCTATACTTTTCTGGAATGTTGGGTAAATTTTGTTGTTGTTTACAACCTTTGATTTGTTAATTAATATATTTGTTGTATACACAGCACTGATAAGGAGATTGGCTGTGTGGAAACAGCGCACGATAGCATTGTATGGACTCTTGCATGGCATCCTTTAGGTCATATACTTTGTTCTGGTTCCAATGATCATACAATTAAGTTTTGGACGCGTAATCGTCCAGGCGATCTTATGCGTGATAAATACAATCTAAATACATTACCTGCCAGTTTAGCAGCGTTGGATGATTGCGAATATGGTATAGTTTACTTCAGTAAAACAGTTCCAATTACATTCAATTCAAATTAATGTAATGTCTTTCACACAGATGATGCTGTTATACCCGGAATGGGACCGGAAGATAAAGTCGAGTTTACCGAAAGTCTTACAGCTGATAAAGGTTTTATACCTGGTTTGGATTTAGATCCCAGCAAAATGTCAGATCGTGATAAAGAAAAGAAAGTGCCGTATAGCAAACCTATACCGCGTAACTTTCAAGCACAATGGGCTGGTCCGCGTCGTACGGATCAGGAAGGATTCGTTGGTGGCGTATACGAAGAACGTGACTCAAAAGACAATATTAATGGTGTTTCGCAACAACAACAAATAAGTGAAAATATTATCGAAAGCATGCTGGCGAGTGGCATGCTTGCCAATTCGGATCCACAATCGATTGTCGGACTTTTAGTCTATGGACGATTTATACGTGTACATACCGATTCACGTTTAATGCTTGCCATACGCCAGGGTCCAGAATATCTTAATAAGTATATAGACGCTGGTAAATTGGAGGAATTACGTGATATGTTGCCTATGCGCGAACGCTCGCGTTCAGTTTCACCGACGCTTGAGAGTCGAGAATCATCACCGCCGCCTTTAAAGAAATCGCGTTTCGAGCCGAGACAACACAATCCGCAACCCGTATATGTACATGAACTATTGCAATTGAAAAAGCCATTCCTGCCGTGTCTGATTAGTATAAAAACACCGCAACCGATACAAATAAAAATGGAGCGAATGGATGATATGACCGGTGATAGTTCACCTCATGAACAGCAGCAGCAGCACCAGCAACAACAACAACAGCAGCAAAGCCAAATGCCACCGAATAGACCAAATCCGTGGGCGGGTAACATATCACCGTGGGCTAATAACAATAATGGCGCGCAAAACCAAAACGGGTACAATAATAATAACAACAACAAAATAATAATAATGCATTCAATGGACCACCTTTTGGTGGCGGAGGTGGTAATGGTGGTGGAGGCAACAATGGCGGTGACCAAAATAACTTTAATGATCGCGAGCAACATCAAAAAGGCGGTAATTCAAATAATAATAACAATAATAATGGAAATAGCAATAATAACAACAGACGACGTCGTGGCAATAACTCAAGCGGTGGTGGCAATAACTCAAGCAACCGTAATCGAGGGCGTAATAATAATAGTAATAATAGACGTTTCTAAAAAAAAATATATGCTACATGCTCCTACCAAATTTGTTATTAAAGTGTTAATAGAATGTAAAGCTAAGCGCGCATATGTAAGAGATCGTCGACATCTTCGTTTAAAATAAGAATTTTTAATTGTAACCGGATGATTATATTCTACATTTCTGCACACAATATTAAATTGTAATATTGATTGCATTCAAACAAAAAAAATATTATAAATTTTCTAGGCGAATCGAGAGCACGCAGCGAAAACTAACTTTTCAGTTTAAGCGGAAAATCAACACAAGACATTTCCTTAAGCTGTGATGATCATCAGAAACTTTAATCTTTGCCAGGACAAATTTAACGACTTGCTTATGTACCTTCAGAAATTCAAATAATTAATTATTGCAAATTAAGCCTGCCTATTGGTAAACATATTATCTAATTGGAGCGTTAATAATTGACATGAGACTTTGATTTTTTTTTATTCACAATTGGGCGGGATTAAAAACTGAAGAATGGAAAACTTCGAGTACACATTAAAAACAAATAATTTATGACTAAATGCTAAATTGTAAAATTTGTCGCTGCGCTAAGCAGCAATCTCCTCTTGGCGACTGGAAGTACTGCGACTGCGACGCACAGAAGTTTTCTTTCCTTCATGTTCTTCTGCATCGCTGCCATTGTCATTCTTCGATGAGGTATCTCTATGATTTAGTAAATCATTATCGGGCAGCTTTAAATCGTCATAACTATCGTAAAGCTTTGTTTGGCTGTGTTTCTGTGTACGAAAATTCTGTCTGATTTCCCGTTCTTCTTCGCGCATACGCTCCTTGGTGTGATGTTCAATGGTGGCCTTAATCTTTTCTGCAGAATTAAGTAGCTCATCAGCAGCAAGTACCACTCGATGCGAAGAATTGCTACGGCTACGACGATCCGAACGACGTTCGCCGCGTCGTGACCAGGATCGTTTAGATCGATAGGAACGAGAACGTGAGCGCGACCGTGAAGATTCCGAAGCTGTTCGCGAACGACGTGTGGAAACAAGTTTTTTATTAGTACGCATTGCCGGCGATTTAGAGCGACTTCGAGAATGCGAATGGCTACGTGAGCGGTTTCTGTTGACATAATAAATAAAAATTAATCAATGTAAACTTAATACAGTCATGGGTATAATTTTTTTTTTTTTTGACAAATCCTACAACTTAGCAAACAATTTAAAAAAAAAAAGCTAACATTTTACAACATTTTCTTGACAACATAAGCATTGTTTTAAAAGGTGTTAATGTTCCGTTATCTTACACAGTTTAAAAATATCAAATTCGAAAAAGATTGTCCATCAAAAGATGCCTCAAATACACAAAGATAAATAGTTAGGGTTTGTCAAAATAATTATACAACCGACTGTAAACGCATATTATAATTTGACGTACCTTGAACGTGACGAATATGATGATTTTCGGTAATGCGAATGTGATCTGGACCGGCTGCGCGAATGCGAACGTCTAAATATAAGACAAAAAAAAAAAAACAATTATTAGTATATATGTTACATAATTAAATTATACGAAAGAGATAATTGCAAATTGTAACTCACGAATTTGAAAAATATTTCGTTTTTCAGAACATTTAGTTTGGTTTTTAAGAATTGGAAATATTTTTCTTACAAAGAGTTGCAAAGTTTTGGAATATCTGGTATTAAGTTAGAGACGTTCATATTATTTTCTATTTTTTTTTTTTTAAGGAAATGAAAGACTACGACAGAATTCGATACGCCTAGAAAGCTATAAATCTTAAAATTGAGGTAACTAAAAAAAAATTTAAAAAAAAAATCATTTATTCTCTTTGTATATAGAAGATATACATGAAGAACAGAAGACGATATTTGACTGTAGGCAACTGATTCAAAAACACTGCAAGCTTTCGTAATAGTATTTTGAAAAGGTAGAAAACTTGCAAGAAATGAAAAATTGAGGTACAAAAGTGGCCCTATCAAAACAGTAAATTAATAGTTATACCTTACAGCTTTACTGGAAATCAATGTATCATTAAAAAAGCATTTGACAGCAAGAAACAATACAGCAAATGACAGTTGAAGAAGTGTACAGATCAGATTAGTCTTTAAGCAAATTAGAAGCTTTAGCAAGGTCTGTGCATAGTTGCGAGTTGAATTATTATTCTCGTATAAACTAATAATAAGTATATTTTATCATCATATTACTCACCGCCTGGAGCGTCCATATGAACGTGAACGACTGCGTGAATAGGTACTCGAACGAGAGCGGTGTCTACCCCGTGATGAATACGAAGACTTATAGTAACCACCGTTTTCGTCATACCTATCATCGTCATAGTGTTTATTGTAATAAGAAGACGACGATGAATGTCCATCATAGCCACCACGACCACGACTACGGCCACCACGTCCACCTCGACCACGTATGCGTGGCGCAAAGCCACGATAATTATTCGACACTGCAAAGTGTGTTGGTGGTCGATAAAGTGCTGGCGCTACACCAGGAAATACACCTGGCACACCATATGGAAACATAGACAATGATTTCATCCATTCACTTGCAGCTTCGGCAGTGTATGCGGCGGCAGCAACTGCAGCACCAGGTGCCCCAACTGTTGGCCCTTGACCAGCACCAGCGGCAGCTAGCGCTGCAACTGCTTTAAATGGATTAAGCACCGCAGCAGCAGCAACATTATTGGCTGTGCCAGTAACACCAGCAATTGCATTCGTTGTATCGCTACTATTGAGTTTAGATTTTTTAGCAGCAGTGTCATCTTCATCATCACTGCTACCTTTTGCCATCTTCTTTGACGATGTTTTACTTTTTAGTAAACCCATAAGTGGTGTCTTACTCTTAATATCTGCGACAATTTTACGTTGACTATGCAAAAGTTCTTCAGTTGCAAATTTATATTTCTGTACAAGACGTTCACGTTTCTGATTTTGCGCTTCATCACGACTGCGGGAATGTTTGCTCTCATTTTTGTTCTATAAAAATAAATATTTTATGTATGCATCTCGTAGCTACATTTCGGTTTACATTATATATTTTATTTAACTAACCTGAATACGTTGAAATAATTGCTCTAATATGCGTATACTCTCTAGTTTTCGCTGTGCTATCATTAATTTGCGTTCCTCAACACGTATCTTCTGTGATATCTCAATCTGGCCACGCTCCTGTATCTTTTTAAGATGTTTTGCTTTACGTTTCTCCTCGCGTTCACGTTGTTTCTCTAATTCAGCTAGTTTAAGCTGTTCTTCTTTTTGCCTGTAATTTTTTGTTTTCGCAACGCTTCAAAATACAACTTTCTATTTGTTTTTTTTTTTTTTTTTTTTCATATGAAATATTTTAAGTTCTTTTTGCTTTCTGCGCTAAAAGAGGGAGAAGACTTAAACTTGATAGGGAAAAGTAAAGATATATAGTATACACATATATAACATCACCACTTCTCCGTCTAATTTTCATTAAAAAAGCCAGAACATAAATTTAAAAATAAAAATAAATGAACACTTTTATCAAACCTTTCTCGTTCTAAACGCTCCTGTTCCAGTTTCTTTTGACGTTCAAGTTCAGCCTCCTCCGATTGAGCTTTGGCCAATAAACGCTTGCGTACACGCTCGCGGCGCGTTATTTGTGCATCACTCAAATGTTTGCTTGTATCAAAGGTTACATGAATGTTAACGGATTGTGTTTTATCGAGAAACTTTCGCACCAGTTTAGTACCACGAAACTCATCCATGGCACGTACAAATCCGGCGTATTCTTCGAACTGTACATAGCTGCAAGAAATAAAATTATCTTAATGTCTACATTGAAAAAAAAACCTACTACGCACCCTTCAAACAAGACGTCCTGTTCAAAACTAAACGTACGCATGCCATTAATATCAGAATTCATGCTTGAACGATATACATCACAAATTGGTATATCCACGCAACGTACACGTCCAAATTTCTCAAAAATTCGCCTAAATATACTTTCACTAGGCTTTACATCATTTTCATTCTCGACATGACGTGGGCAGAACCAACGTATGGGTAAATGTGTTAGATGTATTGTATCTGGACGTTCACCGGCTTTCATTTCATCCATATTACGTGCATCGCGAAAATATGAATCCCAATCGTGTCGTGTAGGAAATTCATCCTTTGACTCATTGCAACGTACACGAAATGATTCGCTGAAGCCAGAAATGCGTAAACTAATGCCATCGAGACGTGATACGGCGCTACGCAGACGTTTATGCTCTTCCAGTTCAGCTTCAAAGCGTATACAGTTCACGGTACTTTTTGAAACCTAACGGTTTGGAATATATATGTTAATTTAATTTAAGTTTTTTTTTTTTTTTTGTTATATTTTACTCACTTTTAGCACCAAAAACTTATCCGGTTTGAGCTCAGCGCTTAATTTTTCCATTATCTCAAGATTTGATATGGACTTGCCCGTTTTATTGGTGGGCAATCCAACGGATATTTGCATTTTTGCCAATGGCTTGAGATACAAGCTGTGTGGCAGATACAGCGGTACGCAATCGCTGACATTTTCTATATTCTGAATATTAATCATTTTTATGTTTTACACAAGATATATATATATTTTTTTAGCGATTTACAGTCACGCGACACATTAAATACAAAAGCGTTAATACAAATTTATTTACAAATTGTAAAAAAAAAAATAGAGAAAGACTTAAATAAGAAATTTCTTATATATAATTTTGCCTAACAGAGCTGAAAATGGTTATGAAGTGAACGGGGCGGGGGAAAAATGGGAAGTGCAAATGGGGCAGGTAAGCACAAGAAAAAATGTATATGGATGTGTGGGTGTAATATGATTAGCGTTAGTTAAAAGAATAAAAACTGTTATATCTGCAAAAATGTCGCGTAAAACACTTTGCCTTTATTGGCGCCTTAGTTCTTATTGTAAATTTATAAGAAACTATAAAAAAAAACGCGTTGTTTTTCGATTTTTTGTGCTTCAGAAAAATTACTACGACTGCCGGACTGCAATTAGTGTTACACTGCAGTGCGAACCGTGTGACCGAATTTTGGAAACACGATAGAAGAAACTGACGAAGGTAACATACATAGGTCCGCTTTCGGTGCTATCGAACGCAATAAACAGCCATCGGTCCGCGTTTTTGGTATTTTGAGGACAATTTCTGGTATTTTGGAGGACACCTTGGTATTAATATCATAAACGGTCACGCTGTTGAAATCAAAATACCAGAATGCTATAAAAAATTGAAGAGCAGTTACACTGTCTTTATACAGATAACAGAGTGCGAGTGAGTAGAGAACAAACAAGAAACCTCTCTCAACAGAAGTAGAAAAACCAACAAAAAATAAAGTGCGTTGTGATTTTATTTTTAATTAATTAATTCATTAATTTAAAGCAATAAAAAAGACACATACGTAAAATGTGCGCGTGAACATTAAGAGAATCATTAAACGTGTAAACGGGCTAAGTAGCCGCGTCGATTATATGGAGAAAAATATTTAGCAGAGCAAAGAAAAAAAAAATACGGAAAAGAAAAAAAAGAAAAAAGAAGAATGCCAACAGCAGTAGCAGCAGCAGCAGAAGAAAAGCCAACAACAACAATATAGTTGTGATAGACAAAGAAATAGATTACGCGAACGAGACGCATGAATAATAAATAAAATATTTAAAGGCTACTAATACTAAAAAACGAAAAAAAAGCACACACATACATACTCACGCACTAAATTGCGCGTCAAATAAGAAAAAAAAAAATAAAACAAATAGGAAACAAACGCAAAAGCAAAACAACTTCACAAACAAGCATATCTACTTCTACTTAAAAAAAAATTTTGTTCTGTTTCAAAATTAATTTAAAGTAGCTCAGCACAGCACATAAAAATAAAAAGAGACAGAAAAAAAAAACAAGAAAACAAAACAAAAGCAACGCAAAAATAATTATAATAAAAATAATAGGAAAGCAGAGAAACAGCAAAGAGCGAAAAAAACAACTGCTGACTGATTTACAACAACAAAAACCACATCAACGAAAGCGCTGAGCGCAAAAGGAAAAGAAAGAAGAAAAAAATTGTGGCGTGTGCGAGAGTGCGGGTGGCACGTTTGCAACGAAAGAGAGTAAAAGAACGTCAACGTTGTCGTCGTCGTTGTTGCTGCTTCTGCTGCTGCAATACCTACAAAAACAACAACAATATCAAAGGCACTAGAGAAAAAATTATTTTGCAGCAATTGTTCTCGTTTATAAAAATTCATTAATACAAAAACATTGCAAAATAAATAAAAACAAATAGACAGCCGCGCGCTAAAATAAAATAAATAAAAGTTTACATGGTAAGTATTTACATACATACATACATACCATATACATATGTCCATGTCGATATTAAGAATTTTTTGTGCTAATCATTAGTTTATACTATGTTTTCATTCAAGCTGCTGCTTAATTACATACATACATATGTATGTGCATATGTATATGCTTCGAACGCATATGTACACCTGACTGCTTTGTTCTCATGTTGTTGTTCTTGTTGTTGTCGTTGTTGTCGCTTTTATAGTTTTTCCTTTAAGTTACAACTTCTGCGCAGCCCTATAAAAACAAAAACAAGAACAACATTCAATAATCGCCATACAAGTTCACCCACCCCCTCCCTTTTTCTAACCGTACATCATTATTGCATATTGCATTTGGTTCTGTGTTTGCCTGCCTGCCTGCCTTTCAGAGTTCATCAGCCACCACCATCCCTCTGTTTCGTCTCACCCTCGTCCTGTTGTTGCTTGTTGTTTTCTTTCACTTCTTCTTCTTGGCCTGCTGCAACGCCTTTCTTTGTTCACCGCTTCGTTTCATTCATCGGAACAGCAGCAACAGCAACACAGCCATTTTGTGCCAAATTGCAATTAATAGCAACAATTTACATTTTAAAATAAGATTTTCAATTGGCCTTTTAATTTATTTTCTTCGAAGAAATTTATAGCTTTGACATAAACCTTTGCTTTCGTAAGCCTTCCATTCTTCTATAAATGTAGAAATTTGTTGGTTGATTTTTTTGGCTTTTTATTTTAGTTTGAATATTCGTGCCAACGCAAAACGCAATGGAAAATATACAGGAAAGTGCATCCCCTAACTGCATGCACCACTGTTGACGTTGACAAAAACAACAACATTGGCCATGGCGGCGTCATAGTTCTTATTATTGTTGTTGTTGTAGTTGTAGTAACTGCTGCTGTCATTGTTTCACAGCATTTGTGTCCCCCACAAACAAACATTTTTTTTTTAAGTCAAAGAAGAATAGCGTACGATTGACACTTATCAACGCATACGTATAGCCGCCGTTCGTGACAATAAGTTCAAAAATGAAATGTCGACACTGATACACTTTCTCACACAAAGTTTATTTACATTCATTTTTTTTTTTTTTTTTTTTTTTTGTATTGTATGCATGCACATATAAATTAATGATCAGTCTTTCGATAAGCGTTATTCAATCGATGAGGTATCATCTGATGCGTTCTGTTTTTCTATAACCTGATCTAAAATTTAGTAGTGAATTTCTTTTAATTCATAAAATGTTATAAACTACATACACATATCATTGTTCTGTTCTTAAAACATAATAAAACAAATCGGATAATTACGAAGAAATAAAAGAAAATTCTCAAAATCACATAAAAATACATATTCTATCCAAAATGCTGTAAAAAGCTTTACAAGCAACCGAGTTTCGATTTTTAAACTCATCTGAGCGACTAACAACATTGAGTGCCAGGAAGTTCCAACTACACTTAAATATGGGGGAAAATATTTCAAAAGTCCACCCAAAAAAAAGTTCTTTAATTTCCAAATTTTTTTTTGTAAAATAATATAATATAAATGCTGATCCGAGATAAACTGTTAATCAAACCTCAGGAAACAGCAATAGAAACTTTCACAAGTCGATTAGCGATATTCGGGAGTACAATGGATATATAACAAACGAAAAGCGATTAATAGTAAAAAAAAAATAATACAGTGATTTCCAATAGGGAGGATAGGATTTTCACAGTTAATAGCGGCATCTTAGATTTTGAAAATTTGTTATGTTCATATTTGTGGTCAGTAAGTTTTGGACTATTTTCTTTGGTCTAAGGTTTTCGCAAACAAACAAACCAGCAACAATTGATAAGTTTGAGGCCAACATTGTAGCCAGTATTGCTGCTGTTCCAGCCGAAATGTTGCACCGAGGCATAGAAAATTGGAAAGATGGTATAAACCAGTTTAAGGAAAGTCGTGGTGGTCACCTGAACGATATTTTCTTTAAATCATAAATGGCATAAAATTATTTCCCATCCAATAAATCCCTTTAGATAGTCATTTCATTTTCCTAAAAAAACATCATGTTTACTGTACAACTTGTTAAAAATTGTGTGTGGAAGAAGGGTAAAGTCTTGGATATAAAAAATATTTTAAGCTTAGCTTTTTCAAGGCGATTGTAATAAAAATATATGAGAAAAAACCTAACTCCCATTGACCATTTGTTGTGTCATCCTCTGGGACAATTATGTCGGACTTATAAAATAAGTTCAAAAGAATTACTTTAAAAAATCATGTTTAATAATGGGCTTCAATGTCTTGAGAAATAACTGAAATACTGGTTAGTTTTATGCAAAAACAATTACTTTTGGATGTTGAAATGGTGGCATTAATTAATCAGTTATTAAAAAAAAAAAAAAAACAAATTAAAACCAATAAAAAAAAATTAAAAACAAACATTTTTTTTAAATTTAAATTTTTCTTAAAAGTTAAGGAATGGGGCGGCACCATCTCACCCAAATATATATATACTGATAAATTAACTTGATGTAAGAAGTCTTTATACCAAATTAGAAACCAATAGCACTATAAAAAGCTTTTGTTTCATATGAAAACTAGATAATTTTAACTGGATAAACTGTATTTTGATTTTGACAAACAAACTACCCAAAGTTCATCATTAAGCTTCTCACCTTGCACAGATGCTATAGATATGTATTCACCTTACCATTACAGGTGTCTTCATTTTTTAAATGTTATATGAACCCTTTACAAATATTAAAAGATATAAACATTTATTCTTATCATCTGAATCTTTTCATATGCTATTCTGTTTCCAAATAAATAATAAATTTAATATACAATACTATACTTTTATGTAAATAAAACGAAACACCAAGTGCTTTAACTTCAGACTGTCGACCTACTTTTCGTTTAAACAAAACAAACAAAAAATAAATGAACCAAAACCCAAATTAACTTGAATTCTTATATGTATATGCCGTAAACCGATACATATTTACATATAAACAAATATACTATAAAGCTTTACGAGTTCCGCAGACTGAGTGACTTTTTGAAAAAGTCTAGATTTGTATTAGACACATCAACAACATTAACACCATCAGCGTCGTAGATAAGCATTATCAGTCCAAAATAATACTAAATACAATCTATATATAGTTTTGTATGAATAATCGAATTTAATGAATTTAACTCATTCCACACATCGATTAAATCATCAACGACGAAACCTTTCACTCAAATAAGCTCATATACAATGTTTATGTTTACTTTCTATTATATATTATATTCTCTCTTTCCAAATATAACTCAAAAAATTTCACTGTTCTTTTTTGGAATAGATAAGTTGCTATGGTAACATTGCATTGGGATCGTATAAGCGACCTCCACTGGCTTCACTTGGCCTGATGCAATGAGTTCAATGTGCTTTTTTTCGGGATCTGCATTGATTTATAGCGCCTACGAAATGCATTAATTGCGCTTTAAATAAAAAACTTTGTTTTCATTCTATTTATTTTTTTTTCGGTATTTAGCCTGATAAATGTTATCGACTGTTGTGGCTACCGTCATTCAAAGCTGACGTGTCTTAGATGCTATTGCAAAAATATTTTTTTTTATTTTTATTCTTGTAGTTATTTGTGTTTTTATTGTTGTTGTTATTCTGGTTAATGACTAATAATCTTTTGTTTTATATATTTCGTCAGTTACTGTAACAGATAAGCAGCAGTAGAACCAATGCAAGTTTGCAATTATTTAACAATTTAAAATGTGATTCCATCAGTTCTAAGTGAAATCGGTTGTGAAGAAGTTGATTAAAGATAAAATGGTAAACGAATAACGAGTAAAATATTTTATGTAAAATATTTTTGTAAAAAGAATATCACATACCCATCTAGAACAAGTTTTAAAATGGTAATAATGTAAGATAATAATTGATTCCGAAAAACAATTTCTTACAGTCGACGTAAAATGAATGGAAAATTTTAAAGACCAGATTCATGTTCAGCGTTACAAAATCAATAAGATAGGCTTAGTTTGTTAATTGAATCATTTTTGGTGTCGACTTGTGTTATCTGAAAAATTTTTCGATAACCATTACGTTTAACTACTAAGATCCTAAAAAGATTGGGCATTTCTTACAAATCATCTATAAACCAAATTTTTCAACGTAATTACTAGAGAGAAGAGAGAGAACTGGTTTTCTTTTAATAGACTTAATAATAAACACATGTGTCTGGTAATCTCGAGAGAACACATTACAAAATTTATTTGTTAATTTTATTTTATATATTTTTATTTCGTCATAAAATCCATTTTTTTTGCGCATTTACATACGATTAGTATTCATGTAAAATAATAATTTTTACCATACGCATACGTTTTATTACGTCGTTAATCGTCGGCACACATGGTGTGGTTGTAATATAACTATATGTATATGCACTAGTTGGATTAATTATTAAGACATGGAAAAAAAAACATATATGTTGAATTAAATATGTGCACTTAAGTATCCATTGGTTGTGTTAAAACTTCATGTAGAAACCAAAAATAAAAATACAAATCTGTTGAGTACGATTTATCAATTTTTATACCCGCCTCACATAGTGTGAAGGGTATTATCAGTTTGTCAGAAAGTTTGTAACGCATTACAGGAGGCATCGGAGACCTCAAAAATCAGCTCGATCAGCTCGACGAGACAAATCGATTTAGCCATGTCCGTCTATCTGTTGCAATCCGTTTTTCTTGGAAAGTTGTAGAGATATTAACCTTAAACTTTAACTTCTCGGAAAGTTTTATAGATATTAACCTTAAACTTAAGCTTATTTTATTTTGTGCTTCTAGGCAGTTTGTATGTCAGAACCAAGGTGCCACGCCCATTTTTAGATATATCCCCCATACAAACTTACCACTTATTTTAGATTTTTTGTTTGAAAATAGTTTTTATTTATGAATTTATTTACTACAAATTGGCCAAAGCACTTCGTAAGGCATCCAATATCAAAAGAAAGGTGTCACGGCCATTTTTAGATATAGTCCCCATACAAACTTACCACTTTTTTTCGATTTTTTGTTTAAAAATGGTTATTACTTTTGTATGTATTTGCTACAAATTCACTAAAAACACATATATTGGCATCCAAAATCAAAAGAATGGTGACACGCCCATTTTTTTAATATGGCCCCCATACAAACCTAGCGCCATTTTTAGATTTTGATGAAAATAGTTCTTATTCACTCCAATCTGGGCAAAATCACTTCTCTGTCATCCTATGAATATGCTATCGATATGACAAGGATCGGGCCACTATAACATATAGACCCAATACAAACTCACCTCCCATTTTTTATTTTTTCAAGAAAGTGATTAAAGTTTCGTGTTGTGGGTATTTGAGATTCGGTGCTACCGAGGTTAATGTTTTTGCTTGTTTTTTAAAGGTTTGTGTCCGAAAAATACCAAATAAATTTATAATTAGTTCCTAAACCAATTATCTGGCGATAAAATATTATCGAGATGGTTGATAGGAAATTAAATGACGCTGGTTTCGACATTCAGATTATTAGAATCATAGATATCAGATTTAAGAAAAAAAAATGTATTTTCTTAAAAACCAGATGTTCATGGGTGACACCGAAAACTCAGAGTTTGGGTTTTAGTTTCAATACTCGAAAATTTACACCATTTCCATTGATTCCATAGGGTGCCAATTTTTTTTTTTAATATTTTTGATTTCTATACAAAAGATTCAAATTTGCGACCCCCTAAACTGAAAATGAAACCGTAAAACTCTATTAAAAATTTAGTGTAGTGTTAAGTGTTTTCGGTGTCACCCCTGGTTATCTTCAAAACCCTTCGAAAAAATATATTTCATCTATGGATTCTAAAGAAATTTTAGATTTAAAGTGTTTATTCAATGCAATGTGTGTGTGGTATATTTTTCCGGTTACAAATTCATCGCGACACCATTAGCGTAAGGAAATATTTTCCTTTTTCTGCATGCAATATAAAAACATTTTTTTTTTTTTTTTTTTTTTTTTTTTTTTTTTTTTTTTCAATTTTTCAAAATACAAATTCTATAAAATAATCTCAAAATGCCTTTTTTTCTTTCTTCGAGTAAACTGAATTTAGATACTTCAACAATTTGTGTGTATCTTTTTCTGTATCTACGCATTTTGTAGAACAAGCAGGTAGTAATTTTGGTAGCACATGTTCATTTGTCTATGACATACACACACATACTAGCGTTAAAACGTACCTACATGTGGTGTCCTTGACAAGTGACGATCAATAGCTAGATACATACTATAGATGACCAGTGTATTTGTTGTGTAAAGAGAGTAATCAGTTGTACAGCGTCGCGTCGTTGTGGCTTTGTCTTGTCGATCGTTTCTATTTTTCTCTCTTCTTTTTCTAACACAGCTGATTTATATTGTAAATGTGCTGTGCTGCTTGTTGTAATCTCTTAAAATCTGAGTTCAGTGTTGTTGTTTGCTCGGAGAATCGAAGATCGAAGCGTTTCGAAAAATACACGTGTCGAACGTCGCCCGCTCAGCCGCTTGAACGCTAAAAATTCAGTGTGCCGCTCTACGCCCGCGTGTCTAGACGTTGCTTTACTTAAATTATTTCTCCGCTATGGCAAGCTTAGTGTTTGTTATTTATTTACTCTATCTATTATTTTGTTTTGTTTTTCAATTTTTTTTAATATTATTTGCGTATAATCCGTATATTTGTTACGAATAGTATAAAATCTGGACTATGTGTTTTTATAAAGCAAATACAAATAAAGTTGAATAAAAAAAAATCGTAGTTTCCCTACGTTTGTTGTTTTTGATGACGAATGTTAAGGAAATTTCAAAAACTTATTAAAAATGTAAAATAAAAAAAAAAACGCTTATCAAAAAGTGAAAAAAGCTATTGTGCTTGACTAGACTGATTGTAAACAAATTGTAAGTGTGCTTTGGTTAATTGTGTTTACTTGAAAATAATAATAATAATAATAAAAAGAAATAATAAAAAACATTTACATCAGTGTAACCGCAGCTTTAATACTTTTCTCATAAAAAACAAAAAAAAAAACTAAACGTCATATCAAAATTACAAGTCTAAGTAAATATATTGTATAAAACTGGCATGTACCCGCGGCTTTGCTTGCGTTTTTTTTTTTTTTTTTTTTTTTGCTTCTATTTGGTGGCTATATATTTTGTTCAAAAATTTGGGTTCAAATTTTGGAAATCCGCTAAACACGACTAACCATCATTCAAATGAGCCCCGTTTCAAGACTCTACGTCTATTTATTCCAAAGATATGGCTTTTCCGGATTCAAGGCCTCCATTAGGTCGCGAGTCAAAATTTTCAAAAATCCCGTCTTGTTGCTCACCTGAATTCTAAGAAAATACAAAAATAAATAAATTTTTTAACGTCTTTTTCTTCCAAATATTTGGCTTTTCCAGTTTCAAGGCCCCCATTAGGCCCCGGGTCAAAATTTTCCAAAATATAAAGTTTCCTCTTCAATCACTCTATTTATTAAAAAAAAAAAAAAAAACGAAAAAGCGACTTTGTTTTACGCTATGTAGTGATATGTTGCTGTAACGCTTCATGCTAGTGTTTAAAAAAGATTTGTTAAAATGGCGTCATTGATAAAAAAAAAAAAAAAAAAAACATACGGACAGACGGACAATCATATTTCTGTTACGAGAGCGAGCATTCTTAATTTATCAGATTACAAGCTGTTATGTATTTGAAAATATTAAAACTCTCTATTTACAATATTATGTACAAAAACATTTATTGCGACTTCATTTAAGGAAATTGGTGTTGTGCAAATATCCGGAATCAACAATTTTACTTATTTACTATACGAGGTGTGTCCAAACATTATCTCGAATTTTGAATTTTCGCGGGTTACGTATATTCGAATTTCGATTTTTTTGTGGCGTTATGTTGGTACTCATGTCTCTCACTTATGCCGACAAGCTCGGCCAATTTGAATGTTCGCTTTATTGTTGACAGCTGATTTGCTTGCACGTGTTTTGGATCGTCTTCGATTTTTACCTACACGTAGTATAAACGGATATATTCAGTTTGACGGAAAGTTTCTAAAGGAGACGTCGTAGACCCAGAAAGTATATATTTTCTCAATCAGCACCATGAGATGAGTCGAACTAGACATGTCCGACTGTCTGTTGCGATGTCTGTTTACTCAGTTTTAAAGATATAATGTTAAAACTTGAAACTTTAGCTTCTCTCAGTCCTAAATTCAGAATGCCACGGCCACTCTGAGGTATAGCCCCATACAAATATAACACCCATTTTAAAATTTTTGTATGAAAATAGGTATTATTCATGCATTTATTCACTTCAAATAGGGTAAAAACACATCTAATACCACCCTATGTACACACAAACGATATAATACGGATCGGGCCATTATAACATATAGCCCTCTACAAACCTCTCATTCTCTGATATATTTAAGAAAATTATTGTTATATCTGTATTTTAGCTTAAAATTTGATACCAATATTGTGCATAAACTTGAGTTGTGTCAGACCACTGATTCCCACTCATCCCATCTTGAAGTTCTATCTAAGCCACTGATGATCACACATAAATTCTTTAAAGATTCGTGTGAAGGGTATTTAAAATTCAGTTCCACCGAAATTAACGCTTTTACTTGTTTCTTATAACGGTTTGGTAAAAGGTTCATACAGGAGTGCCAAATAAATCTGTGTACAATCTCTCGTCAGTTGCTTGCTCCAAAATGAAATCTTGATGTCAAAAAACTTCGAAAGATTTCATTTTTTTCAAGAGGACAGTTTTGAAAATATCTCTGTGACCCAAGTTTCGTTATTATAAAACGAGAATTAAATTAATCAAATATTTGTGTTTGTCCTTTTTAAATAAAACCGAAACATTTTTTAAATAATTTTCCATACCATGGCAACTCTGCGATACCAGCGATAATAATATTAGTTTACAAATTTTGCCACAATCAGCGGGGTCAAAGAAAACTCTATGAAATCTGTCGTGATAGTCTACCGATAACATCAAAAAACTATTATTAATTTGTTAAAAGTGTTAAAGCTTTCATTATTATTAGATTTTTACACACCTGTAAATAATTAAACCATGCAAGTTTTACTTGTAATGATCCAGTTTATTCAGAAAAAGTATAACGTATCTGCCTTCTAAATCTCTAACAAAAACATGGCAGATTTGAAACCAAGTCTTAAAATCTGTTTTGGTTGGTAGAGATTTGTGTGATGGTGATCAGTAAAATCATCTTCATATGAAAAAATAAATAATCTCTTCACAATATTATTCTAAATGTTAAAACAAACAATTATTGCGTATTCAGTAAAGGAAATTGGTGTTGTGCACTATTTCCTGAATTAAAAATTTGCCTTTTATGTGGGTACATCAATCAAGAAATCTTAGAACAAACATTTTACTTTTTGATTTCCAATTGTTTATACATTTTGCAGAAGACATTTAAAACCTATTAAATGCTGATATGTCTTAAGTGTTTAAGAAGAAAAATACAGTCAAACAAATAAACTTTTCTTGTTTTTTGTTTATAACCATTCGGTAAAATATATAGAATTTGTAAAATAGTATGTATCGAGCGTGGGAGACCAAATAATGTTTATATTTTAAGCAGAGTTTGGTAAAATTCTAAAAATAATCCCTTTCCCTTTATAAAGTAGCTTATGGATTTTCATATTCTAATATTCCTTTTTTTAATATTATTTTTTTTTTTTTCATATTTAAGTTTAAACCTTTATTTCTAATATAAATTTTACTTTCTTCTCTTACAGCTTAAAAAGTCAAATAAATCTTGGAAAAAAAGAAAAGGAAGAAACCAAGGAAAGTGTGAAGCACACATTGGATCGTGCAGTGTTGTGTTTTCTGAGGCTACAGCGCACAGCATTGATTGCTGAAAAGGAGCACTGATACGGCCGCCCGGCTGGCAAGCACTAGACGCACACAAAAAAACACTCACAGTCACGCATAAAAATAAAATACTTACACATGTACACATATATGCCTGCTGTAAACTAATTTGAAGCACTGCCAACCAAACAAAAAGGAAAAACAAATACAAAATACAATAACCACAATCCAATACCACATTACCCATTAAAAACGTATCTGTAGTATTGTATTGTATCCAATATAATTGAAAAACACACACACATACACAAAAACACACATGATGCTTTACGTTTTTCACGTTGACGTCGGTCGCATGCTTAGCTTCGACATGACCGTGGCTTTAGCTCCTGTCGAAAATCTAAAAGAGACAATACAACGCATACATGGCATACCTGCCGCCAATATAGTGCTTCTCGTAAGCGGCGGTGAAATGCTAACACACTCAACACAGGTCTCTTACTATTCGGGAGGCACAGATACGAATCCGATATATATGTTTCTTACCGGCGATGAACGTATGCCGCCGACGATAGCACCAAATGATTCGGATGCCGATCTGCGACGTCAAGTGGAAGAGAGCCTCAATTTGCCAGCCGTGTTGGATACAGTACGGCGGCGTGCACAATTGGCATTGCACATGAATGATTTGGCACGGGATGAAGAACGATTGTGCGAGCGTTTGGTACACGAACAACATCTGCAGCAGCAAGGCTGGTGCGCTGTAATGGCGAATATGGAGGATTTGACAAAAGAATTTCAAGCACGTTTTCGCAACTTTTGCGCAGCATTCGACATTCATTTACAGAAACGAGAGGGTTTTTTTGAGCTGTTACGCAATTTTAACGATGACTTGACTCAGTTGTCACGTATTCCCATACTGCCCGGTCTAATGACATTGGCCGAGGCAGACTTTCACGGGTTCGATGAGTTGCTTGAAAATGATGATGTGTTCTCGCGTTCGCAAATGCAACAAGAGTCGGTACTAAAAATAGAAACTGGACCGACAACGGAGGAGTCAGCAGTTGCGTCCACAGAAGCTGGAACACCACCAGCAGCAGCAGCAGCTACAATACAGCCCGAAATGGCAGCTGCTATAATGACAGGTACGGAAACTGCTAGTGCCATTTCAAGTAGCGATGATAAAAATCTATCCACATCGCCAAATAAAAAGCTGAAAATGGGTGATGATGCAGCGACAACTACATCAGCTGCTGCTACCGCAAATGCCGCCGCGGCTTTGGCCACCGCTGTAACTGCAGATGAACAGGAGCGCGTTTCGCAAAGTTCAACATCGAGTAGCTCACGGCGACCGCATCTTAATCTGCTGCAATGGATCACATCAAAAGAAAATCACAATGCGCTTAAACTTATGTCAGATGAGTGCATACAGGGTCTGAATACGTTCAATGATGAGACCTACAGCAAATTGAAATATGACGTGCTGCAAATAATTAAACTCGCTGATCAAAGCGATGTTAAAGAGATCAAAGGTCTTAGTAGTCGCCTTTATAAATTGGACGAATTAAATAACACAATCAAGAAGATGGTTCAAGATCAAAAGGAATTGTCGACCGCTTTTCAACAAAATCAGGCTCGTGCAATGAATTTACGCGATGCTTCCATTTTACCAGATCTCTGCGCCTCACATCAAAGTCAGCTGCAGGTTATGTTGCAGAATCATCAGAGAATACGTGATCATCGACATTGTATCTCAAAATCAAAGGATGAGTTGGGCAATAACCTGCATGTACGTTTAAGACGTATCGTATGGATTGAGAACAGTATGAGTGACTTCGATAATCGACAGTTATTTTTTCATCGTTGCTTGCGACGTGCCGAACGTCATATTGACATAATTGAGCAGATACATCGTGCACCGAGCATTTATTTGTCCGCTGTTACTGAAGTCGTACGTCGGCGCATCTTCTCTGGTGAATTTCTTAAGTGGGCGTCAAAATTAGCTGAAGATTTCGATTTAATACATAGCGAAGAGGTGCGACGTCGGCAAGAATTTAACAAAAGCTTTGAAGGACATTTTCTAAACATACTTTTCCCGGGCATGAACGATATGCCACCTGCGTTTGCCAACGAAAATCCACTAATATTCGATGCACGTTTGCCGAATCTAACTAGATCTGATGTTGATACATTGACCACATATTTGCCTGAGCTATCACCAAATATTCAGTTGCCGGATATGAGACCTGTGATAAATTTTTTCGTCTCTCGTTCGGGCACACATACACAACCGGATATCACGGATTTGATAAGGCAACAGGTTACTATTGCACTTGATGGCATGATGGATAGTACCGGTGCCAATCTACCAACATCGGACAGGCCACCAGCGCAACATCAACGTTTGGGTGAACTACAAAAACAGCAGACAACAACTGGCTCTGGCTTTGATGAATCGGAAACAGATACTGAAACCGAATTTGAAAAGGTCGCTGATAATACACCCGCTTTGGCTGTAACGGTAGCAACGTCGACTAGCGAAAATGTTGCGCAACAAGAGATGATTGCACGTAGCACAACGACTGATCCGCTAACAATGCAGCATGTAGAAACTCTAACTGAGGAGAACGCTGATAGTGTACGTGCTGAGATCCTACGCTTGCGTGAACTGTTGTCTTGTATGTCTAAGCTTGCTATGGACTGTCTACAAACAGCACGCTCCAATTTGAACACGTTTCGCACTGATGCTGCAAGTAATCGCGACGAGCTACTACTGGAATTGCAAATCCTCAATGACAAGTGGAATGTTTTGCGTAAGGGCTGTGCAACTCAGGAACAGCAGCAAATAGATCTAATAAAGGAACTTAACGAACAGCTGCAACAACGCAACGATGAGTTTAAGGAACAACAAGCAGAGAAAACCACTCTTAGCATAAAGTGTGCTACGCTTGAGGCACAACTAGAAGAGTTGCGCGATCAATTAAAAGCGGCAACGCAGGAAAAAGAAACAGCAGTGGCCGAAGCGCGCGAAGAATTAATACACGAACATAAAACCGAAATAGAGTCTTTGCGTTGCCGCTTCAAATTGATGACGTCGATAGATCGTTCTCCCTCCGATACGAGTCTGGAGAAGCTGGAGCGGCCAACAAGCAGCGCAAGCGAACAGCATGCAATCGATTTGTTGCAGCACGAACAAATTCTAGCACAACAACGTTCCGAGTTAGAGGCACTAAAGGAACGTGCCATTAATACGGCGGTGGAGGTAGAGCGCTCAATCTGGCAGTCGAAAATATTATCAATGAACTCAGAATCTGTGATGGCTAATGTTAGCGTATTAAAGGAAATGCTTGAAGACAAGGAGCGACTGTTGGATCAATTGCGCGAACAGGATAAGATGTTGACACAAGAGAATTTCGAACTGAAAACGCGTATAAATGCGTTGACTAATGAAGATGGCAATAGTTGGTTAAAGGAAAAAATCGAATATCTGTCTCGGGACAAAAAAACGCTCGAGGCAGAGTTGAATGTAGAGAAAACTCGTTGTTCGGAAATGGAAACAAGTGTGGCAGAGCTAAAGCGGTAAGTAAAATAATTATAATTTATCGATTAGATGCTCTAATAATGAATTTATTTAATACAAACAGTTCTATCTGTGAGACGAAATCGAACAATAATCGGCTTGTTGTGCTTGATAATTGTAACCATAATGATTTGGTATTTGTTGTTTGGAGCATACGACACAGACAGTATATGGTTGTGCAGGATTCGTTAACGCTTTATTTTGTGCACAATGATAGCCTTCCGGCGCTGAATCTAAATGTGCCACCAACTCCATTGGAAAATGTGGACTTGCCCATACAAATACCAATGCCTTATTATGCAATAGGACGTGTATTGGATAAGGAATATTGCATGGCGCGTAAGGTTAGTATAGAAAATTTATTTTGTGTACCTTATTTGCAATTGAATTATTTTTTAACAGGATGACAATCGATATCGCGTGGCTAAAAACACCAAATTCTATCGTATAAAACTAGCACCGTTAATATCACGTGCCATGTCCAGGACTATGTCATCAACAAGGTCTGGAACAATTGCGTTAAATGCAGCTGGAGGCACGACATCATCAAGAAGAACTACAACATCGACAATATTAAATACTGTAAAAGATTTTGATGAATCATCGCCTCCAAGTACCGGCATACGGAGCAGCAGCGGCCATGTAGCCAACAGCAGCAGCAACAGTGAATCATTTTTGGATGCATCATCGATAAATACCGGCATACTAAGCAGCAGCCGCAATATAACCAGCAGCATCGGTTATTTTGATGATGATCAGACGACAAGTACCACTGTCATAAGAAGTACTGGATTGGGCAACTGCAGCGTAGTCAGTAACAGCAGCATTTATCATAGTTTCAAAGAACGCACAGATAGCATGGCTAGTGTCTATGATGATGACGTTCCAACTACTTCTGTAGCTGCAGCTAAAGAACGTTATCGCTTGACAAGTGTAAGTGATGAGATTGAGGCTATTGCTGAAACTACTGCTCCTGTTATTGTTGGTGCTGCAGTTCCTAATGATATCTTAAATGTTGTTGATGTTATGCCAATAACTCAAAAATATGTAATAACAACAACAGCAACAACTCAACAAATAAAACCACAGTCTGTGATAACAGAGCAGCCAACTTCATCGAGTAAATTAAAATCGGATTTATTGTTGGCCTCTACCGATATTGTACCACGACAAGAAGTACAGCAACCACAACAACTACAGGATGACAACACAAAAACAACAACAACAACTACAACCACTCCTATTGAAACTAAAACAACAACAGCAAATAAAAGCGAAATAATAACTCCAATCAATATCCCTACTGAAACACCAACTACACTAGTAACAACAACAACAACAACTCAAGACACTCTAAATACTACAGCTATGCTTGTAACCACAACACCACAAACACATCCAGTGGATGTGATGAATCCAATTACAATAAGCTCGCCATCCATGCTACCAATATTAGTTGGTGCAACAGGTAGCGAAGATTCCGATGATTATCGTTCATTGGAGGCAAAGGATGAAATTGATTATTCAGTTTCTGAATAGTGAATTGTGTACTATTTGATGACAACTATTAACAACAACAACCACAACAAATCCAATTCTAGATTTAATTACTTTTTTATGTCCACAATGATAAAGTTGACTTTAATGACCACAACCACCAACACTACTTGGCTTTAGAACTTGATTACAATAATTATTTAAAAAAAAAGAAAGAAAATATTAATATAAAACTCCTCAGAGCGAAGATGTTTAATGTTAGATAATGTCTGCAACTAAAATATTGTTTGATACAAATTCAAAAATAGAAAGCAACAAATAACGGCACTAAGCTAATCATAAACTAATTACAACAAGAAAAATATTCTCAATTAAATAATTTAAAAATAAAAAAAATTACATTTATTAACAAAAACAGCAACAACAATAAGCAGAAAATCGTAATAGTTATACATCTCGCATAAGTCTCTAATAAAACTTAAACCAGCGATGAGCACACGTTTCTTTCAAAAGTGCAAGTTCCAATTTATAATGAAAAAAAAAAAAAACAAATTTGAATTATAAAATTTTGAGTTAATGTTCTTGCCCATCACTGGTTTAAACTTAACAAATATTTACATAACAGAAACACATACACAACACAGACAAACATAGTTTCACAAACACACCCACCATATTCCTAGACGTACATGAACATGCGCAAACACACATGCGTAACATTTTTTATAAACGAATTATAGAGTGACTAATTATTAGAAAAATGTCTGAGAACATTTTCTTTTCTTTTTTGGAAAGTAGGGAACGGAAAAATAAGTATGTGTTAAAATATTTTTTATTTATATTCATGTATTAGGTTTCTGAAATTTATTTTAAAAAATTTAACAAATAATAAGTTTGTTTTGAAAAAAAAAACTGATGTCGAAATTAATATTACAACAAAAAACAAAAAAAAAACATTATTTATATTTAATTAAACTTATATATACATATATTTACATAAAAGAAAGAAAGAATGATAATGATGAGAATCGTATGATGAGAAGGCATAAAATATTTTTATAGGATTTTTAAATTTTTAGCATATATAATTAATTAATTAATCTTGATCTTATGTATTTCTCTGTTTAACATTATTTTTACTTAAAAAAAAAAACATTATTATTATTATTAAATCTCAAGATCGTTCATTTATCCGATTACCAAATTACACCACCTACAAAAATTTTTCTTATTCGTTAACGCTTTTTAAAAAATACATTCATGCTATTTGTCCGCGTTTTTAGGTATCTTAACTAATTATTTTTCTCAATTTATACTAAATTAGCTATTTAAAAAATTAAATTAAATTTCAACTTTCAAATTTAATTATTTAAATAGCGTTTTAGTAAAAGTAAAAAAAAATAATAATAAATAAAATATAAAAAGTTCAATAAATACATTTTTGTTTTTTGTGTTTTTACTAATTTTTTTTTTGTATAAATAAATGAAAACTGACGAAATATATATTTGCCTCTAATTATTACCTATTATTTAGAAAAAAAAAATAAATAAAACAAATACGAGTAAATTGTAAATAGCAAACAAATTTAATTTTACTTTTGAAAAATAATAAAGATAAACAATTATACTATACATGTGTATGTATGTATATGAAATTGAATATATATATGATTATAGAAGAATAACAAATTGTCATGCTTACAAATTGTCAAACGAAAATCAAATAAGAAAATGTGTACGATAAGTTCTACATAAAAAATGCATTGCTTTTTTATTCCTATGTGGTTTGGACGTGGAAACTTATAAAAAATATTTTAGCAAATAAGCTGTGCCGGTGTCACATAGAACTTAATTTTTAAAAATTATTTGGAGCCACCCAAGCATTTCTGGAGTCTCCATGCCAAATGGCCCTCCCCATCATCAGAGTCACGCCAGAAGAGGTGCAACATGAAATTGACTCACTAAAAACTACAAAAAGTCCCGGCTATGACGGGATTGATGCTTTCATCATAAAGTGTCTCCCGTCCAGAGTCGTCCAGTTGCTGGCTAATATCTTCAATAGGATCTTTGACCTAAGCTATTTTCCATCTCAATGGAAGTGTGCGGAGGTTATTATGATTTCGAAACCTGGGAAACCGGAACGTGAAGTTGCCTCCTACCGTCCAATCAGTCTGCTGTCGATACTCTCCAAATTATTCAAGAGAATAATTTTGGCTAGAATGTTGCCGTTACTCGAAGAAGGCAATCTGATTCCAGACCATCAATTTCGATTCCGGCGACATCACGGTACACCTGAGCAATGCCACAGCGTTGTTCAAAAGATCGTCTGCTCCATTGAGGATACGAAGTACTCCTCCGCGGTATTTTTGAATGTCAAACGGGCGTTCGATCGGGTATGGCATGCTGGACTACTTTATAAAATCAAACTCTTGCTTCCGGCTCCATATTACATAATACTCAAATCATACCTTCTAGACATATGCTTCTATGTCCGGTGTGAAAAAGAACATCTCCGTGAATACGGAAAAGTCGCTTCATATGACTTTTGCGACCCGCAGGTTCAACTGCCCCCCAATCAGCCTTCATGGTGCTCTCCTCCCAGTGGTGGACAAGACAAGGTACCTGGGTCCATCCTAGACAGGCGTCTAAACTGGCAGGCTCACCTTGAGGCCAAAAGGATGCAGCTAAATCTAAAGTTAGCTAAATTGAACTGGCTACTCGGCAAGAGATCTGAGCTGAGCACTCGCAACAAAATATGTACTGAAAAAAATTTGAAGCAGAGTATTAAAGGACAAACGACTTGTCCGAGGAGTCGCCTGTGTGTGCCTTGCAATCTACCGAGAATTCGTTTCAAATCTTGCAGAGAAACGACAAATTTGTTAGAAACAGGACAATACATCAATCAACAGATTGAAAGCAGCACCATATCATGCAGAAATTGAATCAAGTTCTAATTTTGCAGCTGTGACGTAATCGACAACAGTCGCATCCATGATTTTGACCAGTTCGAAACGCATCGTTGAGTTTCCTGGCTATTAAGCGTCGGAGTCTTGTGGCGCCTGTTACATTTCATAAAAATCTTATGATAAAAACATGGTATCTAGTGAAAAATGATAAATTGGTCGGACATTGTGCAGCTAAGGAAAATTTGAAAAGACTGATTTAAAATAAGTGTGTAAAATAGGTTGTAGTGGTTGGTCGGATAACGAGCCCAAACCAACGCTTAGGCTATGAGGAGTTGCCAATGCTCCTACCACCATTTTGACGATTTTGTTTATGTTGCATACTTTGATCTTTGATATGTCCGATAGATCATATAAAAAGTATGTTTCAATGTAAGTTAATCTCCTTTGGCACATAGCGGTACAGGGACATTTTCTTCTTCGTTATTTCCACAGCTTATGGAGATTTTTAAAGAGAGGACATATTTAGTCTTATTATGAAAGGTGTCGTCGACAGCTTTCAATTCGCATTATCGTTGTCGTTTTCGATAACTATTGACTACTGTCGACAGAAATTTGGTATTATGTAACTTCAATCAAGGTCGTCGTCGTTTTCAAACGACTCTGGTGAAACTCTGGTGTCCGAAATATAAAAAAATCCTCAGTTGGCAAAGGAATGATGTCGAAACAAAGCTAAATTCTCTTGGGCCCCCATTAAGAGATGGCGATGGTTGGCAAAAGGTAAGAAATTGTAGCGCTTTTTGGGCTAAAATTTTTTATGTGCGATAAAAAAGTGAATAGGTGCTATAAAAAGAGCATATGTGCGATAAAAAGTGAAAAGTTCCGTCATCACTGGAACTGTACGATATGAAAAAGATGTTTTCAAAATTAAATTTATATTTTTAAAATTTTAACGCAAATGTCAGTGGTGACGCTTTTTCAATTAAATTTATCTTATACCGATTTCGCAATGTCTTCTGGCATGTCTGCCTAAAAGACGTGTACGATTGTACCCTGTCCATGTCTTTTTTACAGTTACAGGTATGTTTCAAGGTTGAACCAATAGATGTCTGTTGTTTCTTGTATGATCCTAAAAGCATTCCACCTGACTCGTTTTCCCTATTCGTGAGTTTTTGCGCAACTGAACTACCCCGTTTCCGTACTGTTTTATGAGAATGACCAGCATAAAATCAGTATTTAGTTCAATAATGGCAGCCGTTAATCTCTTGTTGAAAAATATTTTCTTATTACTCAAATACATAGTACTGTCTTGAAGTTTTGTAGCATATAGCAGTATGGGTCTAACTTCAGCCGTGTATTAGAAGTGCACCTTTTTAATTTGCAGTTGAAGAGGGCTGAATATGCTTTCTTTACTCTTACTTTACAGTTATCATTTCAAAGAAGTCTTGTAGTCCTAAGAAATTTGGATTGTTTCCAAATTAAAGAAGAGATTCCACTATGCTTTGGAGTATTGAGAACATTGATATTTTCTATTTTAACTAGGTCTTGCTCTAAATGCTGTGCTTATAGTTAAACCATTTCTCCGTTCGTTTCCGTTTAATAATAACAAAACGTAACATAAACAACACACATGTTCGTTATAATTTATTACAATAATTTATTAGTTAAATGTATATCAATCAAATAATTAAAATACAAACGTTTAACATAGTACATATAAAAATAAAATACATAATTTATAGAGTTGATACATATACATAATAATTTATAATAATTTGCATATTGTAACGTAACTAAGTATGTCATCATATGATATACAACGTTCATTTGCCTCGAATAGATTCATGTTTTTTTAATAAAGATTGCACTTGGTTAACTAAATTTTTAAATTATACACATACATTTTGAATAAAGTTAGTTATATGTAAATTATAAAGTTTTAATTAAAAATAGATACATAACACAAAAAAAAAAATAAAAACACACACATCATAAATCAGTCTCCTTAATACAAATTGCTTATTGTCAGAGGCCTAAATAACATACATCCCATTCATCCATACATACATACATACATACGTAAATACACAACTGACTTAAAAGAAAATTTTTACAAACATATCTGTGCTGTTCACGAGGACTAGCATGAGTGCATAAAAGAATAAGTGCAAAAGATTGCAACAACAACTAACACAGAAAAAAAAACAAGAAAGAACGCTGAAGTCGAGTATGCTCGATTTCAAGATACCCTTTTACCCAATCTTTTTGTACTTTAAGTTAGGTTCTATTCTACTACCATACCTCATTGAATTGGATTTTTAATAGAAAAACTTTAAAAATCGTTTAGATCTTTGTATGGGGGCTGTATCTAATGTTTCGGTGGTCCTACCCATATTGGAATATTTTATTGGGACTATCATAGGCATAATTAATACCAAATTAAGATTTTTAGAATAAGAAAGAGTGACGTTTTTATGCAAAAACCCAAAATTTGGAGTAAATTTGTATGGGGGCTATACCTAAAATTTTGTTGGTCCTACCCATATTGGGATATTTTACTGGGACTATCATAAACATAATTTATATAAATTTTAACAGAAAAAAACGTTTTGCAAAAACCCAAAATTTTGAGGGTACATTTGTATAGGGGTTAACCGCTTAAAATGGGTTTCGAGAAATACCGTCTGCAAGTGAACACTTGACGGCTCAGGTGAATCTAAGTTTTAAATATGGTGGCCCTATCTCTTATAGTCTCCGAGATAATCTCTCTCATACGGCAGACCCCACTCCTTCTAATGCTGACCAAGAATATATATAACTTTATAGGGCCTATCTTGCCTCCTTCTGTCTGTTACATACATTCGCACAAACTTAATATACCCTTTTATCCTTTGGGTACAGGGTTTCAAAGTGTAATTTGTTTTTGCAATCGTTTGCACTTATTCTTTTATGCACTCATGCTAGACCTCGTGAACAGCACAATCGTTTCGTATTTTATGCATTGTAGTACATTTGTAAATAGTTAATTGCTAAATTATGAATGAATGAATAAACTAATAATTAAAATATACGAGTAAATAGATAATAGAGTATGTATATGCATAGTTGCATAGATAACGTGATTACATACATATCTTATTTTAGCGGAAACTAGGTCTACAAACGCTAGCTGTCCGTTTGTCTGTCTGTCTGTCGATTAAATATGTTGTGCGCTAATATACATTTTTATATTTTTTTTTATAAGTTTGGATTGCACGACTAGTCGGCTAAAGATGAAAATGATGATGTTGGCTATTGAAATCTAATGCCCATCCATAGATGCCGCCGAGAGACAAATACAGCAAATTGAGTTTGCGTTGCAGCAGCCAAGCACGAAATATAAAAGCAGCACAACAAATAAAAGACAGACAGACAGGCAGACAGACAACGAAGACGTTGTTAATGAATGCCAAATTAGTTATACATTAATGAGTTTGTTAGTTAAGATTTCAACTAAAAAATAATTAACCGTTAAAAATGCTCCACTTGCTAATTATTTAGAAAAAAAAATATATTTTTATATATCAAAAAATGTTGCAGATTTATGTAGAAGTAAATCTTCAACGGACGGACTGAAAGTTTGGCAAGCCGACAACATATTCATCAAAATAATAATAAAGAAAATAGCAAAAATTAGTTTGAACAAACAAACACGCAAATCTCACAAAATGCCACATTTCTTTAATACAATTTTTCGCTTTCGTGCTGCTGTACTTGACGTTTTCTTTGCCGGTCTCAAAACAATGGTACCACTATTTTTAGATTTTGTAAATGTTGGACTAAATGCACTAATTGTAGGCTTCGAATGTGGCGCAGTGCCGGAACTAGAATTCGTTGCAGAGTTCGATTGCAGATCACCGCCGCCAACACCATATGTTTGTGTCATTAATTGATGGCACTTTGTGGCCAAATAACGAAATACAGATGCCACATTGATATCTTCCTTGACAGAGGTCCGTATTAAACGACAATTAAGATTACGTGCCAACGTTTCAACTTCATCAGCGGTGACCACAGCCTGTTCGATTAAATCAATTTTATTTTGTACAATAACTGTTGGTATTTCATTGCATTCATTTTCGACTTTGCGTTTCCAATCTTTAATCGCTTCGAATGAAGCACGATCTGTTGTTGAGAAAACCAATACCGAAGCCTGTGCACCGCGATAATATGCTTTTGTAATACAATCAAATTCTTCTTGACCGGCAGTATCCCAGAGCATTAGCAGCACATCTTCACCATCGATTTCGATTTGTCGTTCGAGAAAATCAACGCCAATCGTTTTCTTATAATCCTTCGTAAAGATGCCCTTGCAATAGCGTTGTATCATCGACGATTTGCCAACACCACCATTGCCCACAATGACCTAGTAGAAGAGTCATAACGAAATAAAAAAATAATAAAAATTTAAATAGTAAAAATACTTCTTTATACATTCTAAACATTCAACTACATCAACTATTTTTTTTTTTTTTACTTACCACTTTGATGGCCAATTCTATGTCATCCTCTCGCATGTTGGTGTAGTCAGATAGTGATGGTGTCGCAATTAGTAAACGCATATGGATATTGTGACTGTGCCGCTGCAGGTGTTTTTTTTTTTTTGTTTTTTTTTTTTTGTTCGTTGTTCCTTTCTAATTATAATCTATTCTGGCACGCAGATCTGTTGTGATTGACTCAAGCAACACGTTCCAATCTTACAAAGACTTAAAGCTGCGTTTACAATTTTGTGACGAGTCGATTTATAGTCTATAAAGAAAATAAAAGAAAAACAGTTGTTTTCATTGTAATTGTAATTATAATTTTTTTGTTTGGTTAGAAAGACTTTAAATAGCTTCCAAAACGCAAAGTTTCAATTTGTTAGACTCATATTCATAGAAATGTGTTTAAAAATTAGTACGTTTTTGTTAGATTAGTTTGGGAAATGATCAGAAACAGGAAAATATACCGCAGTAAAGTGTGATCATCTATAGCCAGATAGCCATATCCACTAATATATGCCATTTTCATATAAGCTTAGAATAAGCTATTACACTTATGGAACAAAACTAAAATGAAAGGCTGGAACTTGAGCTACATGCGATCTTTATTGGCCGAGAGTTCGTAAATTAATGCTCATATACCGAAAAGAAAAAAAAACTATTTGGAAGATATCTTTACCATTTCTTTCATATAGCGATAGTATGTCAAAGGTATTCTCAAATGTCTTTCAGCGTAGCGTTGAGCGTTCTATACTTCTATTCACCCAAAATATAGATGATACAATAAAACTGGTATCCGAACTAAGCTGGAACAAAACATAATTGGAATTTGGCTTCTTTCGATAACCAGAGTCAGAAACTGAAGCCAAAATGGAGTCCACATTCAATGACCTTGAAAATGATGTTTTGTATACTAAACACCTCATGTTTCAATCAAAAGGACATTTGATAAACATTTGACTTGTAGTTTTTTGCTGCAATATAGATTTTTAAACCCTCTCTCTCTCTCGATGCCAGGGCCATTTACATGATTAATTTTAGGCAGAAACCAACCGCGACTGGCAAAGAAATCTCCGCCTGTTCACGAAGTGTTAAACGTCTAAATTTTAGGTTATTCTAAAAACTTAACTAAATCTTTTGAGGCAATTCTTACTGATTTTATTATTTTCATAATTTGCATATAAGATGTATTACAAGCTCAATAGATCTATTGTACGATTCCACCTTTAAAAATTTTATAAATTTCTTTTATTCCTAAATCGAAATATGTTTGTATTACAACCAAATATCGTTAGAGTTCAATTGATTTGCTTATTGACATATTTTTTCAATTTCTTTTCGTTTTTAAATTTTTCCGGTACACAACACACAGCAAGCAAGTTTTTCACTTTTCTTTGCGTAACGCAAAAAAAATTCGTTTGCAATCGATTCACTTTCTATGCATTGATTTCACCACGCAACTTTTCTCACTCAATTTACTAAAAAAAAAAACAAAAAAAATGACCAAAATAAAGAAAACTTAAATTGTATGCGCAGCAATGTGAATAAGTTTTCTTTCATTTTCCGTTAACCGGTTTAATTTGCCTTTTCTAATAATCAACAACAACAACAAGAAATGCAAAGACACAAACACGATCGCATAAATGCACGCACGCACGCACAGACACTACCAATACCATTTCACTGAGCCGATTTGCCTTTTCCACTTGTACCACTTGCAAACATTTTCTTTCTCGCTTGCGCACATGTGTACACCTGTCATTCACAGTTTTTTTCATACGACTTGATTTGCTTTGCGTCGGCGTCAACGCCTTGCGTCAACGTCGCGTCGTCAATCGGGTTGCGAACCGAAGACGGTGCTCAATTGTGCCTATACGCTCGGCTGCTTTTCTTTGTGGTTTTCTAGTTTTAAAGCGCTTAAATTGTGGAGTAGTATAAATTTATGAAAATGTTTGTAATTCTTGAAAGATGGTAACAAAATGAAGCCATAAAAATTTAGATCTTTAAAGTTTTATTGAAGCGATGGCTCGGAACGTCGCGACACGTGGAACAATTGTGAAAAATACCAGGATGAACGGGAAAAAGCATCAAAAATAGTTCTAATTACGACATAACCGAAAATAAAAACTAATATAAATTTCAAATATTTGTCGGAACTATACAAGATTGGGATATTTTCTTCAGAATTTATGGTTTCTAATTTAAGTAACAAATACGTTTGCCTTAAAAAAATTAAACATACATACTTAAAAAATTAAACACGCTATACAAACTTTTGTTTGTAACCCTTAAAAAACTCCGAAGTCTTCAAGACGGACATAGCTGTTTCGACTCATCTTTCTATGCTGATCAGCAAATATACTTTTTGGGGTCTGACATACAGGGTATCTCAAAGTCGAACGCACTCGCCTGTAGCGTTCTTTTATTTATAAGTTTTAAAGTTGCAAAGTTCGAAGTTTGTTTTTTATTGTTTGTCGCCAGTGAGAAGCGATCAACTCTTTCAGCTTGAGGTTATTATAAATTCTTCTATACAATATATACATACATCAATACAAAACTCTAGTTTATCGTCGTCTAGTTGCGCATCATCTTCTATTGTTATGATAATTAGGGTTATGGATTTAGTTCAATATGTTGAGAACCTCGACAAGGTTGGTCACATTTAAATTCGAACTCACATTCACTTTAAGCGTAACAAGCACTGAACTCTCCGTTATTAGAATTTATTTATTTATTATTTTTTTTATTACATTATTTCTGCGCGAAAGTTAAACAAGACAACTTCTTACAAATGTGAAGCGAAAGCAGAAGCTAGACATAAACAATGAGGTTTGTATATTATGTAGGAAAATAATGTTAAACGAAATTACATAGTACATTGGTTGCCCGATTTGTGTTACCTGATTAAGTTACAAATAGAGAAAACTCTTCGAATACCTGTAACAATAACTAACATCAACAAAAACATTATAATGTTATGTTTTGGTCACATTACTTTAAAGTAGGCTTAGGGCTTAGTGTTGTGTTCTAATTTTGTTTAGGGTTTGTATAATAATGAAAATATTAAGATGTATGGTAGTATTTTTTTTTTTTTTGTATCCAAAAATCGGTTTCTTAATGCCACGTTCGGAAAGCAGGACGGACTAATAAAGCTGTTTGTGGTTTGAATTGAAAATTCGTGTTTATATTTACTGTTTGGTTGAGGGTTAAAATTTGGGTTGGGTTGGTTTGGATTTTTTTACAGTTTTTTTTTAAATGCTTGGGCGATGTTTATCAAGTTTTTTTCTTTTATTGAGATACCAATTTTTTCATAAAAAAATCGTATTAATTACTGCGAAATTAATCCAATTCCAATAGAATCACTTCTAATATCAACTCACTACAGATTTAACAAAGATCGGACCACTATAAGAGAAAGCTATTGGAAGTTATTGTTTTTCCTTTTTTTTTTAAGTTTCCATTTTTGTTATTTGCATTGAAAACTGTTGTCTGATTTCCTTTTAATGAGAGGTTCAGTTCGTTGACATTTAAAAATACGCCTGCCAGCTAGTCTTACTAAAGCACTCTTTTAAATTAAAATGAAATTTCACACATATGTATGCTACGGTTGCATTATGTAGAAAAAAAAGCTTTCAAAACAGACATAGCAGTCTTTATTATACCCGCCACACAAAGTTGAAGTTTTGAACGACTACTTTGTATCTTAAAACCAAGGTGCCACGCCCATTTTTAGGTTAGCGGCACACAAAGTTTACCCAACAAGTGTGAACGGTACATTGAAGGCCAGAAGATCGGAGACCCCATAAAGTATATATATTCTTGATCAGCTCGATGAGACGAATCGATCTAGCCATGTCCTTCTGTCTGTCCGTCTGTCCGTCTGTCCGTTTGTCCGTCTGTTTATTTCTACGCGATTTTTTAGGTGAAGATATAAAGATATTCGGCTGAAATTTTAAACTTAAGCTTTTCTAGGCAACGACTAGGTTAAGTTCGAAAATGAGAGTGCCACGCCCATTTTTAGGTATAGCCCCCATACAAACTTGTCGATTTTTTTCGATTTTTTTTTTAATAGTAATTATTTATGAATGTACTGCTCCCAATTGGGTAAAAACATTTTTCATCCAGGGCAAAACCAAGACGACACGCCCAGTAACGGTTCCACCGAAGTTAACGTTTTTCCTTGTTTTTTTAATATTTGTATGAAAATATTTATTATTTTTGAATATTCACTTCAAATTGGGCGAAAACAATTATAAAGTCATCTAATGTCGAAATCAAGGTGCCATGCCCATTTCCGGGTATAGCCCCCATACAAACTTACCATTTTTTTGTTTTTTTTTTTTTTGTATGAAAGTAGTTATTATTTATGAATGTATTTACTAGAAATTGGCTAAAAACACTTCTTATGTCATCCAATCTCAAAACCAAGATGCCACGCCCATTTCTAGGTATAGTCCCCATACAAATATACCGCCCATCTTTGTGCTTTTGTAAGAAAAAGTTCTTATTTTTGAATATATTCACTCCAATTTGGGTAAAATCACTTCTACTGTCATCCTATGCACATATATACGACCCATATGACAAAGATCGGGTCACTATAACATACAGACCCCATACAAACATACCTTCCATTTTTTTATTTATATCTTCATTTAAATCTAAAAATTTTACATATATGCTTTTAATTTGAGCCCTAACTTGAGTTTTCCCCACCCAACCCATTTGCGGAATATAATCTACGTCACTGATGATCATACATGAACTAATTAAAGTTTTGTGTGGCGATTATTTGAGCTTCGGTTCTACGGAAGTTAACGTTTTTCCTTGTTTTTGCATAAATTGATATTATTTCTCCCGTACCCCTTGTTTAGGCTAAACGAAACCAAATTGTCAATGAAGCAAACACGTTCAGAAACAATGGCCAAATACAAAATAGAAATAGATTTGGGATTAAAGATTAAAGGAAAATAAGTTTAGAGGAAATATAGGTCAAGATGAATGAATCTTCGATCTTTCCCAGTTTTCATTCCTGGCACTGGCACCGAACGCACAAAGTATATCGAAAAAGAATATTCGAATTTATTTTCGTCGAGTGTATTACTGTAGCACACGCTTCGTTCATTTTTCATTGGCAATTGACAGCTTCTTCAATGAACATGGATATTCATCAAGAGAATGTCTTTATTTCGCACATAATACGAGTATAATGCACTTTTCCATTTAACTTTTTAGCAAGTTGTCGACGTTATACACTATCTGCACAATTATTTTCACATTATTTGCAGCACAGTGCTAATAGAAACATACATATGTACGTATGTATGTAACTTGTATCTACAAGATACATTGAACAATAGATTGGATGAATGTTTTGAGATAGCTTTGCTTTGCTACTTCAACTGTTTTCCAACTTAATACTTCACTCAAAGTTGTTGTTGATATTGCTATTGTTGTTGTTCTTATTCTTATACTTCTTTTAGTTATTGTTGTTGTTGTTGTTGTTCTTTAATACTTTGTGGAATGTGGAAGTCAACTCTTTGGCCATATATGTACTGTATGTTATTCGCTCTCCCTCTCTTGCTTGCATGATATGAAACAATTCTGGTTATATTAAGCAAGGTGTAGCGTATAAAGTACGTAAAAGCGCAATACTAACAACAACAAATTTTCTTACTAGCGCCTATCGTTGGCGTTGCACACAGTACATAGCATGTGGCGCATGCGCGCAAGCGAGATGCAAAATATTTATATACATACATATATAGTACATATATATTTTTGTTGTTACTGTTTGAAATTATGCAAATTTCTGCTGCTGCTGCTACTTAAATCAATTATGCACAAATTCCTCATTATTTAAATTATGTATAAATCATCAGTATATTAACGGTATTTTAGAGCGGCACAATAGTGTCGTTTCCTTTTCGTTGTTGTTGTTTATCATTGTTTTTTTTTTTTAATTTTTTTTTTTTTCATCTTTTTAATATATTTTTTTTTTGTTTTTTTGCTATTTATAGCGCATATAAAATCTCCGTCGCCATTGTTTTTTCACAGCTTCTTTTATTATTTTCGACAACGGTGAGAAATTAATAAATTAATTAAAATCAGCAAACACACTCTCAAATAAACATTCACACTAGTAGGGGGCATTAATTAAAAACGGAAAAATATATATTTGTATTTTTTTTACATTTGTGCACTATTATTTGAGTGAAAGTCTCATCACATCTTTTGCCTTCGAGCCAATTATATTTGACAGCGTAACGTCTCGTTTTGACCACGATTATACGTTCTGACACGAAGCTCGGATTGAAATAAACTGAAACTGTTAGCCGCCTCAGAGTTGTGATCATTCATTTTGGCAGCAGGTGGAACATATATACATAGGACATATATATTTGTATGTATGGCTCTTTACTCTTATTCTTTATATTTGTGTTAGTGTTGGAAAACGTAAACGTTGAACATGGTATCAACGGAAAAGAGTTGCAATGGAAAATATCATCTCTAATAATACAATTCGCTCATCTCTAATGTACATTAAAAAATATTAATTTATTTATTTTATTAAAAAACAAGAAAAAAGTTAACTTCGGTTGGACCGAAGCTTATATACCTGTTACACATCATTTGACGTGGATAGATCTTCGTGTGCAGCATTTGAATTAAATTTTATTTTAAAATAGTAAACAAATTAAATGTATTCTTAAAAATTTAGAAATTCGTGGTCCGATTTGAACTAATTTAAAACTAAAGATTTGGTATGGTATAAGAAGTATTTGTACCATATTTGAAGCCATTCGCTTTATAAATACATTTTTTCTTATAAGAACTTGACAAAATGTTGTACTTTTGTATGGGAGCTATACCTAAAAGTGGGCGTGGCACATTGGTTTTAACTTAGAAAGTACAAAGGACCTAGAAAAGCTTAAGTTTAAAATTTCAGCTTAATATCTTTAAAACTGATGGACAGACATAGCTAAATCGATTCGTCTCGTCGAGGTGATCAAGAATATATATACTTAATAGGGTCTACGATGCCTCCTTTAATGCGTTACAAACTTTCCGACAAACTGAATATACCTGTTTACACTATGTGTAACAGGTATAAAAAAAAACGATACAAAAATGATAAAAACTAAGAAACACTTCATTACACTTTATACTCGTCACACATGAATTGACGAAGATATATGTACGATTTCAGTATTTGTATTCAATTTTATCTTAAAATTCTAAACAAATTAAAACTGTTCTTAAAAATGTGAAAATACCAGCAGAGACAGCGGTGGTGGCACTAACTACAAATTCATGCCGAAAGAGGTTAAAGCGACTTCGCCCAAGCGACATGAGGCATCGCTAATATGCCCCCAATATTTATTCTTTAAAAAACCTTCTAACTTTGAATTACTCTCAAGTTAACCATTATACATCATCATTACTATGCAAAATGCAAAGGGGTTTAGTAGGAGAATCTCAAGATGATGCCTATTGAAGATTCCCCCTACGCGAAAGTACACTATTTTAATAACTAATAAAAAATTTATTAATGGAAAAACAAAGATAAAAAGGGTAAAAATTTTAAAATTTTAAAATTTTTAAAAATTTTAAAAAAAATAACGGTCAAATGAGGATACTTCTGTTACTTCTCAGCATCCTCATTGTATTTTTTAAGGTATTTTAAGAAAAATGTTTTTCGTATTTCCGAAATTCGGTCACACTGGAGCCGTGCAACAAAAAAAATAATAGTACTAGTAGTAAAATTAAATATTAAGCATGTCCACATTAATTAAATGCCTTAATCTGGCTAAAAATGTGACAAACGTATGCTATAATGTCACAAGCAAGTCACTACAATTGGTGGCAAGCAGCAATAAGGCACAGTTGTTATGGTAAGTGATGAAGCAGCAACAAATCGTATTGGAGCCATTTTTTATATAACCTAATAATATAAACTTTAAAGCCAACAACAACAGCAATTAAGTGGAATTATTGGAACCATTGGCACACAACAACTGATACACACCAGTGCTGCGCGTAACGATTTAATGGAATTCTTCGATAATCCAAAGAACTGGTCCGAAAATGAGGTTAAAGTAGGACGTGCATGGAAGTTGGATGAGCTACGCATAAAATCAAATAAAGATCTGCATCAGCTTTGGTACATATTATTAAAGGAACGAAATATGCTGATGACTATGGAACACGAATGCAACGATAAAATGGAAACCTTTGCCAATCCGGAACGTATAGATAAGGTGTGTAACAACTAAATGCGCCTATAAAAAAAAAATCATCATTTTTATTTTTCAAATTTCAGGTAAAAATATCAATGGAGAACTTAGAAACAGTGGTGCGCGAACGTAACAAAGCCTATCATCTGCTTGAAACCGGTGAGTCAGGCGAACGACCACAGCGTTTGGTATATAATTCACTAGGTCTGCAGTATATGTACAAATCGTGCGAACATGTGTTGCCATCCTACATAAACTCCAAGTGGGTAAAATCGCGACAGATTGGTTATGGTGGACGTGCTGTTAAAAAATTCTTACTATTGTATCGTGAGAAACTCTACAATGTTAAGCGCAAGGCCAAGAAGTAAGTTTATTGGTTTGTGCATGATTTGAAAAAATATTTTATTTACTAATTCTTTTGTTTAACATTTTTCAGTCGCGATCGCAACGAAGTAATGATGTTGTTACGACGCAAATCCAAACTTTGATCTGCAAGCGTTACGAAATAGATATCCACATGTTGATATTGATCAACTTATTAATAAGGATAAAATTCGTGGGCACTTTGTGCCCAAGGTGGGCTCGTAGTAATTTGTTAATTTTTGTCTTAAATATAGTTTAACTATTTACAATAAAAAAAAAAAAAAAAAAATGTTTTCCAATCATCATTGTCAGTCAGCATTATCAAATGTGATCTTCTTTCCTTCAAAGGCTGCAATCTTCGGTTTGAATTTCTGTTTTGCCACCCATGAAGGATGCATGCCTGAATCGGCTTCATTCGACTTAATTGGCTGTTTGTTGCTGTGCGACATAGATGCTGTAGTATTTGGTGTGGCATCCTCATCAAATGTTATCTTTTTTACCTTCAAACTTGGAGATAACTGGTTTGAGCTTTTGCTTTGCAAGCCAAGATGGATGTCGTTGATTGTCTTGATCTCGAATTTGCACTCTATTTGGCTGGCTTTCGCGTGTAGTTTTGAAACTATTAAAGTCTTTTCGATTTTTAGCAAATTCACGTCCTTGATTTTGTTGTTGATTTCTATCAAACTCACGTTGCCGCTTTTGATGTCGATCTACACCAAAGTCAGTTCTACTTGGACGTTCATTTCTCTGTTGTTGTGGTCTATGGTTTTCACTAAATCGTCTACTATTTTTGTTATAATCTTCGTCGCTATCGACATCTGTATGCTGTCCTATTTGTGCAATTGCTGTTGATAGATAGTTTTCTCCAGTTTCTGTAATGAAGAAAGGATCTACCACGTGTGTCACGGAATTTTCTTTGATTTCTGTTTCATTGTCCTGTCTAACATCTTGTTGCTTGTCTGCTTCATCAAGATGCTGCTGCTGTTTATGTGACTGTTTAACAATTGAGTTTTGTGCAAGTTCCTGCTTAGGTTTGTTAGACTTAATGACTTTAATTTCGCTGTTTGCATTTCGAAGTTTCTTTGGTGACAACGACGTAGTTTCCGGCAATATTTCTTGAGTACGTTTCTGTTTATTAGACGTTTGGATTTTGGTCTTTGATTTCTCTAATTTACTCTTAACCTTTTTTGTTTCTTGCTTTTGATCCCCTGTTTCCTGAAGCACCGTATCCACCACTGGTTGTGGAGCTTGAGTTTCCGCATCCTTATCATCATTAGTAGTGCTTTGATTTTGCTCTAACCACTCCTTACGTTTTCGTTCCGTTGCCTTTTGTTCTTTAAGTGTTTTACGTTTACGTCGCTTATCCTCAGTACGTTCAATCTTTGCACGTCGCTTACTAAGCTCCATAATATCCTTTCGCCACGCAGCAGTCGCATCAGCATTCAATTTAAGCTCACTGCGAAACTTCTTTTCCAACTCCAGCATTATTTTATTCATAGCTAGCAAAGCTATCGCAACTTCTTCAGGTGTTGCACGTCCATTGGTTATAATTGCAGCTTGCTTTCCATCAAGTAGCAGCACTTGGCGCATGATATCGAGACACTTCAATTTCTGTGTGTGTGTATATATGTTTTCATTATTATTTTAATTTTTTATTGTTTTTTCGATTGACATTACCTTCAATTGTTCCACATTTTCGGTATTTTTACGCAATCGATCTTTAATTTTCTCATCGTCTGGCTTTTTTTTCAAGCAAGGATTTTATATTTCTAATTTTATGAACTAATTTATTGATCGTTTGTATTCGCGCTTGTTGTATCTTTTTTTTGTGGCTGATTAACTGTAATGCAGAAACGTTTTATATTTTTTAAAATATGTAATAAGCATTATTGCTGAGAATTACTTACCAGATTATTGAATTGTAATTTATTAAACATTTTAATTAATTATTTTCAAATAATAAAAACTCAATTTTTTTGGTACGCCACGCCGATTGCGATTTTTCTTTTGATTTTATAATTCGTATAATAATTCGTGTTCGACAACCCTGGCTGGCTGGCTGGCTGTCTGATTTTTTTTGTATAGAATATGTGTAACACAACAAATACACGATTAGCAGCCATGTTCCAAATTTTGTGCTCCGACATTCGCATAACGGAATTTTTTTTTGTTTTTTGTTCGTACTGTAGTATAATATTTTTTAATTCACAAACCATTTATTCATAATAAAAAGTTGAAAACAAAGAGTGAACTGCCATATCACTACATAGTATAAAACAAAGTCGCTTCTTCTGTCCCCTATGTATGCTTAAATCTTTAAAACTACGCAACGGATTTTTTTTTAAAAGGTAGAGTGATTGAAGAGGAATATTTTTGGAAAATTTTGACCCGGGGCCTAATGGGGGCCTTGAAACCGGAAAAGCCATATCTTTGAAATGAATAGACGTAGACGTAGGGCTCATTTGAAAATTGTTTAAAAACATTTTTGGCGTTCAAGGGATTTTCGAAATTTGGACCTGGGACCCATATGTGGACCCAATATAGATTTTTTGACCAATTTTTTATTTTTATTATAGGTGAGCACTTAGACGGGATTTTAGAAAATTTTGACTGGGCGCATTTGAATGATGGTTAGTCGTGTTAAGGAGATTTCCAAAATTTTAACCCAAATTTTTAGAACAATTTATATTTAGCCACCAAGCAAAAAAAAAAAAAAAAAAAAAAAAAGCGAGTAAAGCCGCGGGTACCAGCTAGTTATTTTATAAATATAAGTCACTTTTTTCTTTAAGCACTATCTTTTATTATTTGTGATTCATTTTTTTTTTTAATTATGATGTTAGTAAATTAAACTCAAAAGTATTTAAACTATGTATAGCTACTATGCCCGGCCTTGCTCGGATGACGCGGAAAGTTGTTTTTAAATTTTCGTTCCCACAAGCCATACATTTTTCGCTTCTAAACAACTAAATATTAAGTTTTTGTGTAAATGGGTCCACTCCCTCCGTCCATCTTCTTAGTGGAACATATTTCCACGTTCCTATTAACATGCTTCTAAAATTCCATTTTGTCTATTGGCGAAAGAATTTTTTAAATCGAGTGAGTAATTTCGAAGTTTACCTTCTACAAACAAAAGGTTGTCTTTCAAATATTACTAGATAAAACTTTTATTATTTACTTTCAATTTTGTTATATTAAAAATTCAAAATAAGATTTTTCAAAAAAAATTGAAATTTAATTACTATTTTATATTATTTTTAATTTAGCAGAAACTGAATGAATGAAACTTATTTTTATAATCAATAAAATAATTTTTATTTCCGAATTTTTTAATAAAATGAAATAAAATATTTTGTAATTTTTATTATAATCGTTACAATCCCTTGTATACCAGAACACGGTCAACCAAAAATCCGCTTGGACCGTGCGCTTGGACCGCCACATTATTCCTGTACCATTCGAAGATATTCGAAAATGTTTTCATAGAACATCGAAACATCGAATGCTGTGCGTACAAATTGTACGAACAAATTCGTACATATTTTACACACCAGTACAAACCTGACGGAAATCGCGTGGGTGTAAGCGAGACAAAACTAGTCTAGTGCAATAGCGACAGTGAGAAGAATAAAGTGACGAGACGAGACGAATTCCAAGTAATAGTGGTGTGTGCAGTGCTCATATATTAACAAAAACAAATGTTTAATATTAATTAATCAGTGGTTTATATATATTATTTGCCTTATTATAATACAACAATTGTGTCTGGCGCAAGTGTTAAAGCAGAGCATGCAAATAAAATTTAATAAATAAAAGAAAAAAAGCGGCGAGCTCTTAAAAGTGCTGAGAAATATAAGAGAGCAAGAAACAAAAAAAAAAAAAAAAAAAAAAAGGAGGAGTCGTCGTCGTCAATTTGTGTAAAGAAACAACGGATAAGTAAAGAAAAGGTAGCCGCAGCAACCCCGGCAAATGGACGACAACGTCGTTGTTGTTGTTATTGTCGTCTTAACAAATGTTTATAATTAAAAATAGTGCAAACTGAAATCCTCCGTGCATTTTAAATACAAAAAAAAAAAATATATAACAATTTTTCCCTGAATCACTTTCAATTCTGTGTATTTAAAGTTTGTAGGAGCGGTGCGGAGTGTTAGTGTAGACAACGGCAGCGGTTGCTGTGGCGCAAGTAGCAGCAGAAGTAACGCTGCTTAAATTGGTTTGCTTTCAATTTGACTTGCCTCACTGAATGCGTTCCGAAAAAAACTGATTAATTAATTTTAATCATTTTTATTATACACTACACTCCATGCACAATTAATTTGTGAATGGTTGGAAGTGTAAGAAAGACAGTAAAACTCTGAGGATCGTACATAAAAGTTTTGCATTTTGCAAAAAAAAAAAAAAAAAAAAAAAAGAAATAGTTTTATCATCGGTAGAACCGAAGTAAAATGCCCGTAAAGCCCAGCAACACATATAAATAATATATGTATGTGCACCAGAGGCTTAGTTATCTTCACGAGAACGATATGAGGAGGGGTAAGGTAATGGGCCGTCATAACTCATATTGGGGAAAATCCGTTTGTAAGTGCAGACTTGACGGCTTAGGAGAGTTTTCGCTTCAAACATAAAAGCTCTATCTCTTATAGTCTGCGAGACAATTGAATTCATACGGCATAACGGACGGACGGACAGACAGGCATAGTTAGTTCGACTCCCCTTGCAGTGCTGATCAAAAATATAAACTTTATAGGGTCTATCTAACCTCCTTCAGTCTGTTACATACATACTTAATATACATTTTTTGACAAAAACACGAAAATTTGAGGTATGTTTGTATGGGAGCTATATATTAAAGTGACCCGATCTCAACCAAATTTATACTCAATACTTGGATGAGCATTAAAAGTTTTGTTTTTACCAAGATACATAACGCATTAAATAAATTTTGTTTAAATATATAGGGTGGACTTTAAATTTTTGAAAATGGGTGTTATGTTTGTAATAGAACCTAAAGAAGGGCTCAGCGGAATAATTCTAGGCAGTACAGTACAGATTCCGAAATTCACGAGGGAATATCGCGTCATTAACAGGCGCTATCACGAGTTATTGGTCCAAAGTGGACCATGCGGTAAACTAGGAATGCAATAGATGCACACCAGAAAAACCCTCAATTGTCAATTCGAATCGTTGGGTGACTTGTCTTCGCCCCTCCCCTCCCTTGCTACCTCTATCTATCTATGCTATAATGTAAACAAAAAAATTAACAAAGTATTATTTAGATTCGTTCATTCATTTTGAGTAGATGGCAAAACAGTTTTGAAGGTTGAGCATTGACCAGTCAGCTGTCTCTGTCCTGATTATTTCCTGTTCCATTGTTCATAACAAATGTGTTATATACTCTGTACTGTAATATACCCTGTACCCAAAGGTTTCATGGTTACAAGTTGCAAGCAAAAGAAGGCATGAAATACTCCACAAAAAATATATGAACAGTATGCCACTATATACACTTGGTATACCACTTAATAATTTTTATTTCTATAAAATATAAGTTAATCTCATTGCAAATTAAAATAATAAAGAGAATTTATAACTATTATTTTTAAATATATATCAGACTCTCTTCAATGTGGTCGATTTCCGCGTCATTAAACCACTTTAAAAAAAAGCATAAATAAAGGCAACACAAAGGACAATATTTCGAATAACTATTTTTATTATTATATTTTTTTTTATTAAAGATCAAAGAGTATTTCACATATATTTTAAAAGCATTTGTCTAAAGTAGATTAAAAAAGCAGAACTTTCCAAACTTAAGTACTTTTTAAATCAAATCTTTTTGAAGAGATATTGCGTTATACTAAAATATGTGTGTAATAGTTAACGTTTGTTATTATTTCTTCTTAATTAGTAATTATATATTTAATAAATAATTATTTCTGTTTTTCTTTTTTAACAGTTTCCATCTCTGAAATTGAGTATTAACGGCAAGAGGCACTTTATAACTGCAACAACATCGACAACGAAAAAACGAGCAGGCAGGCAGGAAGAGGCGTCTGGCTGAAAACCTACACAAGCTGACTAAGTATAATAACAAAAATAACAACAACAACAATAAGACACAATGACGGAATACAAATTAGTTGTGGTCGGTGCCGGAGGTGTTGGCAAATCTGCGCTAACAATACAATTAATACAAAATCACTTTGTAGACGAATACGATCCAACGATCGAGGACTCATATCGCAAACAAGTTGTTATTGGTGCGTATATTTTCCAAAAAATATGTAAATACACATATACTCGTATAACATCTAGCATTAATTTATTATAAATTGAATTGAATTATTTGCAGACGGAGAAACCTGCCTTCTTGATATTTTGGATACTGCCGGCCAAGAAGAGTATTCTGCCATGCGTGATCAGTATATGCGTACCGGTGAAGGATTCTTACTGGTATTTGCCGTTAACAGTGCAAAATCATTTGAAGATATTGGCACATATCGTGAGCAAATAAAACGCGTTAAAGATGCTGAAGAAGTTCCAATGGTGCTAGTTGGTAATAAATGCGATTTACAAGCATGGGCGGTACAGAATGAGCAAGCCAGAGAGGTATTTGTAATAATTACATATACACGTATATAAATAAATAATACAACTATCTATTTCAATTTTTTTCTCTGTTTAGGTGGCCAAACAGTACGGCATTCCATATATAGAGACATCTGCCAAGACACGTATGGGCGTTGATGATGCATTCTACACATTGGTACGAGAAATACGCAAGGATAAAGAGCATAGAGGGAAAAAAGGACGCAAACAGAATAAACCGAATCGTAAATTTAAATGTGAACTGATCTAAATAGTTGGACTTAAACAACAACAAAAACAGCAGCATGCGTAGGCAGTTGTCATCATCGTGGGATTGAATAAGGCAAACGCATGTAGTGTGAAACAAAAGAGTTATTTAATTTTTTTATTATTATGTTTTTTTTTTTTTAATTTGAAAACAGAGAAATAGGCAACAATTAGCAGCAACAACAACAACTACATTCTTACTAACTAAAGCAAGAACACAAAATTTTGAGCAGAAAATTATTATTATTTTTTTTTTTTTTGGTTAAGCGCATGCATACATATTTACATATAACTAAATACATACATATATATATTTTTATGTTGTAATTTTGTTTAAGTCTACAAAACAAACAGTATAGTCGTTTTAATATCTATCTACATATATACATTACAATTACATTTATATAATACATATAAATACATATTTTTTTAAATTTGTCAGTTTGTAAAGATGCAGATTTTGCGTTTATTTAAATTTAAAAAAAAATGTGCTTTATACTCTATTTTAGAGGTGGGCATAAGTTTCTTGTGTAAGTGCAAAGAACATTACATAAAAAAGAAAAAACCTACGCATAGATTATACACTTATATCACATAAAATAATAGAATCTACAATGAAGATCACTAGCGCCAATGTGCACGGACAAATCATGCGAAAATGTTATTGCTTTAGGGGCAAATAATATAGATAAGCTACAAAAAACTAAAATAAAAATTGGATTGCATAATTGCCCACCTCTGACTCTAGTTAGACGTTTCTTCTTTTTTCTTTATAAATTAAAGGCACAACTTTTAATGTTTTTTAACAGACAGCATAATTTAACTATTTTGTGTAGTAAAAGTAATAATTTTTTTTTCTTTTTGTTTTTAAGTTCCAACAAAATATATGACTCTCCCAAAAGCAGGGCATTAATGTAGTCGCGTCATACGTATTATATAATTGCATAAATATTTGTTTATTTATCGTTGTGCTTTATACAATATTATACTATATACATATATACTATAAAACTATTCCATTAGTATTTTTACAAATCGCACAAAAAACTAGCGCAATCTTATTTCAAGACGTCGTAATTTTTTTTTTCTCTATTTTTTTTTTTTTTTTTTTTTGGTGCTAAAATGTAAATTTGCGTGCAAGAGCTTTATTTGTTTTTATCTAAAGTTTAACAAATCAAAAATCATTTACTTTTCTTCATAATATGATATACAATATATATAATTTATAAATAGCTTTTTTATATGCATAAATATAATATTTAAATAATTTTGCCATAATTAAAAAGAAAACAAAATTTTAAAACAATTGAACAGCAAAATCAACTGAACTTATTTTGTATTTTAAAAGCTGAAATTGTTCGTTTTGTCATTTTATGATAATAATAATAATATTAAAATATACACAAATATACATACTACAATTCTGCATTGGTTGAGTTGTAAATTAATAAATCAACCGAATCCTATTTTGTTCCGGATACATTTTGTATCCGATTTTCTTTATCCATGCAGGTCCCTTATATTATAAAACATTTATACAATTTACATAATACAATTTAAAATTTTGCAATTATCTTTTTTAGTTTTATTAATAATTGTTTTGAAATTTCTTTTTTTTTTTTTTTTTTGTCTTATGTAACTTTTTTCGTGCCTTTTTTAAATTTTTTTTATTTTTTTTGTATAAGCTTATAAGCCTTAGTGTACGTGTATACTCTGCCAATTGTTAATCGGAGATTTTTTGAATTAAGAATTTTATTTAATAAAATTATATTTATATAAAATATATATATATATTTATATAAATATATATATATATATATATATATATATATGATGACGAACATTAATTATATTACAAGTAAAAAAGAAAAATAATAATCCTAACAAAAAAAAAAAAAAAAAAAACAATTTATTTGTCTTTGTTAACAAACACAAATTGATTTTAATGAGATTTATGTTTTGATTGTATCTGTGGGATGCATTTTCTTTTATAAGTGGCTTCAGATATGTGCAATCTGAATTACATTAAAGGATGCGCATCTTGTATTTGTATTAAAAAATAAATGATAACAAAAAAATTCATAAAATTTAAAAACGCGTTTAAATTTCTAATTTTTTTTTTTTCATGCTGACATAAGCGACATTTACACGTAATAATTAATGCTAAAATGCGTTTTGTTTGAAAGGTATTTTTATAGAGATATTATCAGTTTGTCGGAAAGTTTGTAACGTATTCAAGGAGTCATTATACGAAATAAACCCTATAAAATAAATAAATTCTTGATCACCAATTGATCTAGTCATGTCGGCGGGCAGTATGTCTGTTTCTAGCTGCGCGATTTACTTGCTTAGTTTTAAAGATATTGGGCTGAAATTTTATTTATAAGTTTTTCTAGGTCCTTTGTAATTTGTATGTTAAAATCAATTTGCCCACTTTTATATATAACATATTATCCAGTTCCTATATAGAAAAAAAAAGTTCTTCTATCAAGCTAAATCTTAAGTATAAAAATTCTAAATTTTTAAAAACATTTTTAATTTGTTAAGTATTTAAAGTTTAAATTTAAAATACAAATGCAGAACACGAAGAACTGTCTACGTCACACATACTGTAAAGGGTATTATCAGTTTGTCGAAAAGTTTGTAACGCATTAAAGGAGGCATCGAAGACCCCATAAAGTATATATGTGTATATTACTGATCAGCTCGACGAGACGAATCAATTTAGCCATGTCCCTCTGTCTATCTGTTGCAATGCGTTTTTCTCAGAAAGTTTTAAAGATATTAACCTGACATTTTAAACTTAAGGTTTTTGTTATCCTATGTCAGAACCAAGATGCCGCGCCGTACAAACTCACCTACATGTTTTTTCATTTTTTTTTTTTAAGAAAACGATTGTTTTATACGCATATTTTTGCTTAAAATTGTAGGGGGGGGGGGGGTTGAAATTTTTTTTTTTAAAAAAAAAAAATTAAAAAAAATTTTTTAAAAAATTTTTTATAAATTAAAAAAAAAAAATTTTTTTTGGGGAAATTTGGGGTGGTTGTTTATTTATAAAAATAATTTTTTTTTTTTTTTTTATAATTTTTTAAAAAAAAAAAAATAAAAAAAAAAAAAAAACCACAACGGGCCCCCCCCCATAAATGCGTCTTATTTAAGCCCCGAAATGAGTTGTCCACACCCAACCCCTTTGAGGAATATAATCTACGTCACAAAGTAAACTTAAACAGTTATTTTATGCAAAGCTTCATTCAACTTGTTGTGAATTAAAAACGCACACAAATTTCACTTTTATTTTTCTTGCGAATCATATCACCCCACATTTGCTTTATGAAAAGTTATAAATAATTAAAAATTGTGCATCGAATAGAACATTTTTGGAAATATATATACTTTTACTATCATAATGTATAATTTTTCTTTTAAGCAAAATACGAATTAACTTCGTTCCACCGCAATTACATTAACATAACATTAACGGAAATGTAACTACAGCTCATATAATAATAATTATAAGATGTGAATATAAAAGTAAAATATTTGTTGGAAATTAATTTAAATTTACATACAATTTTCGATTTTCATCGTCAATGTGCAGACGGAAGGCATCGTCGTATAGCAATCGGTTTGTGTACACAAAGTCTGGATATGTGAACCCAGCTTTTGAGCCCTATTAACGTCCCAAATTCGAAAAAAAATTTTTAACGACCCGCCCTAATCTATAAGTCTCATGTACATATATTCAAAAAAGGAAATTCGGAGCTTTCTAGTAAATTTAGAAGCATTTATAAATACTGATCAAGGGGTTTACATGTGGGTGGAAATAAACTAAAACTTTTAATATATAAGGCCAGCTTTATATCCAACTATCGTACCATAGACAGTATACAAACCTAAACCACAATTAAATAGAATGCACCACATAAAGCATTACATAAATCGGTCTGTAAGTCTGATATTTTTGAGAACACTATGTAATTTTGACCATGATGCAATTATATTAGATGGTGTGTTCTACCTCTATTTTCAATTTTCCTCTCTCTCTGACCCTACAAGTTGTCAGTTTGCATGAAAGAAACTAAAAACCTGTTCCTGCAAAACTGAACCACTGCCAATTTGTTAATAGTTGCAGCCCTGTTAAAAAGCGGGTTTGAACCAAACTGGTTTTCTTTTACTCGGAACAGTAAATCAAACCAGCTTCTCTAAAAAAAAAATATTTTTTGAACCAAAAACCATTATAAAATTTCGTTGAGTAAATATGTTGCTTTTGTTTATGACGAAGTTTATACGAAAATATTTGTTAAAGTCCTCGTAGAATAATGTCAAAATGTTACCATATAATCAAAAAAAAACATCTTCTAAGGATTAAAATAAAATTTTGGAAAGCATTTCAAAACAAAAATACATAACCATTTTTTTTGTTATCAGGAACTATTATACTCGCTAGCTAACAGGTTTTAAACCGAACTTAGTTTACTTAATTGGATCTATTTTAATTTAAATTTTATTTTAAAATTAGAAAAATGAAATCATGTAATTCGTTTTGAGCCCTTACAGCCACATTCGTTCTAAGTGAGAGCAGAACAAGTGTTACACAATATTTCAAACAAAGAAATATTTTACTAGTATATTCTACAAGCCAAATGAGTGCAACTGAAACGAAATATGATGCCGGCTCAGTGTTGTAAGACACGTTTGGTGTCGCACTATACTACGAACAACATCAGAAGTGCAGATACGTTTGCTAAAAGTGCGAGCAGTGCAATAAAGTATTGCCGGCTCCGCCATTTTATATTCTATACTGCTCTCACACATTGCAAATATAACAACGCTCGTTTTCGTACAATTTGCGAGTTGAGTGTACGGCATTTTATTGATTTTTAAACAACGTCTGAAGCTGGAAAGTTGTGTTTAATTTAAGAGGAGTTACGTTTATAAAGTGTAAATAAAAAATAACTAACGAAGGGAAACAAACTTTTCAATATAACTAACTGTAAGTAATGTGAAACATAGTGGAAAAAGTGTACAAAAGTGTTTTTTTTTTTTTTTTACATAAACACGAACTGCGACGCATTAAGAAAAACGAAAAAAACAACGTTTTACTTACAATCTTTCTTAACTTACAGCACATCTTCCATTTGCTCAAAAACAAATTTAAAAGTACAGCCAAATATGGACATGAATGCTGTGGATAATCGTGAAAAGGAACGTGACCGCCGAGGACGCGGTGCACGTGGCTCTCGTTTTTCTGATGCCAATGTGGATGGCGGTAATGTCGGTGGCGGCGGTGGTAATGGCAACGGTAACAATGGCGGCGGCGGTAATAACGCTGGCATACGAGATCGTAGCCGTGAGCGTCGCAACTGTCGCGTCTATATCTCAAACATTCCATATGACTATCGCTGGCAAGATCTGAAAGATCTCTTCCGCCGTATTGTCGGTTCGGTAGAGTATGTTGAATTGTTTCACGATGAGAGTGGCAAAGCGCGTGGTTGCGGCATAGTTGAATTTAAAGATCCCGACAATGTACAAAAGGCTTTAGAGAAAATGAATCGCTATGAAGTCAACAATCGTGAATTAGTTGTCAAAGAGGATCATGGCGAACAGCGCGATCAGTACGGTCGCATTGTACGTGACGGTGCCGGCGGCGGCGGCGGTGGTGGTGGTGGCGGTGGAGTTGGAAATGCCGGACGTGATCATATGGATGATCGTGATCGTGGTTTTTCGCGACGTGATGATGACAGAATGTAAGTATGATGAATATGGCTAACTAGGACTACTTAAATTCATATCTCTAATCGAGCTCAATTTAAAAGAGAACAATTTATAGTCGACGTTGACGACTTGTAGATTTTTGTTTTTATTTTATTTACATATGTATTTGTAAAATGTTAAGATATTGACGGATGACTTCAAGGGAAGTACGATTTTAACACATGATATGATTAGAAAAATTTTAACTTCTGTCAAGGTTTTTAGATAAAAATTATGTACCTTTTGTACATTAATGCAGCATTCCAAAAGAATAGATCGTTTCGACTCTAACTTTTAATATACGGCCATGACATCGTTCAGTGGCCGGTATTTCGAAGATTTAGTTATTTTATATTTTTATGTGAATTTTTTATGTAATACAGTAGCTATTTATTTGCTTCCATTTCCAACTATGGACCGATTTATGTTAGTATTAAGAAGTTTTATTCCCTTATAATTGTAGACTAAATTTTAAGATTTGAGTTATCCTGTTTGAACGCTAATTTGAAAAATTAGCTGCAATCGTTTCGTTTCCTCCCTAATACTTTATGCTGTTTATGCTATTCACTTTCAACCGTGTATATAGCTTTATTTCTTACTTAACTATACTAAGTTTTAAAAATCCTAAAAGCTTTACAAATTTTTGCACTTTGAACCAATATTTCTACAAAAAATTCGTTTCGTAACATTATAGTTGCTACTGGGTTTATTAAAGGATAAGTAAATAGAAATTAATCATTTTTATTGTATGACGGTTGTATAAAAAAAAATTTGCCGTTTTAATAATGATATGTTATGATTTTATTACAATACTTGTTACTCAAATGTATTATTGGCTTTCTTATTTTGGCATATATTAGGTCCAAAACTAAGGCCCAGGTTTTTTTTTAATTGTAGAGAATTACAAAACATTGTTTATTCAGTGATCGTCCTTTGTTAACTGCACATTTTAATAATACGCGAATGTTTTGACGACGTCATTCTTCCACCTAACTTTGAACGCATTCGTAATTGGCCAAGTGTAGCCCTGTCAAGTTATAACCAGTCCGTTGTGTTTCATCGGTATTCTGACAAAGCACAAAAATTTTCGTTTTGAAAAATTATTTTTCGGTCGCTTATCGTTTAAGGCGTGGCACAAAGGCTATTATTAAATTAGGTATTAATCTCCCATGAGGTTTCTAAAACCCCAAAACACAAAAACCATTTTGATCTCAATGCACCAGCTTAATTCCGGCCTACAAAACTTTTCAGGCCCAATATTGATGTATTTTTGGATTTCATATTCATCTCAAATTTTTTTCATAGGAGCAGCTGGCCAACTACAACCTAAAAAATGTATTTCGTCTACAGGTATCTAGCTCCACCAACGTGTGAAACCCGGATGCTGGGTTAGAGATCTTGTATATATTGGGGGTTTACTGTCTTACGAAATAATAAAGTTGAAACTAATTTTTGTCTAAAAGGATTGTACAAATTGTACATTCTTTATATTTTAAACTGATATTGCAACTATAAACTTCATACACGTTCCACAAAAACCAGTATTATAGTCATTAATACTAAATACAATATTTTTATAGGTAGCCACACCAGAAGCATAGCATAGTGTTTTTCGACAAAGGTGATGTTGTTTCCATTTAAAAAAAGTTTTGATACAAAATTTCAAATACGATGTTTTCAAATTTTGCGGTAGTAGAATTTGAGGTTAAAGGAGGCAGAAAAGATCAATAAAAAGAATACCTAGTTCGTTTAGTATAAGATTGTCTCATAGTTACTGTTAGCCAACAGTGGAAAAGATTTAGGTTTTAATAATGGAATGTTAAAAAAATAGTAATAGTTAAGTTATACATATACCAAATTAAGTTGAAAAGTAGTTCACGTTGTTGTTGTTGCTGCTGTATGCTATGTTGTTGTGTTTACGTTGAATTTTTTTTCTGGATTTCTGGCTTCTCTTTTTCTAGATCTGGGCGTAATAATTTTAACATGATGTCAAATGATTATAATAATTCGTCGAATTACAATTTGTATGGGCTTTCTGCTTCGTTTTTGGAGAGTCTTGGCATAAATGGACCTTTGCATAATAAGGTTTTTGTTGCTAATGTGAGTATAATTGTTTCATTTTTTTTTTTTTTACCTTTTGTTGAACAATTCTATCGATGATATGATGGTCACCAACGAGGATGTTGCTAATTAATGGTTAATTGATTTAATAATGTTGATGATGATGATAATGATGAGGTGTAAATATTGACAATGATTGCTATCTGCTCTTCTATAATATATATCAAAGGATCGTTTATAAAAATGATTGGAGATTTTGTAAGGATGCTGATAATTCGATTGAGAGAACATAAAAAAAAAACTTGTTGGAATTATTTGAAGAGTTTTTGTACTTTTTGGTGGACTACACTTGTCAACATTCCATTTACGCCTTTTGAAAATTTAGAATTTTTTTAAAACTCGCCCCCTTTTTTTTTGACTCACCACTTTGTTCTAAATTCCCCGTTTATTATTTATTTTTTACTGAAAAGTTTTAAACTTTATAGCAGTCTCGTGTTATGTTTACACATATTTATGTCTGTCTGTATCAATATTTAATTTAAATTTTTTTATAGCCGGACACACATATTTTGGTACAGTTTTTATTTTCTTAAAAAAAAATTCGAATATCCAGGACTTTTATTTGAAAATACATTAATCTGACTAAATTTCTAGCTTTAATTTTAGTCCAAAAAATTTTCAATTTTTTTTTTTGAAAAAAATCGAAAAAAGTCTATAGTACTTCGGTTTAATCGAAGTGAACATATTTTGTGATTTTTGTACCATTTGACTTCGTTCGATCAATGCAATAGTCAGTTGTATTATCGTGTGATCTGCTGTCATCTATGGAATATCATCCCATTAATTAAATGGCCGGCCAATCTTGTTTCGTCTATATTTTGTCGTTGCATCATTACATTACGATTGTTTAACTACTGCTTGGGTTGCTTGATGATTGGTTGGTGTGCCTTAAACTTTATTTTTACAAAAAATATCCTAGCGATATATTTACAATTTCTTCTTCATCGTATCGCCGGATTGACATCGTATTATTGTAAATAATTATTAATAATTATATTTTCTTCTGTATTGTGTAAAATTCTTTTCCGCAACAACAGTTGGATTACAAAGTGGATAGCAAGAAGCTTAAGCAAGTTTTCAAATTGGCTGGAAAAGTACAGGCGGTTGATTTATCACTGGACAAAGAGGGTAACAGTCGTGGCTTTGCTGTAATTGAATATGATCATCCAGTGGAAGCTGTACAAGCAATTTCCATGTTGGATCGCCAAATGTTATATGATCGTCGTATGACTGTACGTTTAGATCGTATTCCGGACAAGAGCGAAGGTTTGAAACTGCCTGAAGGATTGGGCGGTATTGGTATTGGCTTGGGACCAAATGGTGAACCATTAAAGGATGTTGCGCGCAATTTACCAAACATTATTAACCAAAATGTGCCTCAGGGCAACAGTGGCGTTGGACTGCAACAACAATCGCAACAGCAAATGGTACCAGGCAATGTTGGTGGCGGCAACTCGAATCTATTAAATAACTTGGGCGGCATGTTTGGTAACAATTCTGGACAACCAACACCCGTTGCGCCCGTTTCTAAATCGTTAGGAAACACAGGTGCCGGTCTTAATCTAAACAATTTGAATACAAATAATTTAGCTGCGGTTGTTGGCAATCTCGGTGCAGCATTGTCTAATCCATTGTTATCGTCTTCGCTAAGTAATTTGGGTTTGAACTTGAACTCTGGCGGCGCGCTGGGTGGCAATGCCGGTAATGATGATTCGATGTCTTCGGGCAATGCTGGTGGTCTTTCGAATAACTATAGTACCAGCGGTGGTGGTAATAACTATAGCTCCGGTTATGGCACTTCGTCGGGTTTTAATTCAGGAGCCGGCGTGGCTGGTGGCGGTGGGAGCGGTTTTAATTCATACAATACAGGCGGCCCGGGTAGTGGCGTAGGCGGCAATAGTGTCAATGCTATTGATGGCAATGATTATAACACCGGCGGTAATAATTTAGACATGTATGGAGGCGGTGGTGGTAATGTTGGCAATGCTGGTGGCGCTGTTGGTAATAATGCACGCAAATCCGATACAATTATTATAAAGAATGTAAGTTGAAATATTGTATTCATTTTCTTTTTCTTTTATTTGAAATAACGGTTTTTTTGTTTTACTACAATAATTTACAGCTTCCATTAAGTTGCACTTGGCAAACTCTACGCGATAAATTCCGTGATGTAGGTGAGGTTAAATTCGCTGAAATACGTGGAAACGATTTGGGAGTTGTTCGATTTTTTAAAGAGCGCGATGCTGAATTAGCAATTGGTACGTATTGTATGCATTGTTTTTGCCTTTAATTATGCTAAACTATAAATTTGTTTTTTTTTTCAGCACTCATGGATGGTTCACGTCTCGACGGTCGCACCATTAAGGTGACATATTTCTAAGTTTTTCTAATACACACCCACCAACTAAAATGTACAATTAAGTACAAGCTACTCTAACGTTCCCATTTTAACCGACCGACCTACGCTACGCTAAAGTCTGTTCTTTTTAACCATCAAATATTTTAGTTTTTATTTTTTTCTAACAAACAAATAAAACAAATTTAATGAATTGCAACAGTGACGAGCGTAGATGTGGATTACTTTATGCATAAGAATTGATGTCATTTAAAACCCATATAAATGCAACTTCTTCATGTAATTTAAGCGCGATAAACGGAAAAGATTAAAATAAACTATATTAACTTAAATATATCCAAATAAATTTTTGTTTTTCTTCATAAGTTTGTCAATTACAACTTTTATATTAAAAATTGTAATATTAAACCGGTATAATAATTTGATTGCTTCTGGAGCTTGTGTTGTAAAATGTATATTAAATTACGTGCTACTTATTATAGGCTACCTCCTGTTGCTCTAGAAATGTCTTGACAAGCATGGAAACAGTTTATACTTTTAGCACCTCAAATAAAATAAACATGTTTTGAATATTCGACCATCGAAGCCTAGTCGGTAATGAGATGATGGCAAGCTTTTGAAAATTGCGTTTACTACATTTGGAAGAAAGCAGAGGAACAAAGCCAGCTGCAAAGAATCAAAATAATTGTGAGCAACAACAAACAGCAAACTTTCGCAATATCTGCTGAAGCTCTAGAGGAATGACAGCATACTTTTGCTACGCACTATATTAGATCACTGCCTGCGAGACGTGTGAGGCTCCTAACCAACCTTTTACAGGTTCACTAAGCTTACGGATAAGTAAACATGGTATACAGATAGACACAAAACACGGTAGACACAAATGTACGGTTCCTAAGATTTGGAACGGTGTGTTTCATATGTATGAATGTATATTACCATTAGCCAATGACGGTTGTACAGGCGGTCTGGAACTCATGCAAAATTTCTTGAAGATCTTGTCCGTGTAGCGTCAGAAAATGATTAGAAGACCTACTGGACGCATTCTTCAAGCTAGAATGTGTTAAGATTGACACCCTCTCCTTGCATTCCTTTTAACCGTGTGTTAGTAACAGCTAGCATTTCTCGCAAGCGGCTGCTGGCTGCAAACATTTTTTTGTTACAAAAAAAAACTTTAAAATAATTGCGATTGAGTATTTTAAATATAGATTTTTTAAACGAATAAAATTTATTTGTTGTTTATTTAAACAGAAGTTAAAAAACGTTTTATTTATTTATTTATTATTTTTTTTTTTGTAAATGATTCGCTGCAATTACTGTACTGTGTAGGTTTTTTTACATTCTTCAAGCTTTCCATCAGTCATTTAATTAGCGAGAAAACAGAAAATATAATATTGATAATCTTATGCTACTTTATTTGTGTTTTCGGCTGGTGCAACTTTAAAACGTTCGAGACGTGCACGCGCTTTCTCAGCCCAAACACCCGATGTGGCACCAGCGGTTGTGTCGGTGGTATTTTTTGCTGTTATCTTCGGTGACGCTGTTGCCAAAACGTTCTTTACGCTTATTCAATTTTTCAACAGCATCTTGTTTAACAAGTTTAGTTGAGACAACACAACCAAAACGTTCAGCACGTCGCTTCAGTGCTTCCATTTGCTTTTCATCCGTTTCCTTATTGCCCTTGTTTGCTAAAATAGATGCGCTAGAGTTTTTACTGCTTGTAGTGGTTGCTGTGGATGTGTTCGCGTTAGTCGATGACGGTGTTGCTGATGACGATTGCACTCCAAAACGTTTTGCACGTAATTCCAAACGCTCCTGTGCGGTTAGTTCTGATACTTTTTTGTTGCCATTGTCAGCAGTTGAAGCCCCTGACGACGAAGACACTACAATAAGCTTTCGCGCACTATTGGCAAGTGGAGTAGCATTTTCTTTGGTTGCAGCTGTTGCCGACGCTGTTCCTTCCACTTTACTTGGCTCAGTAGCAATAGCGTCACTGGCGCTTGCTGTAGTTGAAATAGAAGTTTCACGTTTCAATATGATTTTTTTAGGTGAAGCAACATTTTTCGTTGTCAATATCTCAGGCGAGGCGAGCAATTGGTCTTCAGTGGGCGAGCTTATCGGACTCTTTAATAGTTCATGTTCATCCACAAGTAATTTATCCTCATCGTCAGTTAAATCGCCAACATCATCTACAAGTTCATCAGCTATAACTGAATCGTCCAGAGATATATCGCCTTCGATTAAAGCAGTTTGTAGTCGATCCTGTAGTTCATTTTTGTTACCTGTTGTGGCCAGCCCACGCACTTTCAATTCGCGCTTCAGGTCAGCAACCTATACGTAAAAACAAATTGTCAAAAAATGCGTGTAAATCCTAAAACGGTTGTAAACGTTTTTGCGATATTAAATTTAGCTCACTATCACTAAAATGTAACTAAACAAGCACGCCAAATTGTGCGTGTAAGCGACCAGATGTTCACTATTTGCATTTTAGATAAGTTAGCGACAATGCTTCTTTAATTTAAAATTTAGTATATACCTTCATTTTTGTAACATCAGACTCCGGCATTTTTAGCTCACAAACACGCTAAGTTATTTGGTAAATAATTAAAAACTACTTTGGTTTTTCCTTTATTTCGATTGTACGATTAAACGCAAACAACAAAACGAAGTAGTTGCTGTGAATGGTATTTCTTCTTCGGTGATTGAATTTTGTGCGAGTGGGACATTAGTATACTCATTGTCTCGCTAGATTTGCCACGAAATAGCGTTGCCAGAAAATTTTATATTCGTGTATTTGTTATACTCCCATATTCTATACAACAAAAGAATTTAAATCGAATAATAATAATTAAAAAGAAAAACGTTTACTTCAGTTGGACCAATTCTTAAATACCTGTCACACATCATCCCGAAGAGCACAGCTTTCTATCTCTTTTCGATTCTTAAATACGGAGTAGAGTAGTGAGATTTTGCTTAAATTTGGTCAGTAGATCATTTAGCAGATTAGAGGGGAACGGCTGTAGCTCGAAAATGAAAAGTCATAGCACATTTTTTCCTTAACAAAAATTATAGCCGAACTATTCATTTTTAATTTCTGAATAAAATACATTATTCTTTTCGTTTTCGAGCTACTCAACACAGCTGATCAATGTTTATATAAATACAACATGCATACAAAAAATATGTAAGGCAAAATCTTAGATATTGGTTCGCAATTTCTTGTAAAAAAAAGAAAGAAAAAAGAACGAAACAAAAAATAACGTAAGATAAATTTAATTGAGACCTGTTAAATAGGAGATGGTTCTGACACATTTTCGTGACACGATCATTTACCATGTTGCAAAATTTGTTGCGCATTTTTCAACACTTTTTTTTTTTGTTTCTAGCGTGTTGAACACCTTCAGGTGTGCATGTATACAGTAAAAAAATAAATAATAACAAATAAAAATTGGCATTATGTTATCGCGAATTGTTTATGTTTTCTTTTAATTTTTTCAATATCATTTTATACGCAACATTACAAACTGTGCTCCTACGCGTATAATTAAGCAGTTACACAAACAAAGTTTGATTTCAATTGTTGTGAAATATATTATTCAAAAATATAAAGCTTTTGCATTTCTTTTAATAAAAACCTGTTACCGGCAAAGCTGCTAACATATTTCAACATAAATATTCCTGTGAGCATAACAAAATTACAAATTACAAAATAACATGGCTGCTGTCACTGTTGAGGATTCTATAGAACAATATATACAAAACGAGAATCGTTTGGGAAAAGTTGCATTTTTGGATGATCTGCTTTGTTGTGATTTATTGGAAAATGTAAATGATGATGAAAACAAATTAGAAGAAACAAGTTTTAAGCGTTTACTTCAAACTATATACAAACTATTGCACAATGATAAAAATAAATATCAATTGGAATTTAGCAGCAAAGTTTTTTACAAACTAATCAAACTATTGGAAAATGGAAAATGCAGCAAACGCATTGTAGCCAACATTCTAACATGCATACAAGTCTATATACAAAAATGTGCCAACGTGGAGGAAAAAGAATTGCTATTACAAGAATTGTGGTCTTTAACTATAAACAAAACGGAACAGCAGCAGCATCCATATGCAGCACAAATTTTAGTACAATTGTTCAAGGAGTTTATCGAGAGCAAATGTTGTAATGCAATTCAATCTGTTGAATTACAGCAACTTTTGCAGCAGTTACTGAAATCTGATGTACGCGAGTCACGCAAATCAGCGTATTATGTATTGAAATTGTTGTGTTCTCACTTTGGAAAAGATGATGAGACCGCAACCAATGCACGCTCCAGTTGGATTGGTGACAATGCAACATGTACACAGGCAGATTTCGAAAGTACCTGGACTGTTTACATAACAATACTAGAAAATCTAGATGAAAATCAATCGCATCTTATATTGCCATCGCTGGAATACATTAAATATATTGAAACGGTTTATGCTACATCTATAGCCTGGCAACGAGACTGGTTGTCTATATTGTATAAGAAACTACTTAATCACAACAATGTGCTTGTGCTACGTTGTTCAATTGAGCACATTATATCTAATGTTAGCTGCACAAGGCTTACTGAGCTACAACTATTAAGTGATTTTTTAGATGCTACAAATCATACACATCTTTATAATCGGGAAACTGGAGGCTATTATTTATCGGAAACGAACGTAGAAACATTTTTAGAGCAAAATGTAAATTGGTGCCATTTTTTGGAGGCCATGTGTGCAATCAATTGGCGATCGGTAAGTTATGAGAGCTAATATCCGTCTTAAAATGAATAGATTAATTTCTTTGGATTGGTTTTTAAACTTTGGAAGATTTGAAATTAACCAAATGAGATTTTGTATGACACCCTGCACATGTCTTTTTTGTTGTTATATTATTAATACAAATTAAAGCAAAGGCGTAGCCTTATTTCCAGCCAGGGGATCAGATAAAAAAACAAGGAAAAACGTTATCTTCGGTGGAACCAAAGCTTAAATACCCGTCACACGAATCTTTAAATATTTTATTTTGTATAGAGGCTATACCTCAGAGTGGGTGTGGCATTCTGAAATTAATATACAAAGTACCTAGGACTGAGAAAAGCTTAAATTTTGAGTTTGAGCTCAATATCTTTAAAACTGACCGAATAAATCACCTCCCTTACAACAGACAGATAGACAGACAGACGGACGGAAGGTCACGGCTAGATCATCTCATCTCACCAAGCTGACCAAGAGTATATATATATTTTATGGGGTCTACGGCGTCTCCTTAAATGCGTTACAAACTTTCCGACAAACTGAATATACCCGATTACACTATGTGCAACGGGTATAAAACCTTTTTTTTTTTTTTTTTTGGAGTAGCAATACCATAACAGAAGGAGACATGATAGACCCTGTAAAGTGCATATAAATATTATAAAAAATCGTTACTCGAGAATGGCTGGACCGATTTTGAATTTCAAAATTAACTAACCATCATCACTCCTCCCTGCACTTTCCCCTGCAATTTTATGGCAATTGGGAGAGCTGTTCTCGAGTTATGGAGTGACAATCAAAATGTACACTTCTTTTTATATATAGTATATAGAACATTCTATTATAATACTAATTGGTTCAGTTCAAAATCGGACTTAAGCTTTTGGAAAAAAAATATTTTAAATATTTTTGAAAAACAACTAACAAATTTTAAGAATTTCAATGACCCACAATTTTAATAACATAGATACATCCTTTGAACGAGAACCGATTGCAACTCATGTATTGTTTTTGAGAAACGCATAGCACTTCTTGGTCGGCTGTATTAGGTCGTGTAAATTCTTAAAAGATTTAGGCCATTTTACAGCCTTCACTAAAATTTAATAAAAATTTCGATCAAATAATATATGAGTATGTATTTCTATTTTATTAATAAATTAAATAATAAATAATTTTTTAATGTATCTTTTAGGTTCCACTACACTATTGGCTGCAACGCTTAAAACCTGAACTCCTAAATCAAGTGACGAACATATCCAAGGAGCTATTCCTAAAACTCTGTGTCGCTGTGCGTATACTGCAAAAACGATCTTACGCATATCTGCAAATGAACGCATTTACCAGTTATTTGAAACGACAATTGAAACTCTGAGTCTTGGCGAGTATATTGATTTCGTAGTTGCACTTTACAACATAAGCGATCCATATTATGATCACAAAAACTTTTTATTAAAACTCGAATCATGCGAAGATCTAACAGCATTGTCGAAAGTAGGAAAACGTTTTTATCAAATTTTCATCAATCTATACAATCTGCATTCATATGAATATGCTGTAGTACAGAAACATTTAATACACGAAAGCCTGATAAAGCGTTTAAATGACGTACCTAAGGAGCAACATGGCTGGTTACGTTATCTGCTAATCTTTGATGCAAAACAGACTGAGGAATGCCTTTCATTTTGTCAGCGTGTTTACAACTTTAATTTAGCTTCATTTGAAACATATGCATCAATGGAACAGCAGGCTATTTCCAATATATGTAGTACAATGGATGAAAATAATTTTGTACGTGAAAAATGCTTGGATTATTTTATGGAGAATCGTATTGAGTATTGGAGGGATTTAAATAAATTTAATTTAGATCCAATACAGCTTTTGGATAGTGGCACCGAAACAACATTTTTGAAATTGTGTACGATACTAGCTGAAGATGACTTTTGTACTCCGTTATCTATATCAGAACAAATATTGCAAGCTTTGTTGCGTACATTGAAAAAATATTTACGCTTTGAAGATTTGTGTCGAACTGCGTAAGTTAATTTAACAAATAATTTTTATATGTTTTTTTTTTTTTATTTCGACTAGTGTATTGTATTATACATGTACTATAATATTAGTATATATTTTATTTATACTTTTTTATATTAAATTTTGATATGATTAAATGTGTCATCATATCCTATTAACAATTTTTTTTTTTTTTTGTGCAGTGCATCCAACATATTGGACTTTGCTAAAAAATCTCCAAACAAACAACTTGTACGCCAAGTAGCATCTGACATATTACTACTTGATTTGGATCATATTGGACTTTGTGATGCTGTAGTCTATAATTATGAATTACCACAGGAATTAATAATACGTGGTCTGCTGCATGGTGAACCAAGTACTGGAGATGCAAGAATCGAGGCTGTCTATGAATCGGAAATTAAAAGCCAAGCACCGCATTCTTTAAAGCTACGCTCTAGTTATCATTTTACTAATCAAAAAATTACATCAAAGTTATTCGATGATCTACTTCAGATCAATAATGAACTAACAATAAGGAAGCCACGTTATTTTGAAAATTCAAAGGAGCATAGAATTAAAATACGCATTGCATATAGTATTATGCATATGCAAAAGACGCATAACGTATCGTATTGGTCGAATCAACTTTGGACTGCTTTATTCGCACAAAATAATCAACTAAATTTAAGTTATTTATATGAAGTGCTAATAGCAAGATGTGCACCATGCATCGATGTCATATTGAAGAAATTACGTACTATTTCCAGTTTTACAGCGGCGCAACAAGTTTCATTGATTTCTGTAATATATACATACAGCATGCTTAATTGGCAGCTAATTAAATTGGATGTATTAAAAGAGATTATTGACATATTGTTACCTCTAACGATGGGCGCTAATTTTCAGATACGTTTGCATGCACAATTGGTTATTTATCGCTTGGTGTTGCAGTGTGAAAAGACCAGGTAAGTTTTTCATTTGTTATTCTATATAAATTTTACTCTTATTGTTCCTACATGCCAAAATTCCAACCTTCAGAGTTTAAAGAAAAAAAAACGCGGCAGTCGAGAATGATCGATAACGAGATACCATATACTCAATTTATATAAGTGTTTCGACCTTCATTTATTATAAATAAATGTAATTTATATAAAAAATTTTAAGTTTTTGAATGATTTAAATTTTCTTTTTGGAAAAAAAACAAATGGAAGAAATACAATTTTTGCAAATTTAGGTATAATATTCTGTGGAAGATAAATATTAAAGTTGTCAGTTTCTGTTACAAATTTTGTGGTGTTTAACTTAAAAAATAGTTCAGACTCAATTTGGTCTTTCTATTAATACAAACAAAAAGTAATTCATTATAAAAGTTCAAAAGTTGGGTTACATTTGTTTGGGTATTATACATAAAATTTATTGGTCGTTACAAAATTGAGATATTTTATTGGAACTAAATAATTTATACAAAATTTTGAGTCTTTAGATCAAAAAATATAGAAGTTTTTATAAAAAACTTAAAATTTTGGGAGAGGTTTGTATAAGCGATGTAATGGATCTAGAGAAAACCCTTTTGCATCTTTTGGGTTTAAAAAAAATTTTTTCTTTGTTTTTTTGACTCGAGATAGTTCGTTTAATACGATATATCGAATTTCATTCCTGTAACACAAATTCTTTCAAAGGGAACAGTCAGACAAACATTAATTTCTATTTACAAAGACAACACTAATATATTTTATATAATTTATTTTTCTCTCTAGTATCGATTTTCCTTTTGGCGCCACGCTAAAAAAAACACTGGAGATCTCTTTTGGTGATAAATTATCGACATATTTGCAAGAGATACGCTTGAAATTTCCTGAATTCCAAAAGCGTTCGACCTTGTGCGCTGCTGATCTTATACTCTATGTAACAAATGCGCCCTTCGATGAATGCGCATCATGGTGTCTTCGCCATAGTTTCGATAGTGAATTTCAAAATGAAATTGATGCAGCCAGAGCAGCGTTTATCAGTAAAACTAAATTGATTACAAAAACACCAACAACTTCTTTGAATAATATTACGGCAAATGTGCAGCGTAAAATGAATCCCACCAATGATATCCTAATGCCCAATGATTTAGATGAATGCATAAAGTCAACGAGTAATGCGGTAAATGAGGTTTGTATGAACTATAATGAGCGTTTATCCTTTAAACTAATTTCTTATTTTCTTTATTTTTAGTTAATCGTTGTTGCTTCATTAATAGACAAACTACCCAATCTTGGTGGCATTGCACGCACTTGTGAAGTATTGGGCATCAAACAGCTTATTATGGACTCGAAGCTACATACTGAAAAGAGTGATTTTAAGAATTTGAGTATGACAGCTGAAAAAACATTAAATATTATGGAGGTCAAACCGAATGCTTTGTCGAAATATCTTATACAGATGCAAATTGAAGGCTATAAGATTGTTGGAGCTGAACAAACATCCAATAGTGTTAACTTTGTAAATTTCAAATTTCCTGCAAAATGTATACTACTCTTGGGGTAAGTTTAAGAAAAATTTTCCAACAATAAAATCCTACATTTCGGAATAATCAAAACAAGAAAAAACACCAAAAATAATATAAGTTATTAACATTTTGCGAGCTTTCCGTGTTAAAACTTTTTTTTTACTGGTTTAGAAAATGATAAGAAAATGACGAATTTTAAAGATTTTTTTCAATTCTAAACGATTCTATTTTCACAACTTTAAATGGCTACTTTTCAGTTATTTATGAATATAAGAAAAACATTTCAGGAATCATTTTGTATTATCTTTCCATATGATGTACACCAATTTTAAGAAAATAAAGTGAAACATTTCCTGGGCGGAGGGGCAAATAAAAGTTTGTAAGTTAAGGTTTTTATACCGAGCAATTTAGCTGTCCGCCCAAAAGAGGTTTTAAAATAACTATATTACAATATTAAAAAAAATAATTTTGTGTTATACATTTTGTACTACAGTCATTCTTCTCGAACCTTATATTAGTCTATTTTAGCCATTAACATGGAATTTTACTAGATTTGTTTTACCATCATACAAATATTTCTCGTTTTTTATACCCAATACCCAAAGGGTAAAAGGGTATATTAAGTTTGCGAATGAATGTAACAGACCGAAGGAGGCTAGACAGACCCTATAAAGTATATATATTCTTGATCAGCATTGGAAGTGGAGTCGAACTAGCTATGTCCTTCTGTCATGCTGTCTGCCGTATGAAAACGATTATTTGGGAGACTATAAGACGTAGAACTTCTAAATTTGAAACTTAGACTCATCTAAGCCGTCAAGTGTGCACTTGCAAACGGTTTTTCTCTAGCCCCATTTTACGAAGTACCCCCATACAAATCTACACCCAAAATTTTGAGTTTTTGCATAATAACGTCATTATTTCTTATTCTAGGAATTCAAAATTTGGTATAAATTATGGATATGATAGTCCCAATGAAATATCCAAATAAGGACCAATTGGGGCCAACAACATTTTAGGTATGGCCCCCATACAAATATATCCCAGTTTTTGTATGAAAATCCAACGCAATGAGGTATGTTGGTAGTAGGTAGAACTTAAATTTAGGCACTTAAAGATTGGGTGCAGGTTATCTTGCAGTTTATTATTTATAATAAAACGATGGAATTTAGACTGGCCTATTTTCATGTCAAACACAACAACATTTTTATACCCGCCACAGAAAGTTTGTAACGTATTATAAGAGACGTATATATATTCTTGATCAGCTCGGCGAGACGAGTCAATCTAGCTATGTCCGTCTGTATTTATGCGATTCATTCGCTTAGTTTTAAATATATTGACTTAAGCTTTTCTCAGTACTAAGCAGTTTAAGTGTTAAAATCCACCTTAAGGTATAGCCCCATAGAAACTTACAATTTTTTCTGATTTTTATACCTGTTACACAGTGAAACAGGTATATTCAGTGAAAGTTTGTAACGCATTAAAGGAGGCATCGTAGACCCTATAAAGTATATATCGATCACCGACGAGACGATAGCCAGTCCGTCGTCGTCCGTCGTCCGGTGCGCGCGATTTATTCCCAGTTTAAAGATTGGCGAAATTTAAACTAAGCTTTCAGGTCCTGTGTAGTTTCATGTTAAAATCAATGTGCCACGCCCACTTTTAGGTATAGCTCCCATACAAAGTACAACATTTTTCAAGTTCTTATATAAAAAAGTATTTATAAAGCGAATGGCTCAAATATGGTTAAAATGTTTCTTATACCATGACAAATCTTCAGTTTAAAATTGGTCCAAATCGGACCGCGAATTCCTAAATTTTTAAGAGTATATTTAATTGTTAAGTATTTTGAAATAAAATTTAATACAAATGCCACACGAAGGTATATCAACGTCAAATGATGTGTAACAGGTATATAGTATAAACTTCGGTCCAACCGAAGTTAACTTTTTTTCTTGTTTGTATGAAAATAGCTTTTATTTATGAATGTAGACACTTCAAGTTGGGTAAAAATACTTCTAATGCCATTCAATGTCAAATCCAAGCTGCCACGCCCGTTTTTAGCTAAAGCCCCCATACAAGCTTAGCGCCCATTTTCGAATTTTTGTATAAAAATAGGTATTATTTGTGAGACTTTTAAAAACACTTCTAATGACATCCAATATCAAAACCAAGGTGCCACGCTCATTTATTAGTATAGGCCCCATACCAATTTTACGCCCTTTTTCTATTTTTTTTGTGAAAATAGTAATTATTTAAGAATATACTCACTTCAAATGGGGTTACTGATATTATAAGGATCAGTTCACTACAACATAAAGACCCTATGCAAAGTCAGCATTTAGTTTATAATTTTTTTTTTTAAGAAAATGTTTATTATTTCCTCCTTAGGTTAAAATTTTTATCCCATTATTGTGTCTAAATCCCTTCTCCAAATTTTATTTGAGCTTCGGTTCCACCAAAGTTAACGTTTTTCCTTGTTTAATTTGGTTTACATGGAATCACTATGACACATAGCCCCTGTACAAATATAGTTCAAGATTTGAAATATTAATGAGAAGTTTATCAATTTCTTAAATTTTTTGTGTAACATTTTTAGTGATACTAAAGTTAAAACACTAATAGGACATAACTTAAGGTTAACAAAAATTGGGTCAGCGTTCTTTATTGTTTAAATTTAATTAGTCATTATTAATTTCTTTTTATACTATTTCTCTCATTTCAGACATGAGAAAAACGGTATACCAGCCGATTTACTTGGATTTTTGGATTATGCTGTTGAAATTCCACAGTTTGGACAAGTACGTTCACTAAACGTACACGTAACCGGTGCGCTTTTTATGTGGGAATACTGCAAACAGCACACTGTAGAAAGCTAAGTTAAAAGCTTTTCCAAAAAAAAGCTTAAGAACGAACTTTTCAAATCAGATGTTTGCAATAAACAAAACAGCTGAAAAACTAGTTTGTAAACTTAATGTAAATTTAATTCCGACAAATTTTATCTCTTTTAAAGTTAATTACGTGTTTGAATAATATTTAAAAAGAAAACTTTTTTTTTAAATAAGTAACTTAAGCTTTGCGTTTAATTGTGCAATAAACTTTTTCTTCATTTTATTTCGTAAAACTTTTATTAATATTGTGAAATTGTATTTGTACAAAAGCTACTGTCGCGCACAATAGAGCGCATAGTTTAAATTTTATCTTTAAGCAGAAAAGTTATGGCGGCTGCTGAAATTTGTAAATCGGTTGTGGATTACGTTGAGAATGAAAATCTGATTGGCAATATAGTCGATTTGGATGAAATATTTGCTAAACTGGTAGACAGGTTTAAACGTCGCGATGCGGATTTAAGATGTGTGGTGCATTGTATCTACGGAATACTACGCAAATACAATAAATATCAAATACGTTGCGGGAAGCGTGCATTTCATAAATTAATTGCATTATTGACACGCAACTATGGACCAACGCCGCTAACAGCAAGACGCACTGAACTGATTAATTTGCATATGCTGCATTGCATCGAATTATATGTTCGCAAGTATCCAAAACAACATGGACAATATCTGATCGAGGAACTATGGTGCATGAGCACCAGCAGTGAGAAACAGCCATATGCGGCACAAATATTAATGTTATTTTTTAATTACTTTGTGCGTTTTATTGATGATTTTATATATAGTGAAGAATTAGAACAGATTATGAAACAGCTACTCACATCCGAGCGTCGCGAAGACTGTAAAGCTGTGCATTTTATAATGCGACAGTTATTGGATGCAGTTAAGCTGTTGTCAAAATTAGAGAAACCATTATACGGTTGCACGGAGCGTAAAGAATTTTTACGCATTTGGAGCGCATATATTGCAATGTGGGAAGCATTAAATACAGCGCCAACAGCAGCAACAGTGAGTACAGAATTACTGCGTGCACGTGAATTAGTGCAACATTCGGATTGGTTGCGTCCATGGATGCAGTTACTTTATACAGCATATTTGAAACATGAAAGCATTTCAGTAAGACGCGCTACATTGGAGCATTTTATAGAGCATTTCAAATGCACAGAATTAAATGCAAAGTTATTATACGACATTTTGGCAACATCCAATGAACTGGAATTGTATAATCTTGAAGATTATTTCTTACCGCGCAAATATCTGAGTCAATTTGTAACAAATACTTTAAGTTTACATTTTCTGGAAGCGTTTGTTGCAGTTCAATGGAAAACGGCAATACCATTCCATTATTGGTTAAGTAGCTTACCAAAGCTAGAGCGGAATGCTTGCACAAAATTCGATATTATGCTGAAAATAGCTAAAGTGTTACGTGCTGTACCAGATCGTAAGACACGTAAACAGTTGCGACAAAATTTCCAAGACATCTTTCAAGAAGTCGTTAAAAAATTAAGTATCTCCGATTATATAAAACTCTCAATAGCGCTGTACAATGTAGAAGATTCATTCTATCAACAATATTCATTTACGGAAATTATTATGCGTAATGGAAAATGTCTCGATTTAACATGTTTTACACAAGAATTTTATGTAATTTTTACAAATCGTTTTAAGGATTATCAATTCGATGACATGGAATATGGGATTCTACAGAGCACTTTTTTAAGAATGTTTAGAGGACCACTATCAATTTTAACATGTACACCAAAGGAACAGCATGGTTGGCTACGTTTTCTGTTTGTATTTGATGTGGAACCTACCAAAGAAGTTGTTGACTTTTGCATAAAAAAATATAATTTGAATTTAACAGAATTTTTTCACCGAACACTTCTAAAACTTTGCAACAGTTCGAACATGAGATCATCTCAAAGTTGTATTGGCCAAGTGATGCTGCTGATGAAGTGCTAAATACGCAACAATTAAATTTTATACATAAGAAATGCATAGATTTATACATGCAGCATCAGTGTCGCAATATTAAATGGCATGAAATGCTACTAAAGATGAAACTTGATCCGTTAGAGCTTTTGACAGCAGGCACAATTGATACATTACCGTATATGTTAAAAATCTTGGGTAGACATAATGAGCGTGTAGCGTCGTCTATATTGACTGAAATTTTTCAAATGTTTTTAACAAAATGCTACTGGAGAAATGATATTTGTGGATTACTGTAAGTTATATTTCTTTGTATATTTATTATATATGTATAAGGCCTCCAAGATCCTATAACACACACACACATTTCTTTTTAACCATAAACTCATTCTCTATTTTCGAATTTTTGTATCTAAGAAAATAATTATTTACACGAAAATTTATTTTATTTTTTATCAAGCTACATATGCATTATATAGAGCTTCCTCCAATACTCTAGTACTATATAATAATCTCCTTTTTGTACTTCGTTGTTTTATTATTTTTGATCCGCTGATTCGACATAGTCGTGACTGTCCGTCTTGTCCATTTGTATGTCATATAAGTCAACCGAGTTCGTAAACTAAATAAACTTAAAAACTTGAATTGACATATTTACAGAAACTCAGGAGGTTTTAGTATATTAAATTAATTTCCTTATCCCGTTTTAAGGGTTAGCCTATGTACATTTCTATAGCAAAAGGTTGAGTGTTTATGAGAAAAATTTTTAGTTCATAGCCTAGAAAGTCCTAATTCGGCATGGATTACACCAAAAATCAACCACATAAAATATCCTAACTATGTTCTTCTTCCTGCCCTACTTTGCGCCTCTCGCTTTAACCTACAGTATATCGGGGATTATAAGGAATAGAGCCAGCAAACTATACATTAAGATTCCCCTACGCTCACATGAGTCACATTTTTACAAATATAGACCCCATACTATACTATACTATACATAACTAATTAGAACGTATTTCAAACTTGTTTGAACTGCATCGATTTTTGTTTTTTAATGAAACTTAACATTTTTTTTATGTATACTCTAAACAGCGTTAAGCAAATTATTAGTTATGCGGAAAAGAATCTAACGGCAGAGGAAACTGAAATGCTTCTATATGATATGTTAAATCTTGATCCCACACATCGTGAGCTTCACTTTCAAATTCAGATACATTTTAAATTCTGTTCCAATCAATTGCTAATGCGATGGTTTTTACAGGGAGAGCCCAGTGTGGGACTTGAGCGGTAAGTTTATATAAAAATTTCAATATGTATAAGAAAATAAAATGTATTCAACTTTTATATTTTAGCATTCGAGAGGCTTATGAGGAACGTTATATTTATAAAATTCCAACAATTCGTATAATGCGTAGTTCTTTACATTATACGATCTTCGAAAATGTGAATCGAAGCATTATCTCTGATTTGGTACGCCTTAATAATGACTTATCACATCGCTGGCCACGTTATAACGAACACACTAAATTGCATCGTTTGAAAATACGCATAGCTATGGCTATTTTGAATTTACAATACGTCTACCTTTGGGAAGAACTCTGGACGTCTGAATTGTGGACAGCGTTACTGGCACATGACAATCAAGTTAATGTAATTTACTTGTATGAATTAACGATTGCTTTATTTGCGCCTTCTTTTGAGGAACTTTTAGATAAACTTAAACAAATCAAGAGTTTTACACGCTGTCGGCAGCAAGTGTCCATTATATCGGTGATTTATCTTTTTTGTTCGATACGTGGGTCACTAGTTGGAGCGACACAGTTATTGCAGGCATTGGAATTACTATTTCCTTTGGCCATGGGCGCGACACACTTTAAAACGCGTCTACATGCACAATTGGCTGGCTATTGTCTTGCTAAGAAAGCCGAGCATGAGAAGTAAATAAACATTTGCATTAATTGTTTTCCTTTTTATAAATATTAAATTTTTTCAATATTTTTACAGACTGGAGTTACCATTGAGTGTCATCTTTAAGGATACTGTTTCAAAAGCGCTTGGCAAACATTTGGATGTTTATTTAGCACAACTACCAAGATTTCAACTTCCTAAATACTATAAAAAATCATATTCATCGTTAAGCGATATGATTCTCTATATTACAAATGCTCCATTCGAAGAATGTGGCTATTGGTTTTTGCGTAATACATTCGATTGGGATTTTCAAAATAATTTTGACAAAACTCGCGAAGATTATAGAATTAAAGCTGTTACAAAATTTTTAGAACCACTTGTCGATGCTGATATAAATTTTGATTTTGGTCCATATCGAAAAACTATGGAACCAATTGAAAATGTGCTCTACGGCAATATTTTACATTCAAAAGAAACTGCAGTACAATTGGCTTGAAAAAAATGTGGATTTAAATATTTACTTAACTTGTGTTCTTTAAAACGGCTGTTCCGTTTATTATATAGATTTTATCTGTTTAAACATGTAAAACATGTTTAACTCTCACAGAAATTTTATAAAATAAAATATATTGTTATTTGTCAAACAAGCGCTCGATCGAGTCTGCCACGACGGGATCCAGTATAAATTGAAAAAAATGCTTTCAACTTTTTTTTTTTTTCATCTTACCATTACGTAGAACTTTTGGAGTGGTAGAAGAGATGAGATTTCTACGATCCATCAAATTGGAGCAGGTCAGTCTTGAAACCTGTGCTCTACACCATTTACACAGCTCCAACTCACGACAATGTTCAGGTCAAAAGTTCAATAGTCATACTAACCAGAATCAAATCAAGGAGAGTTTGTGTAATATACTGAGTACGCCCGTGTTCTATGTAGGTTCAAATAATCGTATGTAATAAATAAAATCTAATATTTATAACATCGTTTTAATCATGTAATAATAATAATAATAATAATATTTTTCTCAAATTATTTAAAATTACACAGGTCGACGAAGTATTACCTTTTTTATTCAATCTGGGCTTAACAATTTTGAAAATGGGTTTATAAGCTCAAAAACACTGTTTTTGATCATATATGGCAGATGAAACTGAGGTAATAGAAATTTCAAATTAGGTTTAAATTTGAAGCTTGGAACCCCTTCTTGTTACAATTCTAAAGAAGGCCCGGTCCGAGAAAACCCCGGACAGTTTAGATTCGTGTTTAAAACCGATTACCCAAAATTCTATAAGATAGACCCGAATCCGATACTTGAAATTCATTTCCGGTGACGACTTGTGTTGTATTACTTTGAGAGTTTATTATCCTGCCCACTTTTACTGTGTTTACAACTTTCAAGTAAATATTACACAGGGGCAATGTATCCAGAGATTGCTACAAATAGATACAGATAACTGCCAGCCGTATGTATGACAAAACGTTTTGAGTATTTTTATGAGAAAAAATGTCATACTTTGATGTCTGATATCATGGAACCTCCAGTACTTTCGATTCTCAAAATGTAAGTAGCATACTACCTAATACAAGCTAAAATTAAGGTAGATAACCAAAATACCTCTAGAGCATACATCAAAGATTCATAAGATTATTGTATCTTCCACCAAATAAGAAACTAACGTGAATTATCTTAATTTTTAAATACATTTTTTTTCTCACGTTTGAATTAATTTTTAAATACTTTGACAACACTGTCACAACATACAACAAAGCAATTTGCCAACACTAAACAACACTCTTGCAGCCAACTTAACAGCATTTGTAAGCAGATTTGTTAAGCAAAAGCAAAAAAAAAAAGGAATTAAATAAGAAGAGCGCCGCATAATAATTGAAATTTATTGTTTTTAGTGCTTAAATAGATTTATAAATTATTAACTATTATTTTTTTTTTGTAAATAAACCATTTTTTTAAATTTACTTTCATTACAAACGAGAAAACTGTAAGCGATACGCGCCGGAAAATTTTTTGCATTGTCATTTTTTTTTCCTTGCTTTTTAGTGACAACAAAATTAAATATCTTTTTTTCTTTTCCAATTTTTTTTTTATAGATTTAGCAGCACACCATGGATAACTATTTGTTTGAAGGTGGTCGCATCACCAAAATGGAGGTAGACTATGAACCTGCCTGCAATGAGAAAATTCCCATAGCAAAAGATTTGGCCAAAAAGAATCCCGATGCATTTCACGAGGCAATCGAAATGCTGCTGCAATTAGAGAAGCAAACCCGTTTAGGAGCTGATATGGTATCCTGTTCACGTGTCTTGGTTGCGATCTGTCAAATATGTTACGATGCAAAGAACTGGAATGCGCTTAATGAATATGTTTCATTGTTGGTGCGACGCCGTTCACAGCTGAAGCAAGCGGTCGTCAAGATGATACAAGAATGTGTGACATACGTGGATAAGACACCAGATAAGGAGACAAAGCTAAAGCTCATCGATACGCTCCGGTCAGTGACCGAGGGTAAAATCTATGTTGAAATTGAGCGTGCACGTTTAACAAAAATTCTGGCTGACATAAAAGAAGCTGATGGTGATGTTGCCGGTGCTGCATCTGTTATGGAAGAGTTGCAAGTGGAGACATATGGTTCGATGGATAAACGTGAGAAGGTATTTATAAAAATGCTATAACAACATATTAGTCAGCTATAATAATTCTGTCATTGCTTAGGTCGAACTTATATTGGAACAAATGCGTCTTTGCCTGCTTAAGGAAGATTTTGTATCGACACAAATAATAGCCAAAAAGATTAGCATCAAATTTTTTGACGATCCTGCGCAACATGATTTAAAACTGAAATTTTATAATCTAATGATACGTTTAGATCGTGATCAATCTTTCCTAAAGACTTCACGTCACTATCAGGCAATTGCAGAACCACCACGTCAGAAGTCAACCACATCAGCTGAAAGCGATGATAAAAAGAAAGATGATGGCGACAAAAAGAAAAAACAAGATGAGGAGAAAGCACAGAAGAAGAAACTGGATGATGATGATAAAAAAGAAAAAGAATCTGTGCAGGAAGCACCACTTATCGAATTGACTGAGGCACAACTAAAAGACCTCAAAGACAAATTAGTTTGTGCAGTGCTATATTGTGTTTTGGCGCCGTATGACAATGAACAGAGTGATATGATGGCACATTTATCGAAGAATAAAAAACTAGAGGAAATACCAGTTTACAAGTGAGCGATTAGCTATAAATTTTATTTTTTACAAAAATTATTTAATTTACATTTTTACAGAGAAATTCTACGCCTCTTTATGTCACGCGAATTAATTAATTTTGATACGTTCAATGCTGATTTCGGCACCATATTGGCTGAAAATGAAATGTTCCAGGATAGCACTAAACATGGCAAAAAGTGCATAAGTGAACTTAAAGATCGTCTAATTGAGCACAATATACGCATAATTGCTATGTACTATTCGCGTGTGCATCTAAAACGCATGAGTGAATTGCTGAATCTGCCGACTAATCGCTGCGAGGAATACCTTTCGAAATTGGCAAATAGTGATACGATACGTGTTAAAATTGATCGTCCAGAGGGTATTGTCTATTTTACAACTAAAAAGAGTGCTGCCGATGTACTCAATCATTGGGCAAATGATGTCAATCAACTTATGTCGCTGGTAAACAAAACTTGTCATCTTATTAACAAGGAAGAGTGCGTACATTCGGTTTTGTGCGCGGTGGAAGAGTAAGCTTCCTTGTATGTCATCTCTGCTATTATTAATGTTGTCGATCGAGTAGTGTGCGTGCAAGTTTTATATTGTAATTTTCATGATACACATACACACATATATTTCAATACTAATCGTAAATTCATGAAACAAAAAAATTTCTTTATATGGCAAAGGTATTTGCAGCGAGTTTTGTATTCATTGAATGAACTACAATAAAATGATAAATTTAAAACTAATTTGATTTTGAATAAGAAATGTTGGAGCTCAGTAGAAAGTTGTGTATACGCTTCACGAATTTTGCAGCGAAAATTCTTGAAAGTTTTTTTTTTTGGGAACAAAAATTGCGAGCGCCATGTATTTGATAGCATTTCAAATTCTGTACATTTTCGTAAAAAGTGAACCGCTGCTCAAAACTTGTTGACAGCTTTTGCAGTGTGTGATGGCGTATTAACATGAAGCAGAATCACTTTACGTATTGTTATTGTAGCAGCTCATAATTATTGTTTCAAAATATGAACATTTGTTTTCTGTATTTGATTTTGACAATTATTTTCTTTTGTTCTTTTTTGTTTTTTTTTTTTATTTATTGTTTTAGTTGAATCTTTTAAAATATAATCCACTTTTCATATTCAATCACAACTCGATGGAAAAATTACGGTTATTTTGGTTTTTTCGGTTTTCCTGCTGTCTTTCATTCAGTTCATATGGAATCCAATTTGCCATCTGCTGGATCTTTCCCAATGCTTTCACACGTATGAAGACGGCTTCTTACGCGGTTTAATATGCAGTTCCCGAAAGATTTGAAACATAACAGATAGGAGAGTAGGCATTAATGAAAATAAATTTGTTATACAACACTAGAGGTTTTATCAAGTGCGACGAGTAGAAAAGTACTCTTAAACAGTGCTGCCGATTTAGCTTTTTTCTCTTTTGCACATACGCATGGTGTACTGTTTTAAATTTCTATACAGTTTACAATGCATGGGTGCGAAAGGGAAAAAAAAGCCAAAGTGGCAGCACTGTTCATAACTGGCCAAAGCTCTCTAATTCACTAAAATACAAAAACAACAAAAAAAAATATATTTAACAATTGCGAAATTAATTAAAATTGACACATATTAGTGATTTATAAATAAAAATGCCTAAAGTAGATTGTAAATATTGGGATAAATGCTATCAACGTAATGAGCAACATTTACAAAAATACAATCATCCTACAAAGAAAAATAACAACAACGACAACGAACACAATAAAAAAGAGGACAACGAAATCAATGCAAAAAAGAAAAAGTGACTGCAACAACAAATGCAACGGAAAAGTCGCGCCAAAACGCCGCGCATCTGCCGAACAGAAAACAAAAAGTGAACCACCAGAGGTGTTAGACACATCAAATACAAGCGGTAGCGGCAGTTCAAAAAATAGCAGCATGGAGGAAACAACGCAAGATAAATATGAAACAGCTGAGCTGCGTGAAGAGGCTATAAACAATATTAGCGGCAAAAATTATATGGAAATATTAGAGAAACGTATACGACTCTCAGTGAAGCAGGAATACGATAATCTTTGCAAAACGAATGAATTTATACGACATAAATTTTTAGTCGAAATGCCACCAGATTTCTATGCATTTTGGGATTTCGTAAATACGCTCAAAAAGGATACCACAAATATGGAAGCCATCAAATATTTGGATAAACAATTTCAATTGCAATTGGTTGGGCCCTTTGAGTTTCTAGCCGGACGCTTTCATGATGCCAAAATATGTGAACCCGGTGATTATTTAAGGCATTGTCGTTTCTATTATGATCCGCCAGAATTTCAAACCGTTTTTGTGCGTCGTGGCACTGGGGTACATTATGGCTATTGGCGTGATGTACCGCAGGATAAGGAACATTTGCTGCTGGCGCGTAATGATGCCAAATCCAATTGTGAATTTGAATTTATTGCTGGCAATATATTTGATGCATTTCTATACTATTTAGAAAAGGATTTTGTTGGTACACCATTTACTGCGGCGTCGGTATCAGCAACAAAGAAGACAATGCAAAAATATATAGATGAAGCGGATTTAAAGTTGGATAAATTAGAAACGCTAACAAAAGAACGTAATAAAAATGTCGTCACAAAAACATTTCATCGTGCTGGCCTCGTAGTGCCATTCGATCGTAAGACACAAGATGGCTATCGTCCATTAAATGTAAGCGATGCGGAGCTTAAAAAAATTTTAAAATTATTTGATCAAAAGAAAAAAGAAGATGATGATGATGATGACATCAAAAAGGCTGTACTTGAAAAGCTGCAACCAGTTGCAAATGCTGCCAATATTGCTGTGGATGAATGTGATTTTGGTACTGCTTTGGAATTAGGCATTGACTTATTTTCTAGCGGTTATAAGGAGTTACATATGGTGGCTTCATCTTTATTAGTGCCAGCCTATTCGATGTTAAAACGGCCACAATTTATTGCAATTGCAAAAGCACATATGGAACAGCGGCGTCGCGATTTGAATGTTAACATGTTTGAAAATATGAATTAAAATTTTGTAGTTTTATTGACATTAATTTTTTTCTTTCATATCTCGCATTTGCATGATTAGTATTTAAGATTTAAAAGTTAAAAAAAAAGCTAAGCTTCAATTTTGTATCTAATATAAGTTTAAATTTTGTTGAAAAAATATAATTATTTAATAAAACCATGTATATATTTCTCGTTTCTGTTGGAAAAGCTAGGGATCGTTTCGAAGATTCACTGTGTGGTCTTTTCTTCTATTAAAATATAACAGAAGAAAATATTCTTAGATTATATTCTTCTTCTATTGGGAACTAAAAAAAATCAAGTTTTGGGCTTCGATAGTTTAGCTTATGCTCCAGATGAATGCAAGTATCGTTCTATAATTCAAAATTAAAGATTGATCTTTTAGATTTCATAAAAATTGGCGCTTATTTCGTTTTTAATCTTTTGAATTTACAATTCAGTTTAACAAAAAATATATTTGATTCCTTTTTCCCAAAGTAAACCGCTTCACCACACTTATACATAAAAACTAAGAAACTTAAAGTTTTTTTACACATAAAGATGCGAATCATTTTTACTTGTTGGTGTATATTTATCTGCACAATCAATGCCTAACTCCTTTAGTAAAGCCAACAACGGTTCCGCTGCAACAGCATCCAATGGGAGTTTATCGGTATAGATAACATAGGAGCTACTGGACAAATGCATAATATTACGCCAGTTAGCAACTAAAATGATAATGAATAACAATCAATAATAAATTCTTAAGCAGATTAAAAGCCCAGTACTACATTACTTACCTCCCGCTGCAACACCCTCAATGAAATTTGGTGGTTCTAGTTCCTCCACGTTTTTCAATTCTGTACCACCAATAGCGCGTACTATAGCGATAACATCACGAAATTTCTCAATCTGCTCACTTTTGAAATCAACTTTTCGTTTAAGCGTTACAGTAACAGTCTGACTTGCTATCCTGGTATAAGGCGTGAATAATTGTGAAACTTCACCGCTATCAAGCAGATTATCATCAATTATGGCAAGCAATTGTTTTTTAGCTTCAATATAATATAGTGCGGATTTGTGAGCATCCGGTACACTACAAATACGTTTGGCATTTTGCAGTAATGTTTTCTCAGCAAATTCCGAAATATTTTGGCCTTCAAGAACGAAAAACAGTTCACAAGCGAATGGTGCTTCATCAACGCCTGGTTCGTAGGCAAGTTTCATTCTGAAAGTAAAAATATTGAATAAATGGCAACGAAATAATATAACGCATAAAAAGATTGACTACATCAATTATAAACTACAATAATTATTGGTCTAGCATCAAGAGAGCCGAAGGGATTATATCGCCGGCTGCAAAAGCACTTGCCCGTCATGAGTGTACAAAAGCTAATTTGAATATAAACTTGTTCGATTTGTATATTATGAAAGTAAATTTAAATTAATGCACCTACAATTCTGCCTGCTCTGCGGTCAACTCATCTTCCTCGCAGTCATCCCAAAAGGCACGCGATGATGGTAATTGCAGCTCACCGAAACCCATTGGACAGCCCATTAACTAAATTTTATTTAGTTATTAAAAATATTTAAACTTTCTACGTCCCAATTCGAATTATTTTTGTTTTGTCACTGCCGCCGACTGTATGTGCGGATAGGTTTATTGTAGCACTTCGCAAACTTATCTCTAGCGTATCTGCTCAATAAAAGCTGTACGGCTGCTAAGTGCGAACGAGACACTAGATAATTATACTAGCTCAAGTTTCAAGTCATGCTGACTAAAGTGCTGTGTTGAAAAACATGCTAAAAATTACCAATTCGTTACACTCTTTTGATATAAACAATTTTGCGGAAAGATCAAAACCACAGACTAGACATAATGTATCTGAAGATTTTTGACACGCTGCTTAGAGTTTTTTCACCACTCACGATTTTATTCAACTTTTTAACTTATACAATTTTCAAAATCATGGTAGATGGACCAATTCTAAGCACAAATACGAAATTAGCGTTGCAACATCGTTTGGGTATACTATGTCAGTAAACTGATTTTGAACTTTTATGGCCTGTATATACAAAATTGAATTGCAAGCACATTATTTTTTCACTTATGATTTCGAATATCTTTTTTGCTAACGAATTTCAATTAAACGGGCGGAAAATTTTCAGAACCAGCGACTGGTTGTAGTGTACCCGAAGTATTTTGTCATATTAGAGCTCAGAATTGTTCCATCTCACATGGTTATTGTAGTATTCAAAAATTTAAAAAAAAAAAAAAAATAATAATAAAAAAAAAAAAAAAAAAAAAAAAAGATCGTTTGACGTTAATATTTCTTCGTGTGCAGCATTTGTATTAATTTTAAACTTAAAATACTAAACAAATTAAAAATATTCTTACAAATTTACAAATTCGCGGGCCGATCTGGACCAATTTTAAACTGAAGATTATGCTTGATATAAGAAGTATTTGTACCATATTTGAAGGCATTAGCTCTATAAAGAACTTTTTTTCGTAAAAGATCTTGACAAAATGTTGTACGTTTGTATGGGGACTATACTTAAAAGTGGGCGTGGCACATTGATTTTATCATAAAAAGTACACAGGACCTGGAAAAGCTTAAGTTTCCAATTTCGGCACAATATCTTTAAAACTGAGCGAATAAATCGCGCAACAACAAACATACAGACGGACGAAGAGACAGACGGACATGGCTAAATCGATTGGTTTCGTCGAGGTGATCAAGAATAAATATACTTTATAGGGTCTATGATGCCTCCTTAAATGCGTTACAAACTTTCCGACAAACTGATTATAACTGTTTCACACTATGGTGTGACAAGTATAAAAAAAACATTTAGGTTTTTAGGTTTTTTAGTTAGATTATCTACAAAATCAGCGCAGCAAAAACCTTTTAATACACTGTGTCCAATTTCTGGTTCTGAAAACTGTTGGCCTATGTAGTTTATATATTTTAGAGAGATAAATTACATATTTATATTTTAAGTAGGTTCGATTTCAGACAGGAATAGTTCCAAAATATCAAAAGAATATACCAGGCCGATAAGCAATTAGAATTGTATGATGGTTATACTCAAGTACAAGTTTAACTTTCGTGCACATTAAATAAAAATGGTATGAAAGCATTTTAGGAAAGTGTTTATCGCTTCATCAGATATAAAATCTAAGAAATGCGTTCAAAATTATGCATTAGCAATGAGTTGTGACTAAAGATGAAATAATGATCTATTACGATATCTGAAAGCGAAATCAATTGAACAACAAGGCTTCAAAATGGCGGAGTCTTATATTATTGAATAAAGGTCGCTCCATTAGATCGCTATCGACAACAATTGACTGATCGGAATACGAGCAAAGGCACAATCCTTGTATTCCTCGCTCAACAAATTACATATTTGCCAAACTTTTCTTTTGTTATTAGCCTTGATAAATTTGTGTTAAGAAGTTAGACTTAATTTTGCCCAGTATTGGCTTTTAGGGTTATTCAATGACGACCGCTGAAAATGTAAAGGAGGCGTCCAATACTTGATCTTTAATTTTACTTTAAGTACTTACCGATTCTCCCATTTCCTTCGCTCTTCCTCGGTGCAGTAAACATAACAATATAATGGGCTTGGTAGACCAGAAGGTTTTGGAAAATCCATTTTAATAAAAATGTTTAACAAAATATTGGTTAGAATTTATATATATATTTTTTTTCAAAGTTCCAACTCATGATTCGTCAATTGGACAGTGTTGCCAGATTAAAGTTAAGTTCTCTTAGATCCTCCTAGGTGGGTAAATGAAATTGCAAAATTTTAAAAAGAGGAACTGGGTAGTGCTGCCAGATAAGAGTTGAGATATATTAGGTTCCTGCAGGTTGGAAAATTGAAATAGAGAAAATGCAACAACATAAATTTTAAATTAAAACAAGGAAAAACTTTAACTTCGGTAAAACCGAAGTTTTGAGCTATACCTAAAAATAGGTGTAGCACTTTTATTTTAACACTTTATTTGCATTGGGTTGAGCAAAGTTTAATTTTTGAATTTCAGGTTAATATCTTTAAAGTGATTGAAACGCATAACTTCAGACAGACGGACATGGCTAGATCCACTTCGTAGAACCCATAATACTCTTTATACATTAGCTCGACGAACCGAGCGTACGTATGCGTTTCATTGGTTCGTTTTAAAGAAATTCAAAACTTAAGCTTTTATCAACCTTATTCAGTTTTGCTTCCATACAATCTTAAATTATTCGATTATTTGAAGCTATTTTTTTTTTTTTTATTTATTGAAGCTTATTTTGAATTTTAATTTATTAAAATAGAAATATATATATATAGATATATATATATATATATATATATATATATATATATATATATAAATATGCCAAATTTTGTATACAAAGTATTCCATTTTAGCTATATTTGAACAGCTTTTAAGAAAATGTTGACATACGAAGCTATGTATATACCCAACGTCCTTCAGATGACTTTTAAAATCTACTCATTCCACTCGTTTTATGTTAAACGGTGCAAAGCAGCAAAATCGCAGTCGATTCCTTACGAGCGAACTGAACGGTAAGGTTTACTTCCTCTACTAAACTTTGTGCTTGATTTTTAATAGAAAAAAATTTTTTTGTGTCTCCCGCAGAAGATTAATTAAAAGTGAAAAATGTCCAAAATCGGTATTATCGGATTTGGCCGTATCGGCAGATCGGTGTTGCGTGCCGCTGTTGATAGGGACGCTACTGTTGTAGCCGTCAACGATAACTTCAATGATGTTGACTACATGGTCCCTCTCTTCTATCTCTATCTCTCCGTTGTCGATTCAACTGTGCGTATGGGCAAGGGTGTATCCTATGATGAAACTAAGGTGCAGGTGGCAGCCAATGGTCCATTGAATGGCATTCTCAGCTATACCGATGAGGAGGTCGTTTCCACCGATTTCCAAAGTGATGATAATTTCGTTAAGTTGGTCTCTTGGTACGATAACGAGGTTGGCTACTCCAACCGTGTTATCGATTTGATCAAGAACATGCAGAGCAAGGATTTAATTCGATGGAAGAAAAACTTTTTTTTTTTTATATTTATTAGGTTACAATCAGGGAATCAAATTGACCCTATAATTTACCTTATATCTATGTCATTATCACCAAATTAATATTAATTCTTTACAATATTAAAAATTCAAAAGTTAAATTTACGTTAGACTAAGAGGAGTTATTTACAAATAAATAAAGAGAGAGAACCTCTTAAATTTGTCTTAAAAAATAGTTAAGTAAACAAAAAGGAGCCAAAAGAAATTAATATTATATTCGCACTTAATAAAAGACGAGCTGTGTGGTCCAGAATCAAATGTTGGCCAACTAACTTATTAGATGACCAAAATGGAGTCGTTTGAGGCGTCTAATAGGCACTGCTCAAGCCAGAGGACTAGCCAAGCGATTTTGGTGATTAATCAATCGGTCGTTGTACCTACTTGAAAAAAGATACTTGATCCTCCACGTAGGCGATGTTTAAATCTCTGTGAAGGTTGCTGTTTCTAACAAACCAGGGGCAGCCAGTAATTAAACGAAGAGATTTATTTTGAAAAGTTTTGCACTTTGTTTCGATTTGATTTGGCTGCGATGCCCCAGATTTGAATTCCATATCTCCAGATTGGAGCAATTATCTGCATATAAATCGTACGTTTATTGCGCAAGGATAGTCTGCTACTCTTACCAAGTAGCCAGTAGAGTTTTCGTATTCTTCCGTTGCAAGTTGGATGGACGCTTGTATATGATCTCTAAAGGTGAGGCATTTATCCAGAAGAAGGCCTAAATATTTAACTTTGATGGATTGTTGTAATGATATGCCGTTTATGTGTATTTAGGGTGGAACTTTTCTTTTCAAAGTAAAGCAGACATTACTGCAATTGGCGCTATTAACTTGTACGTTCCATCTTTTTGCCCAGTCTTGTAGCATAACCAAGTAACTCTGCAAACCCCTAGCAGATTTTTGCTCACATTTAGACCTTTGTAGGATACACACATCATCAGCGTATGCAGCAATCATTGTTTTCGATTAATTATCGACGGAATGATTGCCTGGAGTTGGGAGATCAGCCGCAAAGAGGTTGAAAAGGAATGGGCCAAGAACGCTCCCTTGAGGGACGCCTGCACAAACCAGATACGTAGCCGATTCACTCGAACGTACCTTGACAAAAAGACTGGCGCTCCTCCACATAAGAACGTAGCAACAAAAATATGGTGCCGGAAGTTTATCCTTTATTTTTGCTAACAAACCAGTATGCCACACTCTATCGAAGGCTTGCTGAATATTAATGAATATGACATTACAATATTCTTTCTCGTCGAATGCTTCTAATATATAGTTAAGAAAAACTTACAACAATACAAAAAAAAAAAAAGAATATTATCTAACCCAAAACCAACAAATTAATTTCATATATGGTAAAAATAATTCTTATGATATCCCATGACTTCAGTAGTAAATTGAATAAAATCGGACTACTAAAGCATGTAGGCTCCATATAAAATAACATAAAAATACTTTTTATGTTAATCTATTCGAGCACTACAGATAATGTAAGCATCAGGCAAACTAACCTAAAATTATGTTTTTGGAAGAAAGTTATTGTTATATCTTCAGTTGGAAATTGAAACGAAGTTACGATTTTTCCTTGTTTGTCTTATTTTAGAAAATATTTTTTATTTTTGAAGTTTCTATTTATTGTATTTTTTTTTTAAATGGTTCACTAAATCCTTAAGTAAAAACCCATCATCTGGCAACACTACTACCAACAACTATGCTAAAATATCCCTATCAACTAAAAAACACCAAATTTATAGAACAATAGCTACACCGCCAAATTGTCTCAATTTCACATTCAAATAAACGGTTCATCAGCACAGTTCATATTATTTTGGTTAGTTAGTGTTCGATTGCGCAGCAGTGCTGAAAGTAAAATTTAATTAAGGTAAAGTGTCATAAAAAAATATAATACAAGTGCATACATTATTGTGTAGTAATTATGGTAAAAGTAATTAAACAAACATAAAGTTAAAGGTTTGTTTGTGTGAGCAATGAACGAAATCAATATTCTGACAGACGACGACATTGTGGCGTCGTCGCTGTATTGGAATTTAAGGCGCTGTTTGCCATCTTCTCTGTCTGTCATCTTTTTTTTTATTTAAATTGCATTTGGGTGCATACGCTATAAAAATATTTTATGCGAAATGCAGCTGCTCACATTTTTAAATAACAAAAAAAAAAAAAGTCAGCATCGTGTCGTATATTTAAGGCATACATAATTACTTCCTTTTCCTTTTGTTACTTTGTTCGTTAAATGGCGTCTTTTGTTTTTGTTGTTTTTGCTCTTTTTTTCTTTAGCAATACATATGTACAACCAAAAAAAAAAAAAAAAAAAAAAACTAAACTAGCTAGAGGCAGTTTTAACTGAGTTTACAATATGATTTGCTTCTATTTTGGTCAGCCGAGGGCGTAGATGCAGACGTATTTATTTTATTTATTTTTTTTTTTTTGCAAATAAAATGTCTACAAATAGATGCATCACTATTGTTGTTGTTGTGCTTGGTTTGTTTTACCGGTCAAACTTGCTAATCAAATTTTGTTTTTTATTTTTGCTCTTTATTTAGTTTTGCGCTAAATCTGTGCCATATTTGTTTTTATTTTTAATTTTTAGGTAGCCAATTTCGTTGTTAAAATGTTTTTTTTTTTTTTTTTTTTTGGTTCACAGTCTGTTGCGCATTGCATGCCTAAAAATGATTTTTCTAGTTTTATCCAGTTTCACACGCTTGGAGCTCATTACTCATAGGCACTTTGGGCTAAATATATACATACATATTCATATGTATGAAGAAGTATACATGTAAATAGTTAAAATAAAAAAAAATATATACATTACGTTCTCTACTTGTGATTTATTTTTACACAAATGCTGCACTGCTGCCCCTTCGCTGTTCCAGCTGCGGAGGAAAGTAATATCGCAACTTTGAACGTATATTTGTTGTTGTTTTGGTTACTTTTTTTTTTTGTACCCTTTATATAAGATATATAGCTTTTGAAATCCATTTGTTTTTTAAGAAGTAAAAATAAAGTTAAAAAAATTGAGACAAAAGTAAATTACTCTGAAGTGGAAGTCGGGATTTTTTTTGGGTTAGAAATGTGACTCCCTTGTGTTTTTACATATACACTATTGAAGCTGTAGGGTGTAAAAGCTACCAAGTGTTTAAACTTAACTTATCTCTTTTCGGCATTTTTTTTTCCATTAGATTTTTTTTTTTTTTTTTTTTTAAACCATTATATTTTTTTCTATTATTATTATTTTTTTTTTTTTTTTTTTTTTGGTAAAGCAATTAGTCGAATTGGCCATTTAATTTATAAAAACTTCCACTGAAGTTGGAACATTAAAACCGTTCAAAGAGAAACACAATAGAGGCGTGTAAAATTATACACCGTACACAAATTTTTACTCATTATGAGTAATTGTTGTGTTGATGTATGAGTTTATTGACATTTGCATGGCATGATATGAGTGATTATTATGAGTAGTGGTGGTGGTTGTGGGTGTTTGGGTAATGTTTTTTTAAAAGCAGACTAGGTCATCATACCACTCAACGCATTGATGACGCATCTTTACTTATGTTGAGCGCAATGAGACGCATCGTTGGTTTAGTCTCTTTTTATTCTCTCAAATTATGCTACCACTTAAGCGAAGCAACAACAATGGCAACAAAAGCCAACTGTAGTGTCATTGATACCAAAAACAACAACAGACAAAAAAAAAACAAGAACAACAAAGCGCGCAATTACGGTTAACGGAAAAAGCAATAAGAAAAATAGCAAACACAGCGCAAAAACAAAAAAAAAGACTTAGTAGAAAAAAAAAAAAGGTGCTGCTGGCATTGAGTAAGCACGACTATCAGATGCCCTGTATGCAATTTATATGAGTCATAAAGTTATTTTATTACTATTTTTTTTGTTTGTCTCAATTCAGGGGTGGCTTAGCTACATATTCTTTTGAAAAAGAGCGTTAGGCGTGCTGGCTAAATAAGCGGTTCGCAAAATTTGTCATCTTACCATCAATGAGAGGTGCAGCCATGATTAGGTATGGCACCGGTTACTTCTTTAATCGATTAATTGGTTAATAAATTTTTTTTCTGGTACTTCCGTACAACTGGGGTTAACATTATGATTTTGTTAGATTGTAGCTGCCAACTGTTCGGAAGAATTGTAAATATGCGAGAATAATTTTTTCTGGCTTGGTAAATTGATATATCTACGTATGTCGTCTCGGTTTCTAATGCTGTTCAAGTATATTCTATACATATGTACTTTATGGTTTCTGTCACGTCTTCCGCTGCCTGTTCCATACACATGCGATAACTTAATATACTCTACTAGTGCAGGGAATTAAAAAAAGAAAAGAAAATAGCGCGCAGACAGTAAAATTTTTCAAGAATAAAAAAACAAGTAAACGCTGAAAGTTTCTATTTTTATTATTATTGTTGCTGTTGATGTTTTGCTGCAAATTTTTCAGCGCGTGTAAGTTTTTATGTAGAGTTTAAGTTTTCTCGAGTTTCATTTATTTTTAAATACTTTGCAGACAAAAATTCTTTCTCTTTTTTTTTTATTGAAAAAAAAAAGTATTTTCAAGCTACAAAAACTCATAAACTTCTTTACAATTCTTTTTTTTTTATATTTACAGTTAACACACTTTCTATTTAAAAAAAAAAAAAATAAATAAATAAATAAAAATGACTTCCACCGAATTGAAGATTGGCCTTACCGAAAGCAGTCGTCCCTCAAGCCGCGTCTTGAAACCACCAGGCGGCGGACATACAAACATCTTTAGCGAACCAGAAGTTGAAATAAATGCACCACGACCCAAGTACAATCAACAGAATTCTTCCAATTTGACTGCCTGTATGGGCTCCACCGATGTCAATCAGGCTGTTGTAAAAGCTACGCGATGAGATAACACACCAAAAAGAAGAAAAATCAACAACTGCCCAAAATGACAAACCAAACGCTAATAAAACCAATAATGGTGCAGCTGCAAATAATGATGCACCACGTGGTCGTGTACCACCAGGTGGCTTTTCATCTGGTGGCTTTTGGTAGAGCGTTTTGACAACTTCATCACTCAAATCAACTCATCTCTATGCGACGACAAAGTTATAATTTCGATGACTTATTTCTAATATTAAACCATTAAAAAATACATTTAACAAACAATTTTGCTTAAGCATTCATTAATATCCTTAAGATACATGCGTAATTCTTTGTTTCTAGAATATAATTTTTTTGTTTTTACCAATTAATGCCTTCATGCATCTCGTATTTTATAAATTTTGTTACATTTTGCTGCTCTCTCTCTCTTATATATAATTAAAATGGAAAATGTATTTTTTGTTGCATTTTAAATAATTTAATTTTGGCCTAAAGTTCTTAACTATTTTTCCTGCTACTACTTTAGCGCGACGTCATTAAAAATCAAACTTAAAAATGCCGAACAATAATTTTATAAGACAAGATCAATAATCAAACAAGAGTTTAATTTTGGAATTTAACTTTAACGTCCAAAAATATGTAAAACCACAAACAAGACAAACAAATAATACTGATACTACTCTCTATTGATGTCCAAAAGAATTCTATTCTTAAAGTATTCCAGCATTTAATAAACTTAAATATTTAATACCTATTTTAAGTGTTTTCTTATTTCTCTTTATATCTATTTTGTAAAATTTAATGGTCTTTGAGCTAAATCACAAATAATAACGACCCAGTGTGTCCGTAACTCAGCAGCAGAGCAGCCAGGAGCATGGTAAATATGATCTTTGCTTTAATCAGTATATAAAATTTAAAAGTCTTTAAAAAAAATAATACAGAATAGTACATATATCAAAAAGATGAATGTTTCAGATGATCAGATAACATATTTGAATAGCATCGAATTAATTTGGTACTATTCTTTTCACTCAGAATGATGCATACAGTTGTATATTCCACCTTTGTGTGCTAACATTTTTGAAAGCTTTGTTCTAAATATAAGTTCATAATAAGGTAGATTAGGATAAACATATTTTCTATACTCTTTTCACCACAATTTGCTTTTATTCCGAATACAACTCACCCAAATATGTATGCAAAATAGAAAGAGACATTGGAGGAATACTACACTTTTTATAATAGTATATGGCTAATTTGAATGCTATATCAATAACACACAAATTTTAAGACAACCAAAAAATACGTGACAAGATTGTGCAACGGTGTGTTTAAAGTAAAAAGGATGGATTTCAGTACGCTGCGTTGGATGATTCCGGCTCTGAGATCGTCTAATTGCGTATGGTACAAAGTTGCTGGCCAATGCTTTAACTTAATGCAGCAAACCAGCATACCAACTCGTGGTGAACAACGGTTTGAGATATATGAGCGCAGCAGAGCAGCTTTCTACTCTTTATTCTCAGTAATTTCTAAAAGACGGGTTTCTAACTGATTTCACGACGCCAAAAAGTAAGCTTTTCTTAAAGGGATCATTCAAGACTTGATTCGTAAATGAAGTAAATTGAAAGAGTACACTCGACGATCTCAACTTGAATTCTCTAACTCGTATATAATCTTCGAGATTAGTGTGGAAAGCAGAATAGGCGGATGGAAACGCGAATAGGGGTATATCGACTTGCGACTCTGTTGCTGACCACCATTCAGACGATTGTAAAAGAGAAACTGATTTTTAAAGTTTTTACTTAATACTATAGTTAAAGACTGACTGCAGAGCGCGCTCGATACAAGCTATAAAACAGCGCTAAGCAAAACATTGCTTGTACACCTCTTGACCGACTTCATAAGCAGTCAGAGTTTTTACTGTAATTTAAGGCTGACTACAGAGCGTGACAAGCGATAATACAGCGCTTTTACCCCTCTTGACCGACTTCATAAGCAGTGGTTTGAAGTTCGATTTTGCACTGCATTATCTCACTGTTTGTTGCATAGCGAGAATTATTTTAAAGAGAAATACATACAAATAATAAATAAAAAGACAGATGTTTTTAAATATTTTTCTTTTTATTTTTGTTCATTTTCTGTTTTTTTTTTTATCTCTTTAAATTGTTTATTCACTTAATTCTTTTATGTTTTTGTATTTAAATTTTATACTTATAATAGATTTGTTTTCTTTTTCGTTTTATATTTATTTTTTAATATTATTTTACCGTTTTTGCGTTTTAATATTTAATTTTTTCTTGTTTTTTTTTTAAACATAAATTAAAACTGCTTTATTTAATTTATCATTACTAAACTGTATTATCAATAGCGCACTGCTTTAATGCATTGTAAGCATAATTTGCTTTCTGTTTCTGTTTTTCGTTTATTTTAAATACATATTTAAAGTTAATTTTACGTTTTATATATTTTTTTTTCATTTCTATTGTTTAATTACAATAACTACTTTTTTTGTATATTTTCGCTTTGCACACAAACAACATAGAATTTAAAAAAAGTATAACAAATATCGCAACATGCTAACTCACATTAACGAATAAGCTGCATTATCATTATCATTAGATGCATGCAAATATGTATACAAGGACTGCTTTAAAGGTTTAACAATTTTTAATGACAACTTTTAATTATTTTGGCAAATAATTGTTGTTATTTTTTTATTATAAATTTTTTAAAAATAATTTTTTATATGAAAGCGTGCCAGTTTTAAATAAAAAATATGTGCATTGTTTAATGTAAAACAATCTAAAGTTGTCTTATTATTTATTATAAATTTTTAATACCTTTAAAGCAATTTATGCATTTTGGGCTTGTTTTTTTTTTATTGTTGCATGATTTTTTTTACTGTATGCAAAATTAAATTAATTTTTTAAAGTACAACGTCATTTTTTTTTTATTATTATATTTTAAGTTTAAATTTATAAATATTTGCATATGTACCTATATATATATACATATATAATAAATCCAAAAAAGCAAAACAAAGCACTAGTACATATTTATATATATATAAAAAAAAAAAAAAATATATATATATAAATATGTACTAGTGCTTTGTTTTGCTTTTTTTGGATTTATTATATATGTATATTTTTTTTTATTTATATTTTTTTTAATTTTAATATTTATTTTGCAAATAGTTTTTTACTTTGTATATTTATGTTACAATTAATAATATTATGTTTTATTTAACTATACAAGAATTTTGGTAATTTCGAATTTCCATATATATATTTATATTTTATGTTTTTCTTTTTATTTTTTGTATTTGCTATTTTTTTAATGTAGAATGTAAAATGTTAAATTTGATTTTCAAGTTTTTGCAAAAAACATTTAACGAGAAAGATACGTTTAGTTATTAAATTTTTATTATTTTTTTTTTTTTTTTAGGTTTTTTTAGTATTCCGTTATTTTTTAATTTTTCTTGTATAAAAAATTAGTTTTAAAATAGATTTTTTTGTTTGTTTTTGTTTCATATGAAAAAAATTCGTTCATCAGGGCAAAAAGTGTTTTGTTTTACGTTTTTTTTTTTTTTTTGGTTTTGCTGCAATATTGTAAAATGCATGAAAATTTGTCGGTGAGCATGAGAGGCTTTTTAGATGTATGGGTGTGTGTATTTTTTTATTTTAAGAATTCAAAGAAAGTTTTTTTTTAAGCTTTAGGCAGCTTTTTTTAAATGTTTTTTTTTTTGTTTAATTTAATGTTCAGTGTTGCATAATATCAAAAATAAATATTTAGTTTAATATTTTTTAATGAGTTTTTCTACATAGGATTTAGTTTATGAGTAAATTGTTTTCTAAAAAAAAAAATTGTGCTTTTACAAAATATTTTTATTTATAGAAAATTGTTTAATAAATTTTTTTTTTTTGTGTTAAGTACAAACCAATATTTTTTATTAATTATATTTAAAAAATCTAATATATTTACAGTTTTTTTTTTATTTATATTGTTTTTTTTTTTACAAGTTTTTTTTTATAAATTTTTTTTTCATTGTTTTTCTTTCTTTGTCTAACAAATGCGCGCATGTTGCTAAAGCAGTGCTTATAAAACTACTTTATTATTCTTAGACAGTGTTGCCATTCTTTTCTTTTTTAATCGTTTAAATAGTCAATCCTATGTAGTTTTTTATTTAATTAAATTTAAAAAAAAATAACAATTTAAAAAAAAATTATGAATAAATGCACACATTAAACTTGAAACGAAAGGCCAAAAAGGTGTTAACTATTTAATCTATATGTGCATGTATATATTTTTTATTTTTTGGGGAAAGTATTTACAAAAATGTTGGTTTCATATCTAATACTTTTTTTTTTTTTTTTTTTAAGCTGCCCAATTCATTTTTTTCTACAGTAAAAATATTTTATAAACAATTACAATACAGTTTTTGAAAATATAAAAAAATATTTAAGCATTTTATGAAACCCGTTAAAATTCTTAAGGGAATAATGGCAGCAGCCGTAGTAGGTAGTGGTACAGTACCTCTCTACCTTTGATCAACTGAAATATGCAATATCAACTTTTAGTTAAGAAATGCTACATTTACCATTTTTTCAAAAAGTAAAATCGAATGACTCGATCTAGTGGCTAACGTATTCGGAGAATATAATACCATTTTTAAAGCTTTACAACGCATTAAACTATTTGAAAAAAAAAAAAACATAACAAAATGTTATAGTGTTGCATATTGATTGTTTTTGAAAAAAAAGCATTGCCAGATCAAAATAAAATAGCAGCAAATATGTGTGATCAACGACAACTGCATTGAAAATTCGTTTTAACCTTTTTTTGAGGTTTGAGTAAATGTTGAATTTTTTTTATAGTTTCGTAACTTACGCCCTAGAATTTTTTTTCGAAAATCGAGTCCGAATAGGCAAATAGGCTGAAGGCAATGATTTTAAATAACCAAAATATTCACAAGAAAGGCTCGCAAAATTTGAGAACTTTTAAGTTAGAGTCGAGTAACTATCAGAAGACTTCCCATTGATTAGATTACTTTAATATGCTCAAAAACTATATTGAATTATTTTTGAAATATTTTTACATTTTATTTTTTCCAATTATTTTTTTTTTTTTAATTCATAATTTAATTTAATAATTTTTTTTTAATAGGTGGATGATTTCTTGATGCTTTAAGTATGCTTTTATATGGTAGGGCGGGGATATATGTTGCATATGAGTGGGAATTTATGCATGACTGTATGTTTTGTAATTGTATATATGTATATATATAGGCGATCATATACTTTATATATTTATTTAAGATACTTTTTTTTGTTACTATATACCATATATGTATAGTATATATATATATCAATCAATAATGTTGTATATAGATAGTTGAAAATGAATTTATATTTTTGCTGCTGTTTCTTTTCTAATTAATTTACATATGTTTAGGTTTTATTTTTATATCAAACATTTTTGTTGTAGTTGACGCTTTTTAAATTTAATGATGCTGCACTAGTTAATATGTATACATATTTATTTATTTTCTTTTCTTTTTTTTTTTTTTTTCAATTTTTTTTAGTTTTTAATTTTATTTCATTTGTTTTTTTTTTTAGTTAAGAGCATTTTTGTTTGTAGGGTGTTTTCATATCTATAACAAAATACAAAAAAAAAAAAAAATTAAAAAAAAAAATAAAAAAATAAAAAAAAAAAAATAAAAAAAATTTAAAAAATGTAAAAAAAATATTTTAAAAAAATATAAAAAAAAAAATCTAAATTAATCTAAAAATAAAAAAAAAAAAAAAAAGCAATGAAAATTAAAATTTAGTTAAAAAAAATAAGTTTTAATTATTTATATATAAATATTATTATAATCAAAAATTACAAAACAAAATCAAGTCTGATTGTTGGTTTTATAAAGGGTCTTTCAACTGCTGAATCATTGATTTCGATACTGTTCAAATATTATAAAAATAAAGAAATAAATACGGAGTGCTGTTAATGATCGATTGTAGCTGAGACTAAAAAACAGAAACTGGAAACCTATAACAATATCGTTTGCAGTAATTTAAATTCAATTTCTTGTCTGAATAGAAATCTCTTTAATATGGCATGACGAATCTAGGTTTTTATTTTCTATGGGAATACATAACCATGCACACTCGAACAGCTTTTGAGCTCTCCATTTACTATGAAAAAAAAAAATCAACCCGAATTAAAAGTGAAGCTATTTAACTGCCAGAATTCCCTAAAAAAAAAAATTGTCTTGTTCAAAAATAATTTTACAAAATTTTAATTGTTAAAAAAAAATTAACACAAAAAATTACGCTTAATATATAATTGCTGCCAATTTTACATTAATTTTTATTTCTTCTTGCTAGACCCTTTATATAAATTTAAACATTTAATTTTTTTAATATTTACACACGTTGCTAGTTTTGTTTTTAATTTTTTATTTTTTTAACTATGCCTTATAATTTTAAATAAAAAAGATCACGCGAAAAAATTTAAATTTTTTTTCTATATTTTTAATTTAAATTTTTCTATACTATTTTTTTTTTTTTTGTTTAAATTTGTTAATTTATTTTTCTTTTGGGTTCATCTATCAAATTTTTTATTTAATTTAATTAAATTCCAAATTGTTACTTAAATTAAAAGAAAAAGATTTAATTAATTTTTCAAACATAAATTTTCGCTAGCATTCATGCAGTTTTTTTTTTTTTTTTTTTTTTTTTAATAAAAAAAAATATTTTAATTTTTTTTGTTTTATTTTATGAATGTATTTTTTTTTTTTTTTTTTTTGTTTAGCAATCAATTTATCATAATATAATTAGAATTATAATAATTTATATATTAAACGCAAAATTGGTAAATAATAAAATAATCGTAATAATTAAGAGTAATAGTAATTAATTAATTAAATATATATATATATAATAATAGTAATAATAATTATAATAGTAATAGGTAATCGTAATAATAATAATCAATTTTTTTTGTTTGTTGTTGGTTTAATTTTTTTTTTTTTTTTTAGTTTTTGTTTTTATTTATTAAATTTTTTTTTTTTTAAATTTTTTTTTTTTTTTTTGTTTTTTTTTTTTCTGTTTTTTAATTTTTTTGTTTTTATATAAATTACAACGGAAGTGTCGGTGTATTTGTAGTTGGTGTTGGCGTCAACATTGACGCGGATGGAGGATAACGCAACGTATGCTGCGACGTTGCTTGTTGTATATAATCCTGACTTGGATTATTCAATACGCTATCCCTTGAGTTTGAATGTGAAGTTGCGCGTAACAGTGTTACTGCTTCGCGTTCTGGACTACATTGGACACCGTCTAGTCATTTTTGGCGTGATGATTTCTTCTTCTTTCGTTTAAAGAAACAACAACATCTGCAAAGAAAATGTGATACTCTAAAATTTAATAATGATTTTTCTTTTTGGATTCCCCTATATCGAATACTCACTTTGTTTCATCGACAAGCTCAACATCGGGCTGTTGCGTGATGGGCGTATTTGAGTGACCAGCAGTGGGATCGTCCGCATTTAGTTCGCCATTCGTCGAACTCACAACCTATAAGAAAAAATAAACAAAAATTCAAAAAATAAATACAAAAATAATTAGTAAATTTATATAATATTTTTTTTTTTTTGTTTTTGTACATTTATTTCATTTTATATAATTTATTATTTTTAATTGATACAAAAAATTATCACTCGTGACAAAGTTTGACACTTGACGTGACGAGTACAATAACGTTTAAACATTTATCGTATTTTTTTATTTTTATTTTTTGTTTTTTGCGCTATTCAAAAAAAAAAAATATTTATTTTAGTTTCGCTTTTTGTTTTTAGGACATTTAAAAAATTTTACACTAATTACAATTTCTACGAAAAAATTACTTCAAAGTACAAAAATGAGACAGAGAAATATAAGTGTTCTGGTGTATTTTTAGAGTATTCTACAATGCAATTTAATAAAAATAAAGTATATATAGTAAGGTTTGTATAGGTGCTTTCTTGTAGTCTAGAGGACTTAAATATTAAAAAAATAATTAAAAACCTATTTTATCTAATTTTTTTTTTTTTTATATTTCACATTTTTATTTATAATATTTTTTTTTATTTTGCAACTCTAAATCCCACAACTTAAATCAAACAAATCGAGATGTATAGTACATATGTGCAGTAACCTTCCCTCAATACTATCTTTATGGGTACTATACTATATAGGTAGCCACCAAATTGTAAAATAAAAACTATAAATTCACCATAACGCTAATTTTACCACGTTGTGGTGAAGTATACAAGTAATTGTTTTTTTTTTTTGTACCCGTCACACATATTGTGATATTTATACCTGTTACACTAGTGTAAACAGGTATATTCAGTTTGTCGGAAAGTTTGTAACGCATTAAAGGAGGCATCGTAGACCCTATAAAGTATATATATTCTTGATCACCTCGACGAGACGAATCGATTTAGCCATGTCCGTCTGTCTGTCCGTCTGTCCGTCTGTCCATCCGTCCGTCTGTCCGTCTGTCTGTGTGTTGCTGCGCGGTTTATTCGCTCAGTTTTAAAGATATTGGGCTGAAATTTTAAACTTTAGCTTTTCTAGGTCCTGTGTAGTTTCTATGTTAAAATCAATGTGCCACGCCCACTTTTAGATATGGCTCCCATAGAAAAGAATAACATTTTGTCAAGTTCTTATAAGAAAAAAATTTATTTATAAAGCAAATGGCTTCAAATATGGTACAAATGCTTCGTATATTAAGCCAAATCTTCAGTTTAAAATTGGTCTAAATCGGACCGCGAATTCCTAAATTTTTAAGAATATATTTATTTTGTTTAGTATTTTGAAATAAAATTTAATACAAATGCTGCACACGAAGGTCTATCCATGTCAAATGTTGTGTAACAGGTATATGAGCTTCGGTCCAACCGAAGTTAACTTTTTTCTTGTTTTAATTGAAATTTTAACTTAAGCTTTTCGTGACAAAGACTTTGTTTGAGAACCAAAATACCACGCCTATTTTTGGGCATAGCCACCATGCAAACCGAGTTTTTAATGAGTGTAAACACACCAAGTTGTGCAAAATTACTTCCTATGATAAGGTTAGGGTGGGTCATTATAGCATATAGTCCCAATACAAAGATTTGTTAATTTTTGGTAGCATGAAATATATGCTTCTCATATGGATCCCAACGCAGTGTCTGAACTTGGAACATTAAAATCAATCTTCTTGTGAAGAGTGTTTGTACTTTTTCAAATTTGGTCATTTATGGGTTAACGTTAGTTCTGTGGCGTTTAGTGACTAGTACTGATCGCCATTATAGGTCGTTCAGAGGCACCCATTGTGTGGAAATAAACCTTTTATACCCTGTACCCAAAGGGTACATTAAGTTTGTGCGAATGTATGTAACAGACAGAAGGAGGCAAGATAAACCCTATAAAGTATATATATTCTTGATCAGCATTGGAAGGGGAGTCGAACTGCCTATGTCCGTCTGTCTGTCTGTCCGTCCATCCGTCTGTCTGCCGTGTGAGAGAGATTATCTCGGAGTCTATAGGATTTAGGGCCACCATATTTGAAACTTAGACTCTCCTAAGCCGTCAAGTGGTTACTTGCAAACGGGTTTTCTCTAGACCCATTTTAAGAGGTATCCCCCATACAAATGTACCCTACAGTTTTGGGTTTTTGCATAAAAACGTCATTGTTTTTTATTCTAAAAGTTCAAATTAAGTATAAATTATGCCTAGGTTAGTCCCAATGAAGTAGACCAATATGGGTAGGTCCAACAAAATTTTAGGTATAGCCCCCATACAAAGATATACCCGATTTTTAAAGTTTTTGTATAAAAATCCAATACAATGAGGTATGGTACTAAGATAGAACTTAACTTAAGGTACATAATGTTTGGGTGCAGGGTATCTTGCAGTCATGTTTTCTTATAAAAAATTTACTTTATTGTGGAAGTTGTTTTAAATAGACAAGATAAAGTAAATATGCATTTATTAAATAATTTGTGAAAGCTTGATATGTTAATCGAAGCTAATAAAAAACAACTTCTTGCTATGTTCAATTGAAAATCGCCGCAAAGAATTATAAGAATTTAGCTTTAAATATCAATATTGAAATTTCAACAGAGATTGCCTGAATAAAACAAACTCTTTGCGGCGATGTTACTACCGAAAGGCATAAAAAACATGGCAACATGGCGCCCTAGCCCCACTTCAAGTCTTTGTCTTTGGTGTCACGGTAATCCCAATGTTTTGTTTTTAGTTTTAAGTCAACATTTAACATTTTCTAACACTGTATAAAAAACACTTAACAGCACTAAACACACAGAGACAGCAACACTACATAAAGTTTTGTATATTTTTTTTTTGTTTGGAACTGTACCTCTTCTAATTTTACACCAAACAATAACACATTAAAAATCTATTCATTTTTTTTTTTTTTTTTGGTTTTAGGTTTTTTAAATTATTTGTTTTTTTTTTTTTTTATACAACTCATGTATAAAGTTTTATTTATTGTGCCCGCCTTTAACCGAATCTTCATGATCACTTTTTTCGTAATTAGCATCAAATGGACTATCATCGTCAGAGCTTGAATCTTCGGGCAATCTCTGTAATATTTCGTTTTATTCTTTTTTAATTTTAAATAATAAAAATTATAGATAAAAAAACGATTGATTTCGTTGATTTTATATGAATTATGCATGAAAAATGCTTCAGAATGTAACGCGAGCAAATACTACCGCAATTTTTAACGAGTTAAAAATAAATTTAAGATTTTTTAAATAAATGTGCACAAAATAACTTTTAACATTGTTTAAATGCAGACTTCATTCTTATTTTTTTTTGATATTTATTTAAATAGAAACATGCAAAGAAAAAGTATAAAGAATAAAAACATGCTCATTCGAAATAAGTGTTGCAAAATGCCTTACAGTGCAAAAAAAATATTCAGGGACGCTTTCAAAAATAACGCTCAAAAATTTATGCGCGATCATCATCCTTGTTTCATTTAAGTGTTTCTTCAAATAGTTTAGAGCTACTAATATCAATCAAACTACTGCATTCATTTAAAAAGAAAGAAAGAAACATAGAAGACAAACGAATAAACGAACGAACAGAACAAACGATCAAACAAACAAACCAACTCAAGAGAGAAAACACATTTTTTTCGGTACCTTGTTGAGCTAATGTAGAGTAAATCAAGTGAAAACATTAGAATTGAAAAGGCCAAAAATATAACAGTCTGCGAGTAATTCAAGTATATATACATATATATACAATGTATTGTTGTAATAATTATAATAAAGAGATACGATAATCGATATTTATATAATGTATAACAATAATAATAAATATAACAGATAAATAAATAAATAGGATCATCATATATTAGCTGAATTTTTAAACACATAAATTTTTATTTAAAGGATTTTTTGGAATAAAAACTAAATATGGAATTTACAATGGTTCACAGCTTATTTTTATTAGGAATTATTTAAACAAAAAAAATAAATATTTCTAGGTAAGTCTTTTCATTAAACAAAATTTGAAAATTAAGAATGAATCCTAAGCGTTCGATTGGCTTTTAATCGGTTCAAAATCAGTTTGTTGCTCTGTCTAGTACAGAATAGAGATGGATATCGGCCGTGTCAGCCCGAACTAACAGGATTAAAAGCCCAGCCATTGACTAAGGTTCTTTTTGAATGTGCTAGATTTAAATCCTGGGTTCACCGCTCAAATAATAAAATAGTTATTTTATTATTGAATATTAATTTATAAATAATATATAGTTTTTTAAAATCGCTATCCAATTAATCGAGAAGTCATTTAATATATAAATAAATAAAAACTTTTTTTTCATGTCTTTCGGGCCACGACACTAATTTTTTTAAACACGAAACCGCACGAACACGAAAAAAAAAAATGGGCTACGACAAAAGCCCAGCCTATATCCCTTCCCTAGTACAGTAACTATTTACAAAATTCTCTGGTAGCATGACTTTAATAGACATTTACTTTGGTGTCAGTGGTGGGCAACCGCACGAAAAAACCTTATGGTGCAATTATGTACTTCCGAAACGAATAAAAATGTGCCTTGTGTTAAATCTATTAGGAGGACCTCTATCTTTCTTACATATCAGCCTATGAGGCTGTATCAAAGGTACACAAATTAAATGAACACAAAGAAAAGCCATGAGTAAAGCTTTCAACACCCGTCACACCATGATGAGACTATATTTTCTTAAATGAAAATGTTCGTTGGGTTTGTGTGGGGGCGCTTGCTTCACAAATAAACCATTTTCCAAAAAAAAAAAAAAAAAAAAAAAAAAAAAAACGTTACCTTCGGTGGAACCGAAGCTTAAATACCCGCCACACGACTCTATAAAGAGTTTATGTGTGACTATCAATGAATTTGATAGAACTTCGAGATGGGATGGGTGGAGTGATAAGAGGTAAGTTTGTATAGGGCTATACGTTATAATGGCCCGATCAGTACCATATCAGTGGTGTGTACATAGGATGGTATTATATGAGATTTTACCCAATTTGAAGTGAATGCATTCATAAATGATACCTACTATAGGGAGGTAAGTTTGTATGGGGGTTATACCTCAGAGTGGGCGTGGCAATACAAACTACCTAGGACTGAGAAAAGCTTAAGTTTCAGCTAATATCTTTAAAACTGAGCGAATGAGTCACTTTGCATCATACAGACGGCATAGATCAATTAGTCTCATCGAGCTGATCAAGAATATATATACTTTATGGGGTCTCCGATGCCTCCTTTAATGCATTACAAACTTTCCGACAAACTGATAATACCCTTCACACTAAGCGTGGCGGGAATAAAAAAAAATAAAACGTATTACTTCAGACACACTGACAGAGCTAGATCGACCTCTCGTCAAGTAGATCAAGAATACATATATATACTTTATGTGGTCTACGACGTCTTGTTTAATGAGTTACACATTTTCCGACAAACTGTTAATTATGAGTTAGTGTGTAAATAATTGTAAAAATGAGAACCGAATGTTTATGGTTTATTGTATCCGAGTTCATGCGTTTTGGTACTATTCATGAGTACACTGAATACATGCAGACCTTTAAAAGTTCGGATAAAGATTTCCTAAGTACAAATTTATTTTTTTTTTTTGTCAAAGTTACAAATTTCGAATTTCAAAGTTTAATTATTTCGAATACAACTTACTATTTTTTAAATTTAAAATATGTTCTGTTTGAAATAAGCTGTGATCCATCGCATATATACAATATATAAAGATTTATATTGGTATAATCAATCAAAATTCTAATACAATTCACATAGACGTATAACACATTTAAGTAAATAGAAAAAAAAAACTTAATTTTAAAGAGAAAACTTGTATAATACATAACAAAATTGTCAAAATGCTTTGGTTTTTAAGTAATCGCCTAATTCTTATTGTACTTAAAATAAACACAGCTTTAAGTGTTGTAAAGCTTTCTTTTTTTATTTTTTGTTTTGTTTTGCTGTTTTAAAAATTGTCTTAACTTTGCTGATCTTTAGTTATATTTCTAAGTATATTTAGTTTAATTGGAATATTATTTACAAGTTTTTTCTGGTATAGTTTGGTTAGTATTTAAAACACAACAACAAAATTATTAAAATTATACAGAGAGAAAGAGAGAGAGAGAGAGAGGTGACAAGTACGTCACTTACCTGCACTGAACCATGCCGATCGGCCGGTGTTAAATTGCCCAGTGTAGCACCCGGTTTGGGCACATCAGGCCACGCAGCAACACCTCCCTTGGCATTTGTCTATATGTAGTATAGATATAGGTGGTTCGGTGATGGTGGTGTTCGATTTATATATTTTTTGGATTAATTAAATTTTCAAAACATTTTTTTTGTTTTTTTTTTTTTTTGCAGGAATGCATTCGAAGTTTTATTGTGGTTGTTTGTTGTGCGTTGTTGTTGTTTTTGTAGACAATTTGAGAACGTTAGATATTTTTTTTTTTTTGGTTTTGGATTTGAAACGGAACCGTTTTGTAGTCGATAGGAGACGAACGGAGAGCGAGCATATGCGATGAAATTATGATTTAATTTTTAATTAGAATTTTATTAATTTTATTTTTTTGAAAATTTATTCAATAGACATTTAAATATACTAGCCAAATATATATTAAAAAATGTTTTTGTGTATTTTGTACAAATAGTTTTGTGAGAGTGCGCTTTCATAAATCATAAGAAAATCAAAAGGAAAAAAATTCTGTACATGTTTTTAGCTGAGTATAAAACTTAATACAAAAAATATACGCGCGAAACACGAATAAAACTTTAAACAAAAAAAAAATAGCCAATAGTTAGGATTTGCACCGGAAACACCCTTAAGATGATTTAAATATTTTTTTGATTCTCAACACTTGTCACCAATTCAACAAAAAAAAAAATTTATGTTAGTTTAAACAAATTGTATGCTTTGTGAAACACGCAAAGATTATTTTTCAATGTTAAATTTAGTTCACAAACATTTAAAATAAAATAGTCTTATGGTATTATTTTCGAAATTTTCTATTTAATTCTTGAGTTAAGTATTGCCAGCATTAAAAAATAGTTTATTTTAAATTCAGTATTGTAAAGTGGTAATAAAAACCCTTGTTGAAATTTTTTGATTTGTATAAATGTTGAAACTGAGCCCTAAAAGAACAGAAATGATCTCTTAAAATACAGTAAATCTCAAGAGACTCCACACAGAAACTAATGCACTGATACAAAGTAACTATTTCACCGGACATAGCTATTCGACGCCGCACATTTGTATGAATCGGTCTGATTGATTAAAGAATCATTAAATTTGGAGAAATTTTTCGTAGTGCGTTTAATATATTTCCGATCTAATACAAATCCATTTCTATCAAATAACTGAAACAGCCAAACAACTAAAATATGGCAATGCCTTTTTTGTAGTGTTGAAAATCGCATTACCAGCCACTATAATATAAAAAAAACAAGGAAAAACTTTAACTTCGGTTGGAACCGAAGCTGTAAAACCCTTTACACAATACTTTTAATAGTTTATATGTTCACAAGATGCTTAGATTAAATTTCACGATGAATTTATTTAAATTTTTATGGAGGCTTTATGTTATATTAGCACGATCCTAACCATATCGATGGTTTTCACTTAGGCGTAAATTGAAATTGGTTTTACCAAATTCTAACTGGATTCATCCAGAAAAAATAAATGTTTTCATACAAAAACTCAAAAATGGGCGGAAACTTTGTTTGGGGACTATACCTAAAAATAGGCGTGGCACCATGGATTTGACATTCGATGACATAAGAAGTACTTTTACCCAATTTAGAGTGAATATATTCATAAATAATATCTATTTTCATAAAAAACTAAAATACCTAAAATGGGCGTGGCACCTTGACTCTGACATACAAATTGCCTGGGACCAAAAAAAAAAGCTTATGTTTGAAATTTTAGGTCAATATCAATAAAACTTTCCCGAGAAAAACGCATTGCAACAGGCAGACAGACGGATAGACATGGCTAAATCGATTTATCTCATCGAACTGATCAAGTATTTATATACTTTATGGGATCTCGATGCCTCCTTTACTGCGTTACCAACTTTCGGACAAACTACACTATGTGTGGCAGGTATAAAAAAGAATGGACCTTGCTTTATGTGAATGACAGTGTACAACACTGAAAAGCGCATTTATAGTTTAAAAAATATCTTATTAAACATTTTGAAAGTTTATAGAATTTGTTTTAACTTTCATTTTTATTCATTAACAATCTGACAATCTAGCAGTTAAAGACAACTGAAACATTTAACTGTAATGGTTCCTATTAAGCATAATGCCTCAACTGTAGAGCTTAACTACAATTTCATGAGTTAATATATTCCATATAATATAAGACAACCTACTCATAAATAGTTTATTTACTTCTTTTTAATGTTTTAGTATGCAACATTACACATAGCACTCCTAGCTTTTTAGTAGCTAAAAAAAAAACAAAATTCAAATCAACCAAAAATTAGTAGCAATTAAACTACTTTCTTAGAAACAAAAAAAAAAAAAGTATCAATAGTCTATATAAAATATTTTAGTAATTGTATTATACAAGCGTGTGTTGTACTATATATAATAAAGTACGACAATATTTATTATATTTTTTTTTTTAAGAAAAAAAAGATCTGCTTAATTTCACATAACTAACCATTACGAAAATTTTTGATTGCATCAAATTTACTACGTCTAACCTGTAGTATTATGTATTCATTATCATTATCCTCTTCATCAAAATCAAAATACGAAACATCCTAAGCATAATTTTAAAAATAAAAACAATTATACGTAAGAAAAAAAAGTGTTTAGTATCTCAAAAAATAAAATAAATAATTATATTAAAAAAAAAAAGAAGAAGGCATAGGGTATTATAAAATAAAGAAGTAAAAGCCCTTAACAAAGCAGAGTTAAAGTTTAAAAAAAAATAACCTGAAGAAAAAAAAAAAAAAATAAAATCTTGTACCATTTTACCAATTGTTTTTTTTTTTTTTTTTTTTTAAATATTCAAATTAATTAAAAATAAATATTTATAGAGTGAATAAACTGTTTTTATATTTTTTGTTGCATTTAAGTAAGATAAATTGTATATTACCTTTGCCGTAACATTATGACGATCTTTATTTGGTGAAATGATGACTTCATGGCCAGTTTGTAGAGATCCGACGGGCGTTGACTGTTTTTTAAATTTGATTTTTGTTTTTTTTTTTTTTGTTAGTTGACAAATTACAGTAGCAGCGAAAATGTATTTGATTTGATTTTTATTTTAGTCGTCGACACATACAGACACAAAGAGTTATGAGTTGTAGGCACAAATGTGTATAAAATGAGAAAGTAAAATCATTTTGAAAGAAATTAAATTAGTTAGAATTTTAAATATTTTTTTTAATACTTAAATTAGGCTTAAACTATTTTTACGCAACTGGCAATGACATTATAGGTTATTCACTAGCAGCTGGCGTTTAGCAACACTGTTTTTCTTTAAGTATTTCAAAGCAGTACTACATAAAATATATAAGCGTTCCATATTACAATTATTTGGTGTTTTTGTTTAATTTGTTTGTTGCTGTTGTGTTTTTTAATACCTTGTCCGATTTATTTTTGATCAATAGTGAAGGTGGTGCATTTTTTATAATTTTCATTTGATCCAGTTGTTCCTTTGTCTTGTGTTTTTTTTTAAGGTATTTAAATTTTAAATAATTAAAAAAAAATTATGACAACATACAAAAAAAACTAAGAAATAATTCATACAACAAAAACAAGAAGGCAATTATTAATTATAATCGTTGAGTACGATTATGTTTTCTTATGTTACACTGCATAGGTTTGAATTGTATTGGAATGTTATCTCTTGTTTGGAAACCTTTTAGCCAATGAACGGGCTTCCCTAAACCAATTAAAATATCTCAGACGGTGAAGACCCGATAGTAAACTTAGTTTAAGATTAAAATGGACGAACTTATTGTGGATTCTATTTAATTGAATTCGTATTTTAATTGAGTTCGTATCAGTCGGGGGTGTCTCATACAATATTCTTTGCGGCAGTTTTTAATCTTTTATTTTATGTTGTTGAAATACAGAATATAATTCACAGATAGTTTAAACTATAAAATATAAAAAAAAAGAAAAGTATACCGTATATTTTATTTTGTTTTTTAAATACTTTGAATTATGTTCATTATTTCACTGGATGGCAGAGATTTTTTTGAGTGACACGCCTTAGTGATAAAATGTATGTATTGGAGAATATCTTTACTTTTGTCATATACGTACGATAACTAAGTAGTGGATCGTCATTTATTATAATAAATAATAGGCGGCCCATTTATAAATTTCTTGTTTTTGTGTGAAATTTTTTTGCAGACAGACGGACAAGTTGATCAACGAAATATTTACATACATATCTATGCAGAGTATAAAATAAAGACTCAAAAATATAATAAAAACATCAATTTAAAAACTTAAATAAAAGTAGTTAACGAAATATATTTATTTTTAGTTTGCTGATTTGGTTTCTTTTCGAATTTAATGTTTTTTTTTTGTGCTCATAAACGTTAGAAAATATAAATTGCAAATAATGTTATAAATATTTAATTAACAATCAAAAATCAACAATCTTTTGGGTAATTAATTTTAGTTTTCGTGCACATTTCTCATTTTCAAAACTCGCAACACTGGATATGCACGCCAATCGCTCTCAAATCTTTGAATTTCTCTTTAGAAATATCTGGTGTTAATTTTTATTTTGATTTTTAGTTTTAACCATTTGCCAAATATTTGAATTTATATTTTCGGTTGGTTTTTTTTTTCTTCTTGAATTAGCATAACACAATAAATATAATAGTAGTTATTATTCAGTGTAGTCAGCTCGCTAATAATTGTAGTAGGAATAGTGGGAAATGTTAATTTTGACGAATTCTTCTTCATACGTTTCTAATGGATAATGCTTCGATACGTTTGGGTGTTGCTTGATTCATTGAAATTTGCAAATTTTTCGATTGCATTTAACAATTCTCAACGAGAACACACAACAATGTATCAGAGAGTATCCAAAGTAATCTATTTTTTTCGTTATTTTATTTTTTTTTAAATATTTTTCTTGATTTTGAGATTAGGTTTCCTGTAGTATGCAATAATTTTTTATGATTAGGAAGTTAGTAGAGAGAGAATTGATTTAGAAGGATATATAATAGCGCGTTCACAACTAGTCGATTAAATGTTTTAAAATAATCACAACATATCACAATGCCGCGTGAACAGGTAATCCTGTTAATACTGTGTTTCGATTCCAACGTTTCAGCCTAAATAAGTGTTTGAAAATACTTAAAGTAATTTTTTAAATTAAATTTAAATTAAATAAGAAATACTTTAAAGTCTTTTTTATACTCTGCAAAAATATAGAATAGAATATTGGCGCTATCAAGAATATAAATCATTCCATGAAAGTAAAAATCGTATGATCCGATTTTGAACAAATTTATGATTTATAAAGGATTCCAAAGCTGTGTAACGTATAAAATAGTCGTTACAACACGACTATAGCACTTAAATGATATAAAATTATTTTTTTTAGTAATTTCATAAAAATATAACTATTAATCGACTAGGTGTGAACACCCTAAAGCAAAAAGAGAGAGATGTAGCGCAATTATGAAAAAAAAAAATCTATAAAAACTTAATTTTATATTTAATATATTATATTATATTGAAAGAAAAAAAAATATTTTACCATAGTCTTCCCTGTCCAATCGAACTCGCCATCATCGGTATAGCCCTTACGTTCGAATAAGTCTTGAAACAGTCTTCGCAGAAAATCATAGTCGGGTGTTTCGAAAAAATCTAACCGCCGTACATAACGCAAATATGTGGCAAATTCTTCGGGGTGTCCATCACAGAGCACCTGAAATAAAAAAAATTTAAATATTTAAAAAAAAAAAATTCTATCTAATAAATATTATTTTTTTTGTCAAACCTCAATGGGCGTTGCACGTTTTGTATCACCGATTTTTTGATATCTTTCCTTGAGTGTGTCAGCCTTAAGGCCTTGCCACGGCAGTGAACCTCTTAAGAAATACATGAACATATGACCCAATGCCTCCAGATCATCACGCCTTGATTGCTCTCTGCCCATATGCGTATTGATTGACATATAACGTGCGGTACCAGTTAGAGATTTATGCTCCCGATATGGAATATGTCTATTTGTATCTAAATCAATATATTCTTTGGCCAAACCGAAATCTGGGAAAGAGTTAAAAATTATTTTGAAAATATATTCTCAAGTATAACAGTTTTTTTTTTTTTTTTATACATACCAATTATGTGTATAATTTTTTCACGTTTCGTTGATGTTCTGCCAATCAGAAAATTTTCTGGCTTGACATCTCTGTAGATTAAGTGCCGACTATGAACATATTCGATCCGGTGGAGCTGTTTTTTTTTTTTTTTGTGAATAGTTTTTAAATAAAAATTAATTATTAATAATTTTATAAAATAAAATAAACGATTACAAAATGAAAAAAAAAAAAAATAAGCTTGACGTTTGAATTTCATTTAATTTTGATGTTTTTGATTTTTTTACATGCTGAATTACTTTGCGAGTGTCTCAACTAGCATTTGTTTACTTGATGAATTTTAAATAAAAATTAAAAAAAAAAAAAAAAAAATTAAAAACTATATTTAAAAAAAATTAAATAAATTTAAAAAATACTTTTTATACATGCATAAATTTTATATAAAATTTTTAATCTAATTTTTTGTAACTTTTTTTTTTTTTTGTAACGAACGCCATTTTTGAAATAACTTTTTTTTTATATTGCTCAACACTTTCACTAATTTTAATTTTATATGTAGTTTCTCTTTTTCAACACTATAAGCAATGTTACACATTTCGCTAATATAACTGTTATACAAATAAGCAAATAGAGCTTAAATAAAAGTTGATAAAATTTATTAAAATAATAAAAATGTAAAAAAAAAAAAGAAGAAAAAAATTTTTAATTTCACCTTAACCAATTATATATGTTACAAATGTATGACAGAAATTAATTCACTAACAATCAGAAACTAATATAAGGTGCATGATTAGTTGTATAATTATTATTAGTGTTGCAAAAGTTTCCAATGTTTTATAAGGGAAAGTGTTATAAACGCTATTAGCTACTGTTATACAGAAAGTTATGAGCGTGAATTTTATAGCGCAATAAAGTGTTACATAAAAATATGCTTATTTGATTGTTTGATTGATTGACTGATTAACTAGTGTTGGTTAAAACAACTTAATACTAAAAATAGTTTTTTGTTAAGTGAAGTAGTACGCTCTATATAACTATTGCAATATGTACAAGATAGTCGAGAAACAGCGAGAGAGGAGAGAGAGAGACTTAAAATAAAAAAAAACCTTATATATGTGTTGTAAAACGTAAAAAACTTTTTTATGCTTATTTTGAATTATTTTTTGGTGATTTTTATTTTTCATCGTTTTTTTTTTTTTTTTTTTTTTTTTTTTTTTTTTGGTACTTACTAATTGTATAGCTATCAGTAGTACGGTCTTCAAAGTAAAACGCCTGCCGCATATATCGAATAAATCTTCAAGTGATGGCCCAAGTAATTCCATAACAAGCGCATTATATTTGCCGCATGGACCGAAATAATATACTTCGGGTACACCCTCTGCTGCAATGCACGTCATTTGAAGATTTATGCGATATTTGAGATATGTTGAGTAGAAGTAGTAGTAGTAGGTTGTAAAACGAAAATATTTTTTTTTTTTTTGCATAAATATATTAAAACGATGCTCGTTGATCGTAGCGAATCGTTTGTTGTTTTCCATAATTGAACGAATTTTTTCGTTAAGATTTTTTATGGTGGATTTTTTTTATTTTTTATTTCGTGAGAAGAAAGAGAGAGAACAGAGCAAAAAACATATTTTAGAATAAACATATCGAGTGTTTTAATTTAAAAACTATGCTAAAAAATATCAAGTGCTATAAAATTTAATTTTAAAGCATTAAAAGATAGACTATATAGCGTATAAGCCGGGCGAGAGCTAATTAGCTCATATTGGAGGTTAGTGTGACGCGTCTTACGTTTATTACCACCTTTTATAACACTTTTTATGAACTTTTTCCTTTTTTAATAACTTTATTTATTTGCTACTACATATTTTATAAATAGAGATTCTCGAAGCATATACACAAGAGAGCCTTCGATTTTTTTGTATACTTTTTTTTTTTGCATTTTAAAAATTAGTGTTACTTTATTCTTTTTTTTTTTTTTTAATAAAAAAGCAACAACAATTTGTGCTCTTGAAAAAAAAAAAAAATTATAACACTTATGTCTAGTTTAAACTTAAAAGTATAACAGTTACATACAGTTTGTGTTTCATTTTTTTTTCATATATATTTAGGAATTGGGAAACGCTTGTCGTATAGTAGACAGAGAGCGAAAGAGTAGGATAGAGGTAAAGAGAGTGAAAGAGAGCGAGCGATATAGTATGGCGTCATAGAGCACTATTTCTTTCTTTGGTTAGTATTTGTTAAAATTATAATAATAAATTTATAAATTATCTACACAAAAAAACATTTTTTTATTGAAATAGTAATCAGTATAACAAATTAAATAATTTTTTAAGACAAAACTGTTATAAAAATTTTGATATTTGTAGTATTTACATTTAACAATATTTGTCTAAAATTAGTTCTTTTTTTAACTAATTTAGGGACACATGCTTGTGTTAAGAGAGAGAGAGTAACATAGAGAGAGAGAGAGAGTATATTGTTTATCAACTGTTATATAATAGAGTTCTTATTGAATTTACTACATCTTTTTTTTCTAAAGTTGTTAATCAATTATCTTGTATAGAGTTTATATATATATGCATCGAATTCGTCTACATTAAAAAACTAAGATTTTTGCTAGTTTAAAAATAGTTTTTATTAAATTAAATTAAAAAAAAAATAAAAAATATAAAAATAGACTAGTTTTTTCATCAGCTGTTGAGACACTTTTGGTAAGTAACAAAAATGAAAAGAAAACAAATTAACTGATGTGAAAACTATATAAACGGATTTAAGAAATATTGTTATATTTTATATTGGGTATAACAGAACAAATTGATTTTTTTTAACGACAAAGTTTACAAGGAAGTAATTTTTCCAGTATTTTAAAAATAGAACTTGCGTATGAAGCACGTTTAAGAAAGCTTTAACAAACTTTACAAAACTATTATACAAGTCTTAACTTTTATACATTCAACATATCACGCACTTTTAACGCTTGGTGTGTTACACAAAGTTAGTTGAAGTTGAATTGCAATTATTCAGTGTTTCATAATGAAACTTGACAAACTGTTATACATGTTCTATAAACTGTTATACAGATTTTTAAAACTTTTGTAAACTTCAAAGAGTGCGCTTGAATTTTGGATAAAACGTTATGCCCACATAAAGCAACAAGCCATTTACAAACTTTTAAGGCGACTATGCTTAACGAAAAACTTTATCTAGTCTTCAAAAAGTACTATACAAACTGTTATACAATTGAATTAGTCGCGCTGTACACTTTAAAAGCGTTGCAATAATGAAATATAGCCTAAAAAAATCAATATTTAAACTGTTATACCACTGTTATACACCGTAAATATATATTCTCACATCTTTTACTTCTTGACAAACACAATACAAATATATGTTTGCTGCTTATAAATATTTTTTTGTAACGTACAATAATGAAAATCATCAAATCAAAGTAAATCAAAGTCTGTCTGTTGTGTGTATTTGTTTTTTTTTTAATGAGACTTTTAAAAACGGAAAAACTTACAAGTTGTTTTGATACCATCAGTACAGTCTTAAGTGAAAATTTACGGGAGCAAATATTGAAGAGATCTTCTAAAGATAATCCCAATAACTCTAAAACCATGGCATTATAACGGCCACCGCAAGTGCCTAAATGGAAGACACGCGGTACACCTTCTGGAGCGTTATCAGCTATTTTTTTTTGTTTTTTGATATGGTTTAATGTAATGCGGCGATGATGTTCATAAACGACGTCGTTTTGTGGATAGTTTGGAGTGTTTTAAGGAAATGTTATAATTCGGGACACACATTGTTGTTGGTGTTTTTTTGATGATTGTTGATTTTATTGTTGTTGAAAAACATTAAAAAAAATAAATAAAATAGGTATATAGTAAAAACGATTTGATTTTTTTTTTTTTGAACGCATACACACAGTAGTAAATAATACAATATGTTGTAGTTTTCTTTTTTTCAGTGTAATAAATAATTAATATTTTGCTTTTGATACACTTAAAAAAAACAAAAAAGGAAAAACAAAAAAACATATTTTGTTTTCTTTTTTCTTATTATATAACAAGGTTTACTTCTACTTCTTGTTTATCACGCACCGACCTCCGGAATATGCTTGAGAAAATCTATTTTATTTTTTCATTTGGTCATGTTTTTGTAATAATTAAGAAACAAAAATGTAATTAATAAATTAAAAAAAAAAACTACACAAAAACTGTGCCTTAAATTTATATAAACAAGCTTATCTGCTTGCTTACTAAAGTTGTATACAGTTTTATTTTATTCTTTAAAATTTAATTTTACGAAGGTGGTAACGGTGCAAAACTTTGAAGGTTAATATAAGTTAGTTTTCTTTTATTTATCTTTTAGCTATTTTAAGTAGGAAAGTTTCTTGGATAAGGATTTCGGGATAAAGCAAAGTTTTTTTTTTCAATAGGAATAAAGAAGTGGACAAAAGAATTCTTTCTTTAGTAGTTTAGTAAAGGAAATATTTTAAGTTTTTTTATTGATATTTATTGCGTTCCATGTACTCTTTTATCTATATTTTTTTTGGTAAACTCATTTTATTTTATTTCATCTAATCGAGTAATTCATTGACGGAATCTCAAAGACATACTTTTTGAAAAAGAGTTCTACATATTTTAGAAACTGTTATACATATTTAAAAATATTTCAAACAACGCACATATTTAAAAAAACTGTTATACAAATTTTAGAAACTGTTATACATATGTTCAAAACTGTTATACATATTTCAAAAACTTTTATACGCGTTATTTGACTCTGATGTACATAAGTCAAAAAAGGAAGCTCAGCAAAATTCTGATTTTATACCATTGAATAAAAATAGTAATATTAAGTTTACAGAAGTGTTATACACAATTAAAAAAAAAAAAAATTTTTTTAGTGATTTGTCATACAAGATTTATAGACTTTTAAATGTGTTATGTAAACATTTTAACTACTATACATATACAATATATTTTGCAAACTGTTATACACTCTTTACAAGCGCTAAAAGCTTTGCAAAATAAGATATAATATACCACATTCAGTTGTTAAGCATATACTGATGAAATAGGGCATTAAAGTTTATTATTTTTAAACTGTTATACATGTTCAAGGTTTACACATTAAGAAAACAGAACCAAAACTGCACAACAGCATGAATATTTCGCCAGAGCTCTAACATAAATCATATGGTTTTTCATGTTGTCATGTTATACTCGTAATTAAAGGCTTTTTTGGGATCTGTAACTTTTCCTATCCATTATACAAAAAAAAATTTTAAATAAACCTTATCTCAGGTAGTTAGTACTCATGGAACGCAATATTTACCAATATTTTTTCTCTACCAATTGACCTACGTAAACAAGAAAAATAAAATTAAACAAAAAAATCTTTACGTTTTCAACATACCATGTGATCCTAATAGTTTATAAAACCTATACTCTAAATGTAGTTGCGGAGCCTTTGACTTCATTGGCTCCATTTTTATTGCTACGTGTTCATTGTTGTAAAGATTTTTGCCTGAAATGATAACAAAAAGAAATTTTAAAATTAGTTTTCATAAGAGAAAATTAAACGCTTATCAAGACAAAAAAATTAAATGCATCTCAAAGAAAGAAAAAAAAAACGAGTTATATTAGTCAATATAGTTCAACAAGTACAACATTCAATCAATTTTTGTAAATTTTCTCAATTTAAATTTTTTGTTTTTAGTTAATACAACGCGCGCGCACCACATTTGACTTGTGGCAACGTCTAACATTGCATGGCATGCAATTTCCGCAAAATGGTGGCATGTCTACGTAAAAATATGAAGTGGAAAATTTTTACTTGAAATGACGTATAGACAGGCAAACAGTCAGGCAGGCAGGCAAAGACAGAAAAACACAACCACAAAATGTTGATGATTATTTTGTATCATCGTCATTATCATTATCATCATCATCAATAACAGCAACTAAATGGCAACTCGTTACCTGATGCACCGTTGCCAGCAGCACCACTTGCACCACCACCACCACCAGTATTGCCAACTCCACCACCACCAACACCACCAAAGAAACACATGCGACGACCTTACGTTTTGATTAACGAGAGAGAGAGTAGTAAGAAAATTCATGAAAGCATTTTCTTTTGTCTTACTGTCAAATTAATTTCATTGCTTATTATTAAATGCCAATAAAAAAATGTTTCGACATAGATTTAAAAAGAGATCTTATAAGCTGAAATACATATCAACGACACATCAACATAATAATCACTATCATAATCTGACAGGCTTACATACTGACTGACAGACAGAGACATTATGTGAATGTCAATAGAAACTTAAGAGCCACAATACACACAACATATAAATAGATGGCTTTTATATGCAAATGATTTCATTTAAGTAACCAAACCAAACAAACTAACCGGTGGAACACATAAGTACATAAAACCCAAATAAATAATAAAGTGAAATTTATTATAGATCTTTTCGACAATGATGATTCCTATGACGAGTGTTGCCATTTAAATTTTTATGTTGTAACCCAGTGCTGCCGTTTCTATTGTAAATGTTTTCGTTTTTAGTATAAACTTGTGTTGGCAAAAAGAGTGATTTTGAATCGCAACGACTGATTAGCGACTGCGACTTGCAAACAGTGATAAAATAACAGTTCGCGAAAAATAGTCAGCGATTACTGAGCTGGTTCTCTGTTCGAGAAAAGCGTTATACAAAATCGCCGATAAATGAACATGTTCATTGAGAAACAAGAAATCACAAATCGCTACTTACAGTAGAAGTAGGACATGATAATTTAAAAATCACTGTGATAAAATCACCTAAAGTGATTTTTGTTGCCCATACTAGTTTAATCGTAATGAGAACAATTGAACTTTTTTTTTTTATTTGTCTATCAAAAATACTCTGTATCATATATATTCCTCAAATGAAGTTTTTTATTGATGACTTCAGGGTGATTTTTTCAATATGGCAATAATGTAGGAAGTGAGCAGAACAAAATAAAAAACATGGGTTTTAATTAATACGATATGTAAAAAGTCTTTCGTTCTTACATTGGCCAACTGCAGGTATAACAGTAAACTATTTCTTAGTAAACTTTGGGAGCTATAATTTTTTATTTTTTGCTCAGAAGACACCATTTGTACTTCTTTTAACGAGAGTTACTAAACGATAAAGAACTTCAACTTCTATGTTGTAGAAAACTTCGTATACTTAGGAACAGAGGCATCCAAGAACAATAACATCTGTTTGAGAATCAGACAAAGAATTACTCTGGGTATCCAGAAAAACACAAAAATCAAACACAAGACGCGCCACACCCGGCCAGATGTTTTTTTAAGTCACTTAAAAACTAATATGAAATGTAAGAAAAATTTGCAACTGGGTACAAATGTTCGATAAAAGACTTTCACACTAACTCAGATTTTCCTTCTTCTATTGACCACAAACACAACAATTATCTATTTGAGAACTTATGTGATATTTTTTATGTTATAAAAAACAATGATACCCTTCCCCAAGCTATTGAATTAAAATAAAAAATTTCGTACAAATAGAAAAATTTGTATCAGAATCGCCATTTTAAAGTTGAACTTTGTAAAACTCAAAAAGGCTCCATACCAATCCATACCGGAACACATACTATAAATTTTAAGTGTTACAAACTTCTTGTCAAAATCAATATACTCAACCCATTGTATGATGAATAATATATAAATTTGAGTCATGTAAAGTAATATCTATACTCGACGAATGTTTTCATTTTTCTTTTTGTATTTTTCCGACGACATATGGAGCAGCTTTGACTCAGTTTATAAACAAAGTATGTGTGTGTGTGTGTGTGGATTGTATATAATATATTAAAAGAGTTGGGTAGGGTATTTTTATTTATATTGTATAAAAGAAGAATACTGTGATGCTGTGTATGTTTTTTTTTTTGTGGTGCTATTGCGTCAATGATAAAACGCTTACAACAAAGTTATATAGTAATGATATGCTTATTTTATTTATCTATTCAAATAGCTCAATTCAAATACAAATTCTTATATTTTATTTTGTTTTTATTGTTTTTTTTTTTTTGCGGTTTTATTGTGGCGCTTCAGAGACGACAACGCAAAACATTTCAATTGCAAAATTCTTGCAAAATTTAACATAAACAAATGTGGGATATGTTTTTGTATTTAGATACAATTTGTATCTAATGCGGGCTCTCTTTTTGTTCAATAAGAACAAATTTGTTTGTTTATTGGAAATTGATTTTATTGTTTTCATTGGAAGCAAAACAATTGTGTTCTTTTTTTCTATTGTACTTTTTTTTTTTTTTGTGTTTTTGTAAATCATATTTTTGCAGCTTGTTTATAAGCGATTTCCAATGAAAAAATATTAATGTAACCTGCAGTTATGTTTACTCTGAATTATTTTACTTTAGATTTTGTATTTAATAAACTTTTTAGGAACGGAAAATATACGTCATTTGTTGTTATGTATTCATTTAACCCTCAACCTCCCTCAACCAACTCATCATTGTGCTTTGGGCGAAAAATGTAAAGTAGCGATGGGCAGCTACAGGTACTTTCTGCCCATTTGACCCGCACTATTATTCAACGCAGAAACTAGGGCTTAGGCAAGGCTTTAATTGATTTATGAATTTGCTATGCCTGCAATGTTGTTGTTGTTTTTTTTATGACTCGAGCTTGTGTGTTGAATTTGCAGTTCTAAGCAATGTTTTAATTGCTGCTTGAGTTCAATAGCAAAAAAGTATTATTTTTTCCGTTTTAAATTTTGAAAATTTCGATTGTTGAAAATTTAAAGATGTTATACGTAGATCTTAAGAAAAATCCATTTCATTGGATCCTATTTCGTAAAAAAAAAAAACGAAGTCGGCGATGAGAAATTGTTCAAGAAATAATACTAAAATAGACTTCTAGAATGGCAGGCTTTATTTTTTTGCATTATTGTTGATTTTCAAAGACTTTTATGCTTGAATAAAAAGTTCTAAGACACCACCACTTATGAGTTGAAAAGAAGCTACACAAATCACTTGCGTCATGTAAAAATAATCTAGCTCTCAAAAATGATTTCGAAATAAAGAGCCTCGGGCAAGGCCCATGCAAAAAATGCCGGTTCTCGGTTCCTCGATTTTTAAAACTTTTAGTATAACAAAAAGCTAGTTATGATGACCTAAAATCCATGCAAAATTTAAAGTAAAACATGCGACTGGTTTAGGAAATATCTGAGGTCATAATTTGGGCGGACTGTCGGATAGACACAAATTTTTGTTTTTGCATTTTTGGAATCCTTGTAATTCAAAACGAATTATAATAAAAAATTTAGAGTTTGGTGCAATGTAATGATAAAACTCTTGATTATATTTATATATTTACTTGTGATACTCATATAATGCTTGCTTATACAGAGTCCACTTTGAACTCAAATTTTTCGTAAATCAGTAGTATACTATTCTTCAAATTTTGCATGGATTGTTGGGCCATCCTAACGAACAATTTAGTGTACTAAAAGTTTTAAAATCGATGTCCTGAAAACCGGAATTTTTGAATGACCCTTGCCGAGGCTCTTTTTTAGTACAGATATTTACGAAATTTTCGAATATAATCGATAAGTTTGTATGGGTGCTGGACCTGAAAACGGACGTAGCACTTTCATTTTCGAGCTTGTCAGCGTCGTTACTTAGAAAATCAATATTTTGGCAAGAATGATTAAAATCCAAGAATTTCAAAAGATTCGCTTCCAGTAGCCCTGTGCAAATGCATTTAAAATTTCAAACGACTAATTCATTTGCTTTTACTCGCTTTCACTGCTACTCGAATACGTTGATTGTCGAAATAAAGCATACACACAAAGATTCGAGTGCATAAAGTATGCATTCGAAACTATCGAGTACCATTCGAACGAATATTATGCTTATACTTTCAGGTCTAGTGTGCTACTCGGAGTGTAGTGAGTCACTTGGAAGTAACAAATCAGTTTGGAAGACTTCTTTTATGTTTTGTTTGTTTATTTGCTTTGCTTTTATGCTCGTTAGGTAATGCACTTTGATCAACCAAGCCGTTAGCGTTTGATCTGCTTTTTATTACAAAATGTTTAAGTGTTTCTGAATAAACAAATCAAAAAATATCCGCAACACTTAAAGTGCATTGCATAAATTTGAAAAATTGTTTTTTTAATATAAATTAACATGACCTAACACAAAATTACTATTAAAAAAAAATAAGAAAATTAATTTTCACATAACAAAAAGAGCTGAAATACCAAAAAAAAAAAAAAAAAAAGAAAAAAAGAAAATGCTTAAGAAACAACACAAATAAAGAAGCAAAAAACCCCAAACATAAAAATAAAATATAAAAAAATTAAAAATAGAACAACGAACGAAATAGAGAAACTTTGTTTTATATATTTTTTTTGTCGATTTGTACAGAAATATATAAAAAATAAATAAAAATAAAATAAATGCCGACATCGATAAGTTTTGACGTAATAAGAAAAAATTAAATAAAATTGGTAACACCCACGCGAGAAATCTATAAAATGCTAAAAAAAAAAAAAAAGGAAAATAAAAATGAAATCTATAAAGTGATTCTGAATGACAACAAGAGTAAGATTAGGCCAGGACAGAATAAAACAGAGCAACAACAAAATAGCAACAGCAGCAAGTGGCTTCGCAATAATTTAATAATAAAATATTTAGAGAACCATTTTATTTTCTCTAGTTCTCATCTACCTTTTTTTAAAGTCTTCAATAAACCAAATTAGATTTAAGGCTTTTGCTTTCTATGTGTACTATATAAGATATTTTTTCTTTGTTTAAAAAATAAAAAAAATGGGCGTGTGGTGGCGTCGTCTCTTGCAAAATAATACTCAAAAAAAATTATGTCATTGTCTTTTAATGAACAAAATTAAATTAAAAAATTCTGAACGATTTTGTTTTTTTTTTTCATGAAATTGTATGATAAATAAATATAATAAAAAAAATTCGTTGAAAGCCAAATAAAATGCATATGTTGAGAGAGTGATAAAGAGGGAGAGTGAGAGAGAAATCGCTGCTGTCATTCACATCAAATTTTCTGATAACTCAATTAAAAAATGTCTTTTTTATTTTTGAATATTTTTTTTTTTTAGATATATCTACGCGTGTGTTCGAAGATATAAGTACAATTACGTGTTTATTTATAAAAACAAACCAAAATATATGTGCATATGTATTAGATAATAATATTTTAAAAGTATGATATCAGTATTTATGTAGAGTTTCTTTTATTTAATGAAAAAGACAGAAACCCAAAAAAACCCTAACCCGGGTCACCTTGACTAGGTTTTTTTTAAGTATATGACTAAGCTTTATTTAAATAATTGAGTAATCTAAGCAGCTTTTCAAAGAAAACTTCTCAAATGACAAGAAAATTCACAAGAAAAAAATGTTAACTTTTATGGAACCTAAGCTTAAATACCCACACACGGATGGATGGAAATCATTAGTTTGTTACAACACAAGTTTATACACAATATTAATATGAAATTTTAAGCAAAAAATACAGATATATCAATAATTTTCTTGAAAATATAGGGAAATGAGAGGTTAATTCAGTATAGGGCTATACGTTATGAAGGCCCGATCCATATCACATCGTGTACAAACATGCAAGTTAACATGTTTGTGACTCAATAAAAGAAGTTGTGCCGCTGTGCCAACGATATAACAAGAAAATTATTAACAAACTAATTAATTTGCATAAATAAAAACTTGAAAATGGGCGGCTACACGCCCACTCTAAGGTGTAGCCCTGCATGAGGGCGTGGCATTCTAGTTATAATATACAAAAACTCCCTAGGAACGCAAAAGACAGACGGACAGTCTCGGCTAATCGACTCGTCTCATCGCTTAAAATATATATGTATACTTTATATGGAATATTCCCGTTATCACTATGTGCAACGGGCATAAAAACTACCGTTTTCTTTTTACGATATTACACAAAGCACAGTTACACAGCAATAAATAATTATAGTGTCCAATAATCATTCGCAATATTTTAAAATTTTTATTTCCAAGAATATGCACCAATACATATGAATGTACTTTTTAGTATATATTTTTTCTAACACTCAACACCAAATACAGTCATCATCATTAATAGTTCTTTATAAATATTATTACTAATATTGAAATAGAATTATACTAAGAATCATATTTACAGAAGCTAATTCATTGACCGAACAATATTTAAAAGAAGAATGGAGGTTTGTTTTCTAATAAAGTTTAGAAATATAAAATCATTATATCTCCTAAATTTCTTAGTTGGCTCTACAAGAAATGGTTACAGTTATCGCCAGATTACCATATTTTGTAGAGAATTTTAAGAGATTTATTGCCTGTTAAAATTCTTTAAGATAAAGATACAGCTTTGGGTTTTTTATTATTATCGTGGGTGTATAAAATATTGTTTCCAAATCGGATAACCAGTTTCCTTGACATTGCTGTTATTAATTATTTCAATAAGAACATCTGCAATTCCATAAAACTTAAAAAAGGGACAGAGCCCAATTTAAACGCCAACAAACTGTAATTTTTCTGATTAAAAGCGGCGCTTCTTTTTGCACAACAAATAAAGAAAAGTAATAAAGAAAAAAAGCCAAAAATAAATAATAAAGTAAAACCAACATAATCAAATATTTATCTGCAGTACCTTTGTCTACACGAGATGCCATTTATATATTAGGGTTTTTTTTTTTTTTTGCATGCCATGTGCGAAACCACAGAGACAAATACAGACACAGACGCAGTTAACAGGGTGTTGTATACATGAATGGAGCAATACAGATAATCTAACAAAAGTATGAGTCATTGTTTATCAACAGCAGCGGCAGCAGCAGCAGAAACGGAGAGACCCAATATACAATAAGATAGAAAAAAAAAAGCGGCTAGTCAAATAAACCAGACGATCAAAGCTTTACAAAGTGCTGTTTTCCACATTTCTGAAACTATACTCGTGCATATGTGCATTAGTGTATGTGTGCAAATTAATGAGTGTTAAAAAACGACTCAAAAGATCAGTCAGCCAGCGAAAATGCACGCAGCACTAACAATGCAGTTTGTCAATAAGAGTGAAAAAAAAAAAAAAACACAAAAACTTTAATAACTCATAGAAAGGCTGGCTGGCTGGCTCTATAAGACAAGGCTCACGCGCTCTGGACAACAAAGAAACTTACACAAACTGTGCTGCACATAACAATAGCAACTCTTTCTGTCAATAAGAAAATGGCAATGCTTTTAACATTTTTAAACGATTTTACACGACTTGAATGTCAACGTTTTACTTTTTTTAACGCTTTTAAAACACTTCAATAAGTGATGATGATGAAGTTGTAAATTGTGAGAAAATTTTGCAGCACCTGATACCGGACTTTTGCCAGTACACAACATAACAAAGCAACAGCAGCAGCAATTGTACAAACGAAAACAATTGTAAAATGCATTTAATATAAAAATATCCAGGTCCAAGGTGAATAGACAGACATTTTTTCTCCACCGACGAGACAGGTGTGTCACATATTTTAATATTCAAAATGCACTGAAGCATTCCACAATTAGCTACTTATCAGATTGGCAAGATGCTCACAAATTCTGAAGTTTCTAAAGCATTTTTGCTAGTAATTTCTAAGTCGAATTTGAAAAAATTGTAGAGGAAGGTCGGATTTGGAAATTTCCTATAATATGCTGAGACAAAAAAAAATAAATATTATAACTTGGAAATCTCATGTTTCAAATGTGGAGAATTATGTTATGCAAATCAAGTGTATATTTCTGGGTTTGTAGCCTCCATATAGTCTAGCTAACAGGACTAACTTTAATAGATGCTTTAAGAAGAAGTAAGATCTATGCGATCTATTAGCAACTAAATCCTATGTATGTATGCAGCATTAGTGTTGGCAAAAAGAGTGATTTTTGAGACGCAGTGACTGCAAACAGTGATAGAACCGCAGTTCGCGAAAAAACGAACAGCGATTACTGAATAGGTTCACTGTTCGGGAAAGGCGATACACAAAATCGCCGATAACTGAAGACGAGATAACTGAGGAACAAGAAAAATGCCAATCACTACTTTCAGTCGCAGTGCAACATTGAAATTTTTAGATCACTGTGAAAAAAAATCACCGAAAGTGTTTCAAATTTAGTATAAGGTCTTAATAAATTTTCAAAGAAGATCGCAATCGTAATCGCATAAATTTTGTTTTTCTGTTAAAAATGACAAAAAAAAAACAACTAAAACAAATTTTTCGTACAACTGCAAAATAATTACCTTGCTACGTGCTTACGATAAGTCTTTAAGATAAGAAAACTTTTATTCTTTTTGGTTTATGGACAAAAATGTTTAGAATTGACGTCATTAAATTGGTTAAGAGGTTTTTTCCAACACTATGGATTGAACTGATTAAACTGTTCTCTCACAAAACGCCGCGAGTGATTTTCCATTGAGAAGTGTTTAATTTTTATATTATCGTCTGAAATTGGCATTATCGTCTTTTTTTGGTTGACATAAATTAAATTTTGATTTTGGATTTGAAGCTACATTCGTTTAAAGTACAACTGATAGTACTGAGTAGCAGAAGTATTATGATCATTGATTGAGATTCATTATTCATTCACCACGTTGGGTACGTAGACAAGCGAAAGAGACTGCATATGAAGCTTTCAAAATGTACAAGCCGTGTTAAAAGCGATGTAATTTTTATACCAACCCAAAGGAAAAGGGTATATTAAGTTTGTGCGAATGTATGTAACAGGCAGAAGGAGGCAAGAAGACCCTTTAAAGATATTTTAATTGAAGGGGAGTCGAACAGCTATGTCGTCTGTCCGTCCGTCCGTCCGTCTGTCAGCTGTCTGCCGTATAAAACGATTATTTCGGAGACAAAAGAGGTGAGATTTCAAATTTGAAACTTACACTCTCCTAGGCCGTCAAGTGTGCACTTACAAACGGTTTACCTCTAGACCCATTTTAAGATAGTACCCACCAAAACAAATCTACCCCAAAATTTTGGGGTTTGTGCGATAAAGACGTCAATGTTTTGATTCAAGGAAGTTCAAATTTAATAGAAATTATGTCTATGATAGTCCCAATAAAATATCCCAATATGGGTAGGACCAACAAAATTTTAGGTATAGCCCCTATACAAATTTACTCCAAAATTTTGGTTTTTATATAAAAACGTCATTGTTTTTATTATAGAAAATTTAAATTAGTATCAGTTATGTCGACGATAGTCCCAATGAATCAGACCAACTGAAATTTTTGTTTTAACCCCTTTTAAAAAATTTTCTTTTTTTAAATTTTTTTGAAAACCATGAAATGTGGTATGGCAGTCAAATAGAACAACTTAAGGTTCCTATATGGTTGGCCGGGGCAATCGAAGCATACTCGATTTCAGCGTTCTTCTGTTTTTGATTGGGTTTAAACAATTTTTGTTAATAGCAAAACTTCGCTATTTATCAAAAAAAAAACCCGATTTTGGCGGAGGTTTTGCGATAGAGACGACAAGAATTCGATTGCCGCATTCAAAGTGAAGTATTTTATCAGTTATTCGAGATATTTTTAAATTTACCGAAATAGTCAATACTGCCTTATAAATCTCAAACAACCAAGCGAAGAAAAAAATAAAAAAAAAAAAAAAAAAAAAAAAATACGCTGTGCTAATTCTCGTGTTCTCTGTATTTTTGTTTTTTTTTTTTTTTTTTTTTAAAATTTTCTTTATTTCTTCAACTTACCTAATCGCAGCTCGCCAAAATTACCACAGCCAATTTTTTTACCAACTCGAAAATTTGGTCCGACCATAAGCACACCAGTAGTGGTGCTTACCGATTGGCGGGTGGAATACATATTGCTTGAGCTTTTTGGCCTACTTGGGTAGTGCCTTGCAGATTCCCAGCAGATGTACCAGCCGTTGCTGCTTGTGGTCCACCACCACTGAAAATAGAATAGAAAAAGAAAAATTATAATTTTTTTTATTTAATTTTTCAAAAAAAAAAAAATTTACATTTATAAAAAAAAAAATATGTTTTTTTATCACATCAAAAAATTCATATATGTTGTATTTTCCGAAAATTGATCTGACCTTAGATAGGTTTTAACTTTTTTACACAGCGTTGGTGCCATTTCGTATATAAAAAAAAAAAAAAAAAATTGGCGTAAATTTTACGTGGAGTTTTTTTTTTTTTTTTTTAAAGATGTTTCAATAAAACAAAATTAGAAATATATGAACAGTTTGTCTAATTGTTTAAATTGTAGAGATAAAGAAAATATATATTTTTTTTAGTTTTGATACGTACTGCTCGGATTTCTTTTTGAGAGAAATATATTTACGCAACATTCGATTTTGATGGAAAAATAATAAAAAAGAAAAAAAGAGGTTACTTTGTTTTTTTTTTTTATTTTTTTTTTTAAGTTTTTTTTTATTTATTTTTAATTAAAACTGACAGTTTTGGCTAAGGTAAAATTAAAAAATAAATTAAAAAAAAAAAAAAATTCTTCAAAATATTTTCAAACACTACTCGAATTTCATTCTCCTCATAAATCCATTATCAATTTACCACGAAATAATAAATGTGTGTGCATGTGTACAGTCATAAAAATTCCACAACAGTGTTGTAAAATGCAACAAATTTGCAACATTTTTTCTTAGGCCACAAAAAAAAAAATGCAACAAAAATATTTCACATGCACAGCAAGCTTGCAGCAACAAGTCGCCACGACAAATTCGCAATTTATGCATGTCTAAAAATTCCGTTTACTTTGTTTTGTGCTGTGTTGCAGTAGAGTGGAAAGAAAAAACAAACTTTAAACGAAAAGTACTTATATAAACATAAAGCACCCGCATTCTACGAGTCAAAACGAAAAAAAAAGGGACTTAGTCATTCAGCCAGCCAGCCAGCCAGCCAGCAGCAGAAGCAAGCAAGGAGACCGACCAAGAGTCAAACAATTCTATAGAAAAAAAAATGGAAAACGCGACACATAAATATTCATACTAAAAATGTAGATTTGCATAAAAATGAATGAACCGTAAAACTTCTAACAGAAAGATACCAACTAAAAAGAATAGAATAGATACAGACACAACAACAACAACAACAAGTCAAGAAGTCAGTCAGTCAGGGGACCTCAAAGAGACAACCAACCAAGGTGCTAAAAAACTTTGCATATCCTGCATAAAAAAATAAAAAAAATGGAAAGATACAAAAAAAAAAAGTTAACTAAAAGAAATTTCGGAAAACGAAGCTTGAATATGCTACATGCTTGTAAAAAGCTTTTCATATTCGAAACGATAATTACACTGAAAACTGAATATGTTGAAAAATGAATAAAATTCATAAATGAAAAAATAAAATAAAATGTTTTTGTTATTTTTCTTAATAATAAAGGTTTGAAAACACACCCAAAGATAGGCGAACATTTCTAGATATGCTTGCCATGATGCAATTTTACCAGGTGACGTATTCCGCCACTGTCCTTTTCTAATTTGGTAACAAATTTTGTTGAGTATGCATGTTATGGTGAATTCAAACAATTTCACTTTATAGATGCCAATTTTTCGGCTTCTTGATTTTGAGCAAACAGCATATAAACTTTAAAAATTTGATTTTTTTTCTACAACTTCGTTATAAACTTCCAATTTTAATTTAAAAATAAATAATTTTTAAAAGCACCAAAGCAACCGAAGAAAAAGTACAGAAAATATGATGTTGGCTTACTATCTCGTTCTCAAAATTTCTCGTACTTTTCTCTCCGGTCGTGGTGAAATCAAATATAATTGTATCCGGAGAACTTCACCTGGTATAATTGCATCATGTATATTGAACTTAGTATATAAATATATATATTGTACTTTAAACTTTTGATAGCTCGTTTATTCTTATCGGTTCGTTTATTCGATTAATCAAACGAAAATTTATTAAATATGAACGCAGACGCAAGCCTAGTGTAAACCATCTATTAGAGCTGTTGAAGTGTAAATATATAAACAATTCGATGGGTTGAAGTGAACCAGATTTTATTATAGACAAAAAAATGTCTAAATACAAAATAATTTACAATTTAACATTTTTGATTTTATTGGAGTTAAAAAAAATTGGAAAGAAAACTACGATTTTGTCAAAGTAAGAGAGAGAGGATAGAGCCGGGAAAGGCAATGCAGTGGATGTCACCACTACAGAAAACACTCTTTTATTCAATTACTCATTGTAAGCAAAATACTGCTTTACATAAGAAAGTCCTACTTCGAGAGCTCTGGAAATGAACGATGTATAGCGATGTGAATTGAAGTGGACCATATCACTTATACCGGTTTTTTTGGGAATGTCATTGCATTGTTCTCTAAGACCCACTTCAATTAACTCAAACAATTTTTACATGCATTCTGAGGAATTTCAAATACAATAAAAATGCACAACATTGCGAAGCATCAAATCTAGTGAAAAATGTTATGTAAGACCCCCTTTTAACACAAATAATAGGCCGGCTCACTCCGCCCCTCCTTATTTTTAAACCTGCGTTACAAACTCTACATAAAAATTATACAAACTTCTTAAAAATACAACAAAAAATGAAACAATAAATGGAACGTTTTTTGTGTAGGCGTAGTTCGGTCTTATTTTTATTAAGTAAGGACAATGACATGTGCTGCCTATGGAACTGTGAAGTAGAAATAGAAAAAAAAAAAAAAAAATATTGGCAACAGTTAAAAGGCAAAAATTTTATAGCTCAACGAACACAAGACGCCGTCGATGACAACGACAACAACGACTTTGTATCCAATCAATTTAATAAAACTTCAACTAGAGGCAGAATTGAGTTTTTTAGTATGACTCATGAATGTTGCCACCTATTGAAGAAAAAAAAAAACATTTTTTTTGTTCAAGAAAAATAGCACAAATATATTTAAAATCTTTTCCATTTTAAACAGTTTTAAATGTGCTTCAGCAGAACGGAAGCAACTAATTTGTTTATTTACAATGATTTACGCATGCAAATAAATCATAAGAATTATTTCAAAGATTTGAAGGCGATTAAATGAAAAATACAAAAAATACAAAAAAAAAAAAAAAAAACATTTAGAAAAATTTAGTTCAATGTCAAGTTAATCAAAATCGAAAATGCAACATATTCACTTCTACATGCGATTTTATGTTATGCGTTACGCTTCTTGTGTACTAAATTTATTGCAGCTTTTCACTCACTCACCCTGTATTTATTTAATAATTTTTTTTTACAATACATCTGGTCAACGTTACGCTTCAGAAAACACAACTTGGTGCCAGCCCTCATCATCAACGCCGCAGTAGTTCAATGTAATGCAACAAACAACAACAGCAACAACAACAAAAATGTTATTACAAAACTAACATTCAAATTTATGCATAAAAAAAAAAAACTTTAGACTAACATATTTGTATGTATGCATAAGAGACAATAGAAGAAATATGTATGTAAACAAAATAATAAAGGGCTTTGACCTTCTAAACAACAACAACACACTTTAGTCAAAAGAATTTATAGTCAAAACAATTGTATGTAGAAAACTATTTAAAAGTATTTTACAGAAAATGTCTCTAGATCTTTATTTTCGTATTGTAAAATTAATTTAATAAATAGAAAAATAGAACTGGACAAAAAAAGATATTTCGATATTTTTAATATCGATATTTTTAATACTTTTATGTTTTAAAAGCAGTTAATATTTTAGATGTATCTTCGTTTTTGTATTGTAAAATAATTTATTAAGGAGAAAAACTCTTAGAGCCGGACAAATAACGATACCTTTAAAATGCTTGAAAAAACAACAATTTTCGATATCGATGTACTAAACCGAATTTTGTTTTGTGATTTATCAAGGATGACCTTTTAAACCATCAGCCAGGCTCCCTTTTTCAATCAAATTACGTGTTTTCATTTCTGGGTGCTACGAAATTCATAACTTTTCGCAATCGATATCATTAGGTATCGGGTAATCTGATTTGTTATAAAAAAAATTTAATTAAAATATCATTTATAATTTTTTTTTTTTTGGACAATTTTATACATATATTTTGAGTGCAATGAAAATTTTATTGCTGAAGGAATAAATTATGTTAATAAAAAGTTCCACATGTATCGATTATCGAATTATCGATTAAAAATAAATCGGATTAAAAATAATTTCGTTGCGGCGACGAAAAGTAAACAACTAAATTTTAGTGGTTTCAAAATGGGAACCTGGCTGTATGACACCGATCTTCAAAATAAGTGTCTTCAATTCCGCTTACAATTTCGCCAGAGGAACCCTTAAAATAATTTTGATAAAAATTAATCTTATTGATGAATAAAATATTTTCAAATTCTTAATTAGCTGCATCAAAAATGTAATTAGTTTATTGAATAAGTATAAAATACAACCAAAAAACTTGCAATTCACGTGCAACGACAAAACCGCTAGAGTTGCAAGGTTTCATTTTCAGTTTCATTTGATACGTCAAGTATCACAAATTTGAATTTTTTGTACAGAAATGTAAAAAATTATAACAATTTGGCTACCCTAAGCAATCAAACACTTAAAAGTATCGATATCATGGTGTAAATTTTCGAGTATTTACCATAAACCAAAACACTAAAACAAAGAGATGTCACCCCTGTATATTTGCTATTAACTTTTGAAATTAATTTATATCGATAACCGATATATTAGCGATTTTAACAATTTATAGTGTATTCATCAAAACTAAACATCGATATATTTTAATGTTAACATTCAAAACAATTAAACAAACGATTTAGTTTTCCGAAAGCAACTTACTAGAGGCACTCCATATATGGTTGCAATATAAAAAAAGCTCTGGTTCTGATAATTCGATATTACTTATCGGTTCGATTATTTGATGAATCGTTGTTTTACCGATTTAACGGTACCGAGCGTAAATTTATTTTTTTTATAACACTTAAAAATATTTTTTAATAAAAACAGCTGATAACAATTTATCAAACCGCAATAAAAAAAATGTTAAGCGGTTAAAAATGCGACTAAATAGAACATTTATATTTTGTGTTTTAAATGTGGAACAGTTTACATAGAAAAATAAAAATAAAAAAAAAGCTAATAACTGATTACATTTTTTTTTATCTAAAGTCTTTTTATTCAACTTTTCTTTTTTTTTTTTTTTTCAAGAAAATCTGTTTACATAGAAAGATTACAACGACTAAACGACACTAACGGCAATAAAAGTAACAACAACAAACAAAAAATATGGCGACCATTTACCGTTAGTGAGCAAAGCTACAGATTAACAGCAACAACAACAATTACACACTTTAACAGTTACACAAACTTCTCTCTCTCTCTTTCTGCTGCTGCTCTGTTAAAATAAATTAAAGCAAGTTAACGCCAATTCTTTAAAAAAAAAAAAAGCAACGACAGCAATCTGATACAGTCAAAAAAAAAAAAAAGAAAAACAAGTTTTTCGGCGGTAAAATCAGATACAACAAATTCACTCACTCACACACTCCCGGACATTGTCGTGTTTTCTCATCAACTTGAATTGTTTCTTTAAGCGAGTTTTCACAACATTAAACTTTCGTCGCTCTGTAGCAAGCAAAATTTTGCCCTCTTCTACTACTCCCCCTCGTCAACAACAATAACAACAAATTTAATTCTTTCGTTTATTTTTACAGTTTAATTTGTGCTGTGTGATCGGTCTCATTTATTTTAGTTTTATCGATTCTTTTTGTTGTTGTTGTTGTCTTTTAACTACTCAATATCCTGGCATTGCCAACGCTTTATATGAACTGGTTCGTCAGTCATATACACTAAAGTGATTTGAGGTTTTTCTCTATCTTTTTTAATAGATTGACAAAAGTTAAAAGATGGTATCAATGTAGTGCCCCCGTCTAAGTTCGGTGTTAAATTGAACTGTACAGTTTTGATCGTGATGATTAATCCTTTTTTTATATTTTTGTTGTTGTTTTAATTGTATAAAAATTAAGAATTTAAATGAGAAACTAGTTTTAAAATGCATTCTGTTTTATTTTATTTTATTGGGGGTTTTCTTCTCTTAACTCTTTATTATGCTTCGACTCTTTTGTGCTAACTCAATTAAATACGTATAATTTTTTTATGAATTAAAATGTTGTGGTTTTTTATCATGCAGCTGTCTACTTTATCGGTTTTGGTATACATTTGTGTTTGTATCTAGAACTGGTTTGCTAGGTTCTTAACAAAAACAAGGAAAAGCGTTAACTTCGGTGGAACCAAAGCTGAAATACCCGTTACACAAAATTAGATTGAATTTCACGATGACTCTGTTCAAATTTGTATTGAGTCTTTATGTTATATTTAGCCCGATCCTTACCATATCGATAGTGTTCACTTAGGCGGACACTTGAATTGATTTTAGCAAATTTTAATTGGGATTAAAAAAAAAAAAGATTTTAGCTAAATATTGGCGTGGAACTTGGATTTTTATTTTTAGCCAATTAAGAGCAAATATATTCATAAATAATACCTATTTTCACACATAAATTAGAAAATGGGCAGAAATTTCATGGGGGCTATACAAAAAAATGGGTGTGGCACCTTTTTACATTGGATGAAATAAGAAGTATTTTACCCAATTTCGAGTAAATATATTCATAAATAATACCTATTTTTTATAGGCGATTGATTTGTATGGAGCTATACCAAAAAATGGGCGTGGCACCTTGGATTTAACATTGAATGACATAGGGAGTGTTTTACCCAATTAAAAGCGAATATATTCATAAATAATACCTTTTTTATAAAAAAAAATTAGAAAATGGGCGTTAAATTTGTATGAGGGCTATGACTAAAAATGGGCGTGGCACATTGATTCTGACATACAAACTTTATGGAGTATCCGATGGTTAAACACGCATCCCTGCTTTAAACTTCGTCTCACGATTATTACTTCATTTAAAAAACTGGCTTAGTCGGAATATTTTAACCCATGGTTTTATTTATATATTAACAGTTTCTCTGGAAAACGACCGAGTCAAAGAGTTCAAATTGAGCAGCTGTTTTTATGATCGCTTGGAAAACATTGCCAGCTTTAAATTATTTTCTGTTAAAAATAGTGTTAACAGCTGTTTTTCTGGTTCCTAAAGTTTCTGCATCAACTGAGAAGACAGTATTTTTTCTATAGTTCTATAGATAGCCCCCATATCTGAGGACCACCCTGATGTTAAATTTGGTAAATAAAATAAATACAAAAAAATCTAAATAAATAAATACAAAAAATTGCAAATTGAAACAAATTAACACATTCATTTATTTATAATTTTTTTTTAATGCAATTCTGTTTGCATTTTTGATTATGAATAACAAAAACAACAAAGACAACAACAAAATGTGACAGCCAATCTACGTGTAGACGCAAAAAACTTGTTTAAATATTTATAAATATTATTTACAATAAATGCAAATTAATTAGAGAAAGAAAAAAAAAAAAAACAAATAAATAAAAACATAAAATTACCGGTTTTTTGTTTTGGTTTTAAAGAAAGTGAAAATTTAATTGGCAAAAAAAAAAAAAATTAAAAATAAAAATTAAAAATAAAAATGTAAATTATTGCTTTCACTTCTCGCTCACACACGCTTCCTTAACAAAAAAAAAAAAATTAATATGCAAATGAGCAATAGCAAAAAAAAAAATCAATAATATTTAAAAATAATTGTCTAAAAATAAATTTTTTTCAATACAAAAGGTGGTTTCCAAGTCACATTTTTTGTGTTATTTCGTCGTGCACCTGCTATAATGTGATATATGAATACCCCACCACATGCCTAAACATTTCTTTGTGTGGGCGTGTATCTATGCGCCTGCTTTTGCATTCTTATGAATTTATATTTTTACGTATTTGTGTGTGTGTGTATCTCATAAATAAATCATGCGAAAATAAAAACAACAACAAAAAAAGTTAGTTAAATATTGAGATACACCTTATAATATACTATAGTATTCATATATGTATTGTACAAGTTATTATACCGGCATTAGCTACAAAAACAACAACAACAACAACAATGACGACCGACTTTTCTACTATAAAATTCATTCAAGTGTATATAATAAAAGCTTAATAAATAAAATAACAAAAGCAAGCAAGAGCTTAGGATATACAACTTACGAGTATATTTAGGTACTATACATATGCATATGAATATAGAGCACAGCAACGTCAGACATGCGATTGATTTGTTCCATATGTTGTTTATAGTACATACTATATGTATATACATATGTGCAGTATATAGTATACAAAACAATGACGTCCATGAAAAACGTAACATGCCTTCAGTAAGGAATATTGGTAAACTAAATTTAAAGACATCAAAACGTTTAATATTTCACTCGACAAACTTGCGTAAAATCCTATATAAAAAAGAATAGGCAGTTAGGTATAGGAAAAAGTTGCGTTCACTGTGAACTCGTCTTTCGATAACTTGCGTTAATACTGATTTCTCTTATCGGTTCGATTAATTTGAAAACGGCTGGCAAAATCGCCGCAAAAATAATAAACATTTACCCAGTCGCTTCAGCTGTACATGGAAAAAAATGTCAAAACAGTCATTCATGAGCTAGCTCTTGCAAAATTTTCTTTTATGCAAGACCTCGTGAACAGCACAAAAATAAAAAAGCAATTTAAAAAAAAAAAAAAAAAAAAAAAAAAAAAAAAAAAAAAAAAACTATTATATATGAGTCCCATATTTTTAAAGTCGATTGTCTGTAAAAAAATGTAAAATCTTATTCTGAACTAAACGTATTACCAGAAGATGTACATAAGTATCACAGCTCCAGATTGCTGAATTTTTACACAATCACATATATCTGTGGTAAAAAAGGAAAAACTGCTTAAGTCTGATTTTACCGTTTTGCAGGAGACACTTTCTAAGTTAAATAATGAAGCACAAAAATTTTTCTAAGTAACTTCCTGAAAAATCGTCAAAAATTATTAAAATTTTGCGTGGAGGTACTTTTCATTATGGAGAGCAGCGTGGTATACTTATCTCAATTTTTGCTTAAGTCGACTTAAGCAGTTTTTCCTTTTCACCACAGATATTTCACTACAGATATTATATTATTGGAAGCTACATTTTTTTAACAAAGACATTACTTGAACCATTTGAACCGAACCGTGGTTCGACACTAACCAAAAACCGGTTAGTGAACCGAACCAGCGGTTCAAAGGCATCGCAAACCACTGAACCGAAGCACCTCCAATTTTTTAGGGATTTGCAGCCCTGGTATTAACTTTACCAAATTTCATAGCCAGCAGTCAGGGAAACGATTTTTTCAGAACTGGTCATAAGAAATATTTTTTTTCCATCGTTAATTATGCCACTTCTGTCGTGATGTGAGAAAAATACGTTGATCTTTTGTATTTGGAACAAAGTAAACAATTAAACAAAGTAATCAACGGTATTTCGCCTCATATGTTACTACCCATCAGTATGCAGTTTGCAACTGATATTTTATAAAGAAACAAACAAGAAATACTGTAAATCTGAAAAGCTAAAGTAAAATTTTCTTTCTTACTAACGGTAAATGCGATCTTAAAGAAGATATAATCAAAATTTCCAATAAAAAAAAAAAAAAAAAAATTCAAAAAAAAAAGGGCGCAAGTGTTTTTTATATTATAATATTTTTTTTGGGGAGTTAAGAGTTTTATTTATTTTTTTATATTTTTTATATATCTTTATATAAATATATTAAAGTATAAAGAAAGGGGAGGGGTTAATTTATTTTCTTTTTTTCACCTAGTTAAGAATATATATTTTTTATGTTTTACGGGTTCCCCTCCATTCCTTAAAAACTTTCCAACCAACCGAAAATTTCCCTTTCCCCTTTTGTGGGGGGAAAAAAAAAAATATATTTATAAATAAAAAACCATCAAATGTATTTATAAATTAAAACTTAAACAAAAACATTTATTTTTAAAAGTTCATTGTTCCAAGTTCAATTCATAAATAATTAAAGCTGATACGTTTCCATTGACCAATTACTGTACATACAAACATATATATATATATATATATATATATATATATATATCTATATATAGATATGTATATATAATATATATATATATATATATATACATATGTATAAATAAATACACTTACACATACATACATAAGTATGAACAATATATAAATTTTTATTAGTTGCTAACGTTATTATTATGACGCCAACAGCCAATGACAACAACGACGACAGCGACAATAGCGGAAAATCCTAATTAGAACTTGACAAAATGCTTTTGGGTAGAAAAAAAAAGCGTAAAAACAACAAAAATAAAACGAAGAATGTGACAAGCAAACCAATAAAAACAACAACAAAATTGGCGAAAAATAACAAAACCAAACAAAAATAAAAAAGCCGCTGATAACGAAAGAGAAAGGTGTTTAAAATAAAACAACAACAAAAAACAAATAAAATGAGAGAGTTGAGCAAAAGCGGCTGCGGCTGCTACTGGGCTGTTGTTTGCGTTGAAAATGACAAACGAATAACGTTGATGATGATGTTGATGTTGAGTTGATGATGATAACGATAATGACGACAAAAACGACTTTGACGACAACCAAAAACAATAGCAACAACAAAAACGAAAACGAAAAACATTGGTTGAAGAAATTATCGATTGAATCTTATTGCGAATTTTTTTATAAGCTGCTTAAACGCAAGCAAGAGAAAACATTTCGATTATACGGAAAATGGAGAATGAAGAAGTAGAAACAATAGAAGCAGTAGCATCAACGTGCGTTCATTTCGTGGAAAATTAAAATGCGACTGAGTGTAAAAAATAAAGTCAAAGGAAAATATTTTTTTTGCCTTAATTAATAAAAAAAAATATACTTTATATTATAGAACAAAAGAACAAACGAAAAATTAAATCAAAATGCCACACACATTTTTAATCAAATGTAATACAGTAAAAAAAAATATATATCAAAAAGACGACTTAAATAGCTCACATTACACACAAACAAAAACGATTTTAACTTTAATATGTAATCAAGACCGATAAATATTCAAATTGAAATTATTTTATCGAAAATAAATGTAAACTGTTGGCAACACTTAATTAATAAATTCATAAAATTGTATAATCTTTTTAATAGAAAATATTAATATAAACGTAAAAATACTTCAGTACTTAATTCGAATTCAATATATTTTTCTAATATTTGCCTTAAAAACGAATCAAAAAATCTAGTACTTGCTTACCTAAACAAAAAGTATCTTTTGTTTTAAACGTAAGCTATTGAGCATCGCCCATATTCATCTAAATTTAATAAAAATTATGGGCAAACTAGTTCAAATTGTGAATTTAAAATTGATTGATCGAAAAATTATTTTTACGCACACAGAAAAACAGGAGATATCAGTGAATACCACAGAAAATCGTAAACCTCAACAATTTTCATTGCTTGGCGAAAAAAACTATGTTCCAAAATTTAAAAAAAAAAAATATAAAATAGTAAGCAAAGATTCCTTGACATATCTAATTATTTAACAATAATCGTATTTAAAATTTTGAAACTTGGTTTTTTTACTTGGAATCGGAATACAATTTTTTAACAACAATCATCGATTATGAAGGGTTTTAAAAAACTAGGTCGACGACTATTGATGGCGTCGACTATCGACAGTTTACCACCTCTAATCCAAGGCACATCTTATTCTGGTCTGATAAATAAAATTGTCAGATCTAATACATTATGTTTGTGTAAACTGTGTTGCACTGATACACAAGTATTTTTGTGCATGAAATCTGAACTGTATGCGATTTTAAAATTATTTATTTGTTAAATTTTTTTGCAATAAGTATTTACAGAAAATTACATTTAGGAATTTAACTACTTTTTTAATATTTTTCACCAACAGTTTACGTAATTGAAATGCATTTGCAATTGAATTTAATTTTTCTGTTTAAGCTTTAGAAATAGCCAATTTCAATTAAAACCTTAATTAGAAAAAATTAGAACTAAAAAAAAATAATAATAATAATATAAAAAATATAAATTATGATTGTAACTTGTTTTTTTGTATTTATATATTTTTCCATACATCTCAATCGTTTCAATCGTTTAGTCCCGGGTTTGTTTGTCTGATTGCCGCCAAGCTTTGCGTTTGTTTATTTGTTTTCATTTTTTTCTATTTAAGTCGCAGCATTGCGTGCTAATTTTTTTACGCTAGCTTATCACTAATTGAATTTATCAGCAGTTTTGTATGGATACATTTTTCTTCTGTTTGCTTTTGTTGTTTGAGCTGTTGAATTTTTTTTTTTTTATAATTCGATTTGAATTTACACAAAAAATGTCTGCTTTGGCGTAGTTTTTAAGGTTGCATAATTGTTTGATTAGCAAAAAAAAAAAAAAAAACAATTTTTTTTTGATGTTTGAGATTTTTTTGTCTGGCTTCAACGTCTAAAATTGATGACTGAAACATGACATGAATAATTAAATTGATTTCTATGATTTTAAATTTGGCATATAAGCCTGGTTGCCAAAGTGTGGAAAGCGGCTTAAATATGCAGTGTTACCATATCACAAATTGATTATTTTTTAGTTCGAACACGGGGGAACATAAGTTTTATTTAAAAAATAATAACCCGTTGGATTACAACTCTTAATCTCGACGGTCTTGTCTCAACCTATAAACATTCCGCTTATATAATTTAAAATATATGTGTTCCTGTTAATTATGGTAGTCATGTTACACATATTTCAAGGGATTTTCATTGATTAAAATATATTAAATGCTTTTTAAAAATTCATAAATCACAAGCACATACATAATTCTGAAACTTAATACACATAAAAACAAAGCTACGCAAATAAAGCAATTGATAAGAAAACTTAAAAAAAAAAAACTCAAGTGTCTATGCGTTCATAATTATAAATTCTAGCTAATTGTTGTAAAAATAAAATGAACAAACCGATAACAACGATAAGCGGACGGCTGTTGACGCTGATTAGAATGATAACAAAAATATTGTATATAAAAATATATTTCATATCTGACAGTGACGGTCATATCAAAATGCAATTGAGTGTGTTTGCCAGAGAGAAAGAGAGAGAGGAGTACTAAGTATATATATGCATGCAGTAGTAAGAGTGCAGTGTAACTAGAGAGAAGCCTAGCCTATGCAAATATATTACAATGTGTTGGTGTAGTGATGGCATCGATGAGTGGCATTTTCTAAACACACACACACATATACATAAGTGACACTACTCGTTTATCAAGTGACGTTTTGCAAGGAGTGTTTTGATAGTTAGATACTTTGCTTTTTATTTTGATATTTCTTTTTTTATAAAAACATTTAAAGTTTAGAGTAAATCATAAAAGCTCATTAAATTTAAAAATTATTTATAAAACCTTCGTAATAGAAATTGTTGATTTCAAGTGTGAAAGATGATTCATCTGAAGGACATCTAAAAAGCGTATCAAAAATAGAATTCATAGAAAGAAAGTAGTATATGGTTTTAGAATAAACTAAAACAGATTTAGCTGAAGCTCTATGAAACACACTAGAGAACTCAGAAGTGAATGGCGAAATTTTAGCTTAATATTTCAAACAATTTATTAGCTGATAAATTGTTTGAAATAAGTCTACTGAAACTCACTGTATCCTATATCAAAAACAAGAAGCTATTAAGTGTTATTTCGGGTTCTACGGATGCAAAGCGAGTTAGGATTCAGAAACTGTTAAATAACGGGTTCTACGGATGCAAAGCGAGTTATGATCCAGAATTAAATGAAGAATTACCTTCAAACTAAAAATATAATAAAAACATTTACTTTACTATTGCAAAATTTTGGACCAAAAATACCTGGGTTACATAAGGAAAATATTCGTTTCTCATCGTATAATGCAACCTCAAAAAAACCATATAAAAATCTTTGAACTAAATTACTAAATGTTGCAATAATCACCCAACTTTTTGTACCCTGTAACCAAAAGGGTAAAAGGGTATATTAAGTTTGTGCGAATGTATGTAACAGAAAGAAGGAGGATAGATAGACCCAATAAAGTATGTATATTCTTAATCAGCATTGGAAGTGGAGCCGAACTAGCTATGTCTGTCCGTCCGTCTGTCCTGCTGTCTGTCGTATGAGAGATATTGTCTCGGAGACTATTAGATATAGGGTCACCAAATTTGAAACTTAGACTCTCCAGAGCCGTCAAGTGTGCTCTTGCTATTTTAAGGGGTACCCCCATACAAATCTACCCCAAAATTGTGGGTTTTTGCATAAAAACGTCATTGTTTCTTGCTCCAGGAAGTCTTCAATTGGTATAAATTATGTCTATGATAGTCCAAATGAAATATCCCAATATGGGTGGGACCAACAAAATTTTAGGATAGCCCCCATACCCCAAAATTTTTGAGGTATAAAAAAAAAGGTATAACAGTAAAATTTATTTTATGAATTATAAATTGTAAAGAACCGATCTTAAGGTTCATAAAGATTGGGTACAGGGTATCTTGCAGTCGAGTATATTCGACTTCAGCGTTCTTTTTTGTTTTATCTTACGAAATAATAAAAATGATGAATAAAAAAATGTCAGCAGTATAAATATGTATTTATTTTTAGCCAAAACTCAAAAACTTTTAAATCCATCCATCCATTTATACATATTATACATATGTACTTCAATGAACGATTGACCTTTGCATGTCAGATTATCATTGAGCGCTCTTTTTAGCTCGTCTTTTTTTTTATCTACAATTTTTTTTCGAGGCATCGTGTAAGCATTTTATCGTAACTATTTGTCTGACCATTCAAAAACTAAAACGTTGTGGGCGTGTTTGATACAAAAAATAATAAAAGAGCTTAAGAGCTTAGCTAAAATATTTATATAAATATTTTGTGTTGTGTATGTTCGCGTCAATTCAAATACATTTGTAGATAGACTTTAATTAGTTTAGTAAAATATTTAGACAAGTTGATAGCGCGCGTATTTATAAAGTTTTAGTTTCTTGGATTGTTTTTCTAAGAAGACCTTGCAAACTGTCATAGAGACTCCTACACACACATGTAAGCTGCCCTTAGCCCTTAAAATGAAATGTTTCTCATCAAATAGTTTGACTTTGCATTAGTATCGTTTTTCTTCTTGTTTGTTGTTTTACTTTTCTTTCGCACTTTTCTTCGGAAATATACAAAAACAACAGCAACAACAACTATTTTACCTTTTGCCTGTTTATTAGCGCTATATATATTTTCTTGTACATTTCCTTCCTATTTACATTTTTCTATCTCTCTCTATCTATATATATATTTCTCTTTACTTTTCGTACGTTAATACATGACATTGAAAATTATCACGTGCAGCGGTAGTAACTATTTGCGCGGATGTAGGCAAGAGAGAGAGAGAGAGAGGGACGATGAATGTGAACGAAAAGGCATATGTTTAAGTGGGTGTGTAGTTGGTGGGTGTTGATTGGGTTGATAGGGGTCGTGAAGAGACTTCTTGAAACTAAACTATTTATCACTTGACAGCAATGGCGGCGCCATTGAACATAGATAGCTAACTTGCAGCTACCAATCAAAGTATGAAAGAGACAGACAATGAGTGTAAAGCGTACAACAAACAAAATGTTGATATTTTACATTTTGCAAAGTGTGCAATTTAAATGTCTTCAATCGTGGTTAAGTTAGGCCCGTTCATTAGCGTTAAAAAACAAACTCGTTAAATCGTATACAAAAAGATGCAGTTAGGTAGGGAAAAGTCGCGTTAATTGAACGCGACTTTCGATAACACGCGTTCAAACCGATTTCACACCGATTTCAAACCGATTTCTCTTATCGGTTCTAATAATTGGCAATCGTAAGTTGCGCATACTTATGAAAACAGCGACAAAGTAACCGAAAAAATAAACATTTACAAAAATGCTGACGGATTACCTTATCATGCCCGTATTGGACAGCAGTTACTAAAGGAACAACACCAACATCCATTCGTTATATTAAAAGTCTGCATTTCAAAAAAAAATTTTTTTTAACCTGTACAATCTTTTACTACATAACAAACAAAATCAGCTGTTTTAACTCGAACGCTAACGCTAAAACGCAATGGAAACACCGTTCCGCGTTTTCGATAAATTGTTAACGCGATAACAAAACGCGGCTCAATAAATGCGGCATTAGAGTGAAAGTCAACGTCATCGTCGTCGCGACGTCGGCGTTGTACGACGTGAATGTGGATGTCTTCCAATCCAATTCATGCAGCCTAGATTTCTTTTAAATTTGATTAGTAGAAGTATGAGTAAGTCAGAGTGAGAGAGAGCAAAGGAACAATAGAGAAAGAGCCTCTATACGAGGTCAGCCCAAACATGACGCCCGTCGCTAGTGTATTGAATTTCTAGTAAAAATAAATTGCTTTAATCAAAAGGAAGGAAGGAAGAAAACATCAATTTTAGCTATTTTTTTTTTTAAATAATTTATAGTAACAAAAATTAAAAATTTATATATTTGCAAGTGGAAAATATTGTTAGCACAAAAATTACAAATATTACTTATAAAGGATGTCCCAAAATTAAACGCAAGATTTGCATTAAAGTCCTGCAACCATAACAAAATTCTATAGTGTTCTTAGGAGCTTTATGTCAACTTGACCTAAATTTTTAAACTGTCAAATTGTTATTTTTCAGGGATGTCAGCACTTTACTGTAAATCTTGCATTAATTCTGGGACACCCTTTATTTGCCTTTATTTTGAATTTAATGCAAAGAACTTATTAACTTTGATGTTTATTTTTGGAAGATAAGCTTATGTGAGCAGCGTTTCAAACAGCTTTTTAGCAGTACTGTAGAACGAACATGCCAGCCAAACTATTTGATATCGTACAGCTCGTGTCAGGTTAAGTTCATTTATTGTCAGAAAATTCACGAGTGACATCTCCACACCAGTTCTGAACAAACTTCGTATTTCATGAACTTTCAATTTTGGGGCTTTGGTTTCAAAAATCCAAATTTGATTCTCAATATCACCTCTTTGTCACAGTGGCGTAAATTTCATTCCGGTTTCCTTCGTTTTAGAACACATTTCTAACTATTTAATATTGTTTTACTTATATAATACATTTTTTCAAAATTACTAAATAATATTTACGATCATTTCTACTGAACTTTGAGCTTTCAATACGTATTGTACTTCCCCCTTTTTCACTTTATGCACAAACTTTTGTTTCATCAATTTTTTATTAGATACATACACACTACACATTCCTTCTTTTGAGAGACCCTAAGAAAGTCAGAAAGTCGCACGAATACAGTACAAGAGATAAATTATCTGATTCGGGAAAGGTGAAATATCTACAATTATAAGGAAGGAAAGTTTATTTCTCTAAATGGAAGTCGAAAATAAATGATCCCAACAAAAAATTGTGGCTTGAAATAGAAACACTACGTTAAGTTTTCGGTTTATCATATAAAGTCAACCATTTTACGAGACGAGCTCGAGGCCAACATCATAGAAATCTTTGCTAAGACAAAGAGACAAATATTTTATTGAGTCACTTCAACGAATGCAATTTAATGGAGATATTACGCAATTGTTTAAAAGATTGTGAAATTTCTTAAGATTTATATCCAAACTGAATTAAATTAATAAAAAAATTTCTTATGCAAATATTAGAAATTATTTATATTTTCTGAACCATTGCTACTACGCAAAAATATATTTTAAGTTTTTTTCTAAAGGAGAGAAAGTGTTATCTATAATATTGAAATAGCAAAAACATAAAATTATTAAATATAATTACAACTTATAATAATAAACTGAACTTAATAATTTATAATAATAATAATATAGAAGAAAAAAAATAAAACTGAACACATACTTAACAACGATAACAACTGAAAAAGTTGTTTTGTGCTGCTGCTACACTACGAAGACGACGACGAAGCGACGCATGGACGAGACAACAGCATTCAATCTGTTTCAATTCAAGCCGGCGACGACTATGACGAACTAACTGACTGACTGACTGACCGGACAGATTGACGTGCTTTGTGTATAGCAAAAACTCAACACAAATGTTGTTGATGAGCAGCAGCAGCAACAACAACAGCAGCAGCAGCACTACTCAGCCAAAGCCGCCTTCTATCGTATTTAGTCGTTGTCGTCGACGTCGTTGTTGTAGTTGTCTCAATATGCAATTTGAACTTGAAACTAGTTAGATTTTTTTTATTATTTTTTTTTTTTTTTTTAAATTTTTTTTTACACTTGACAATGAATGCAATGTTGCATATGTAGCTTGTATCCTTCATACGTATCCTTGTGCATGCATTTAAGGTTGTTTTTTTTTTCTCTCTTTATAAATTTTTTTTTCTGTTGAGATACAAAATAGTAAACGCGTTAATGATTGAGCTTTGCTTTCTCGCTTTTTGTTTTTTTTTATGTATTACACCTTAATTTTTTATTTTGTATATTTTTTTTACTTTTTAATTTATGAACACAAAATTATTTCTTTAGATTTTTTAAAAAGATATTATTTTTTTGTAAATTTATTTTTTTTTTTTTTTTTTATATTTTTAATTTTAATCACAGCACAAAATTTGCATTGAATATAAAATAAAATATATAAAATATTTTTTTTTTTTTAATAAATATTTTTAATTATATTTTCGCACGATTTTTTAAGTTTTTTATTTTTTATTTTAATTCTTTTCACAAAAAACTTTTCTGCACACTTTTTTGTACGCCAACGCGTTGCTGCGCAGCGCTGTGTTGAGCTTTCTTTTCAAGTTTTCAACTTTAATTAATGTTTATATTTTCTTTCACTGTTTTAAGAGATTAAAAGATTAAAAAAAAAAAATTATGTGAAAAAAAGAAAAAAGCAGAATACATTAATTAGTCACTTCCGGTTTAGTGTTTGCACGCTACACACTCTTTTCTGACGCTTTCCTCTACACATTTTTCAACACTAATAAATCTTATTGGCTAAAATATCTATCTGAGCAGAGTGTTTTATTTTAAAAAAAAAACTGGTTTCAACAGGATATTTATTTCAATTTTTTTTTTTGTATCTTTATCTCAGCTTTGACTTTCCCCACATTATGAAATTCAAGTCAGTTCAGTTTCAGTTCAACTTAATTTTTTTTAGCTCTTTTACTACATTGAACTCTTTTTTATTTATTTTATTATTTTTTTTTACTTTAAATTTGGAGCTCTTGTTCAACAGAAAGCCACATAAATCCCTTTTTTTGCAGGTCAAAAGTCTGCATTTTATAGTGAAATGTATTTGTAAGAAAGAGATAAAGTGTACAATAAAAAGTTTAAAAAAAATGTAATAAATAACTCGAAAAACCAGTTTTATGTTGCCGGTGTACAAACACAAAATACAATATAATAATAACAACAAAAACAAGAAAATATAGACAACAATTTAATTCTACAATAAACTCGTTCAAGTCGAGAGAAAAATAAGAAGAAGAAGAAGTACTAGCAGCAAAAGTATCATAAAATAAGCGGAAAAGCCAGCTGACTCCAAACAAAGTTTTAGAATAAAAAAAAAGAGAGAGAGAGAGCGATCGATCGATGGAGCGAGCGAGAGACAAAGCACTGAAAAATAAGATGAATTAAATGAACATAATAATACAAACAAACAAACAAAAAAAAAAAAAAAAAAAACAATTTAATGACTTTAATTCACATTTCATACAAATACAGAATAAATACTTGTCCTGATTGATGTTATACACAATTCTTGAAAATAAACTTTAAAAAAAAAAAATCGAAAATGGAGAACAACTTTTTCAGTTAATATTTCTGTGGTGAATAGGAAATAGTGCTTAAGTCGACTTAAGCAAAAATTGTGATAAAAATACTACGCTGATCTCCGTATTGAAAAGTACATCCATGCAAAATTTTAATTATTTTTTTTCGATATTTCAGGAAGTTTAGACAGGAAGTTATGAGACAAATCGTCTGTCCGTCTGTCTAGTCTGTTGTGGTGCGTTTCTAAGCCCCTGGTGAACATATAAACTATTAAAAGTGTTGTGTGTCGGGTATTTCAGCTTCGGTGCCACCGAAGTTAACGGTTTTTTTTGTCTTACATCAATTCATGCAAATTTTTGTTGCCTAAATTTGTAATTAAGGTGACCATCAGTTTGCCTTGTTTTAAATATTGTTTTTATTTTATTTTATTCTAATTAGCGTTAATTTAATGCCTGATTAGATTACATGCTACGAACAATATAATTTTTTGAAGTTCTAACAAGATTGAAAATTTTTGCGTATTCTTACTTAGAAGAAAGTTTGCAAAATATAAAAGTTTAGGCTGACAGTTCTTGTAAAACGAAATTATTTAAAGGCGTGAAATATTGATTTTTATAGTTTAAAAAATAAATTTTAATTTTTCACCTGGCTAAGTCGCGGGTTATAATGAATTTTCAAAGAAAATGTAACTAAAAAGCAGTTAAACGAAAAGAAACCAGAAGATGTATGAAAAAAAAAAAAAAAAAAAACAAGGAAAAACGTTAACTTCGGTGGAACAAAAAAAAAATAAAAAAAAAATTTTAAAAATATTATTTTATTTTTATTTTTTTTTAATTAATAAAAAAAAATAAATTTATAATTTTTTTTTTTTTTTTTTTTTTTTTTAAAAAAAAAAATAAATTTTTTTTTGGTAAATAAAAAAAAAAAGGGGGGGGGGTTTTGTTTTTTTTTTTTATATAAATAAAAATATTTTTTTTAAAAAAAATTTAAAAAATTATTTAAAAAAAAATTTTTTTTTAAAAAAAAATTAAAAAAAGTTGGTTATTAATTTTGGGGGGGGGTTTTTATAAAAAGGGGGGGGGGGGGTTGGGTTTGACATGGAATGACATTAGAAGTATTTTTACCCAACTTGGTGTGATTTTTATTATTTTTTTTAAAAAAAAAAAAAAAAAAAAAAAAAATGTTAATGGGGGGGGAAGGTAAAAAAAGGGGGGGGTGATATTTAGGTTTTGGTTTTGGTTTTGATATAAAAAATTTTTTTATTAATTTTTTTGAATTTATATAAAAAAAATTTTTATTTTTTTAAAAAAAAAAAAAAAAAAAAAAAATAATATTTGGGGTGGGGTTAAAATTAGAGGGGGGTGTGGGTTTTAAATTTAAATTTTAAAAGTTTAAGAAAAAGAAAAGTTTAAATTTTAAATTTAAATTTTAAAAAAAAAAAAAAAAAAAAAAGAAAAAAAAAAAAAAAAAAAAAAAAGAAGAAAAAAAAAAAGAAAGAAGGGGAGATTTTTACTTCTCTTTGTGTTGTTATTAAAAAAAAAAAAATTTTAATGGGGTTGGATTTTTCCTTTTATTTTTTATAAAATTTTTTTTAAAAAAAAAAATACCCTCCCCACTGTGTGTGAGGGGGATAAAAAAACAAATCCAACCGGCTCTTTTTTAATACATACAAATGCATATAGATATATGTATATCTATGTATATAAAAGTAACGAGTAATCATTGTTCGTTATTATTACATATGTACTCTGAATCACTCATACAGAATAACTTCAATGCAACAACAACAACAGCAGCAGAAGCAGCAGCTTAGCACAATTTACTCTGCATGAAATAACATATTTTTCCAGGTGAAAGAGCATGCTGTATGCGCATGTGTATGTGTGTGTGGATGAATTTTTCAGACAAAAAAAAGTGGTGTGTGTGTGCATTAAGAAAGAAATAAAGTAATAATTATAATCACAGTAACAGCAACAAGAATGGCATTAAAAAGGAAAAAGTGTTTACGAAAAAAAACATGAGTAGCATTAAAAGGGCAGAGTAAAAGGAAGTAAAAAAAAAAAAAATAATACATAATAAAGAAGCAACAACAAATAATAGTAAGCGTAAAAAAAGGGTGTGACATAAAATTGAGATTTATTTAAATTATGAAAGTGAATAAGGTTAAAAAAAAAAACATTTTACTTTGCATTTTATTGCAAATCTTCGAAAGCACTATACATTTTTTATTGAACACCCTGTATAACAGATGCATTAAAAAAAATAAACAACAAAAGAAGTTTAAACGAGCGATCGAGCAAGCGAGAGACATAAGACTCTCACACACAAGGATGCTGCTGCTTAGTAAGAGCGAGAGAGTGCAAAGAAGTCTGCTCAAAAGTTAAACAAAGAAAGTTACACTTTAGCCAAAAACAAAAAATTAAACTCTTTAATAAAAAAAACACATTATTTTAAAAACTGTATTTTTTAAATTTGTTTTCAATTAAATTAAACGCAATTTATATTATTTCACTTTGCTGCACATTTTTTAATTATATTTAAAATACACATATTGGCACGTCAATTGCAAATATAGATTTCAAAATCACATTTTTCCATATATACATATTTCTATTTATATATACACACACACCACACACACACACACTCATTCAATTTAGTCAACAATCTCAAAATGGATTTTCGTAAGCACAATGACACTCGAAAGTATAGAAAAATAAAATAAAAAACTAGAAAAATTTAATTACTTTAAACTGGAACAAACAAACAAAATGAACGAGAAAAACGCAGAACAGCAGCGCACGCAGCAAAGATTATCTTTTTTCTATATTTGTTTTTTTTTTTTTGGTATAGCACAACAATAACAGCAAAAAAAAAAAGTGGCAATAAATAAATTTTAAAGCAACAACACAAACACTTTTAAATTGTATCTCTTTGTATGTATTTTTAAAAACAAAAAAAAACCAAGTGAGTAATTCCGCACACAATCTCACTCAGTTTTTTTTTACACACCCGCAAGTATAATTTTAAGCAAGCAGCGCGCGTCTTGCAAAAAATATATTTATGTATATGTATAAAATAACAACAACAATACCAAACACAAAAAAAAACAGCGGCTAAAACCGAACGAAGCGCAACACAAAATATCAGAAAAAAAACTTATTAAAATAAAACAACTTCTCCGGCGAACGATCGAAAACCGACTGCAATGCAAAATACGAGTAAACTAGCAAACAATAACGGCGACAACGAGTAAAATCAAACTAGTAAATGAGTGAGAGTGCGACAACAACAAAGATTTTTTTTATTAAGTGTTGCCACACTGGTAATCTGTAACTAAATTCAAACATGTTTTTAATATTGCATTTTTTTTTTAATATCAAATGAAATTAAAGAATTGAGCACAAATAAATATCCTACATCAACTTTATACTTTTTAAGGACAGCGTTCAATTTATTTCAGATTAATTTTTATTTTTCTTAGAGATGTCTCTATTAATTTTCTATAATGTAGAGGCTAAGGTAGTTGCTCATGTTCTAGCAAAAATAAAACAACTTACGAATATTTTAAACACATCGGTCTCAGATAAATTATGTTGCTCGATAGTTTTTGCGGTTACAATTTTCAAAATTCAAGATGCAAAAATTCTTAATTTAAAACATTTTATTGCATTCAATTGCAATGATAAGTAAAAAACAGTCTGGCAACACAAAATATAAACGAAGCGCATAGAACGAATAAATCGAACTGACGAATATAAACAGCTACAAACGAACAAGTGAGCGCCAGTTTGTTGTTGTTTTTTAATATTTATTATTTTTTTTTTTTTTTATTGCAGTTCTTTTTACTTGTCTCTGACTGAGAGGAAGCTGACTGGGCTATTAAGTAGCTGAGTTTTGTTGTTGTTGTGGTTGTTGCTATTGCAGGAGGTAAGCAAGTCGCGTAAAATAACGATTGAGATTAAGAAGCAACAGCTACACAGATGTATGTATGTATGCATGTATGTATCTATGTTTGTACTAAATAAACGAAGACGTCAATGAGTAAAAGCAACAATAAAAAAAAGAACAACAATAACTATGTTGATAGTGATGAATGTGTTTGTTGCCTGCGTTTTTTTTATGTTGCTTTCTTATGTGTGACTTTTTATATTTGTGTCTGCAACAGTGTTTAGCTTCATGTTTTTGTTTGTTCGTTTCGACTGTTTTGTTTATTGTTATTTAAAATGAACAAACAGTATATCCAAATAAGCACTAAAATATATACTATGCAGCGTGTTTCTAACTCGAAAGCTATCAAAATAATTTTTCATTGACATTTTACAACTTTTTTTGTTGATTTTTTTTTATTATTTCGAAAATAACGCACCTGTCAGCTTTAATTCAATTGCATTACAAACATTCAAACACATGTGCACATAAGTTAGCTGCTACTGCTCTCTGTCGCTCTCATATGTTCATGTTTAAATACAGCGTGTACGATCATGAACCCACCCGCAAAGGTAGCGGCATTTAAGTTGCTCTCTCTCTCACAAAGCTGCGCACTACAATTAACAATTGCAAAAAAAAAAAATGTTTATAGCAACAACAGCAGCTAGTTTTATTTTTTTTTTTTCAATTTGTTTGCATAAATAAAATGAGAGGATACAATAAAAGAGGAGCGTGCAACTCGTTACAATGTTTAGTAACTAGTTGGACATCTGTTACACTCAAGTCTATGCTCCCATGTAGGGTATGATTTAAAAGTTCGCGAAACCCTAAAATTATACAAAACTTTTCTGGAATTAGTTAATTTGAGTAACTTAAAAATAATTTAATCATGTCAGCTGTTAACGTCATTCTTCGGATTGTCCTAAAACTCTTCCAAACGATGAAAATTTGACGGTAGATAAAGCATAGAAATAAATTTGTTAGAAACTTAAATTGTAAGATTTTTACCAATTTTTTGCTTTCAACTTTTACATTTTACTTTGTGGCTTCTTTCTTTGTCTTAATTTTTTGATTTTCAATTTTCAACAACTATTTATGAATTGCAAAACTTTTATAAAAACGACAGCAGCTGTTATTACTTGGCTTCCTCTTCTTTCAACATCATCTCAGCTACACTTATTAAAGCGTAAATGGTAATGAAAGAGGTATAAAGCAAAAAAAAAAAAAAGACAGTAGCAAATACAGCTTAAAAGCTATATATAAAATATTTCAAAATAAAAAAAAAAAAAAAATTTGTGGTTTAAGCTTCCACAAACAAGATGAATTTTACCAAAAATAGTATATCCTTTCTAAACTACAAAGAAGGAGAAACAGCAAAAAGTGAATAAAACTGTCAACTTCTGTAAAACTATTTAAAAGTAAAGTAAGAGATAGAACGAACTTGCGAGCGCTCTATTTACTTAAAAGAGAAAAACAAAAAAAAAAAAAAAAAAAAAGATGAGCAACTGCAAACAAGTGCAGGCCTACACATATGTATGTAAATGTGTATGTGTATATTTTTGTATCTTCTTTTGCTGCAGCAGATGACAGACAGCTGACAGACATTTTTTTTATGATGTACAAACGCACACACACATATAAAATCTTTTGCTGGTGCTCTTATTATTGTTGTTGTTTTATTGACACTATTCCACAGAACGACAGAGATAGCTATATTAAATACGAATTTAAGTGTGATAAGCCAAAGTGGAAAAAACATAAAAAAGTAAATTCTCATAAATCATTTCTAAATAATAAATCAAACTATTAAAGTTTATTTTTATTTCGTTTTCGTGGTTTATAAATTTATTTCCTATTATAGACTGTACACAAATTATAAAATTAAAATAAATGGTTAAAAGCAGCAGAATATCTACAAAAACGAGATGGTTTTTCATGCTGCTGATCATGTATGTTTTTCATGCTAATGAGTTTTAATATGATTTTATCTTTATAACTTCTCGTTAGAAATTCTATAGAAGTATTTTAAAAAAAAAAAAAAAGTATCTATTTCTTACTTTTTGTATATGAAAAACTTTCCAATGTAGCTGCTCATACAAATCTTTTTAACAAAAACAACAACAACAAAAAAATTTTGCGATAAAGTAAGTCATGGCAATGACTAATAGTGACAGCAATAGCACATACAACAACTGCTATCTCATTCACACGCGACGTACTTAAACACTCATCAAACATTTTCCACACTATTCACACCGAAAAATACAATTACATACATTTTTTTACGGTATTTATTTTGTATTAGTGTTGCCAGATAGATAGGCAGGCAGGCAGGCAGGCAGCTCCATGTGCGTGTATCACTGACATTGAAGATAAACACTCTTAGACATTTACTTACTTACTTACTTATAAGTATCTTATGTGTGTTTGTTTGTAACTATAAGTGTTTGTGTGAGCTACTTTTGCCTAATTATAGTTTATTTAGTTTTTTTTTCTTGTGTATTTTCATGACAAATGACAAAAAAGCACCAAATAAGATAACATAAAACTAATAAAAAATACTTAGAAAAAAAAAAAAAAAAAGAGAAGTGAAAAAAAAGATTTTTATTATTTTAAATTTATACTACAAGCTATAATTACAATTGTTGACTGACAACTATAGTAGTTTTTAAATTTTATGAATTTGGTTATATTTAAATAAATCTTAAGATATAAAAAATAATTAGTTTGAGATGAAAATTTAATTACAATTATGAAGCTACTTTTGGTGGGTGGTGGACACAGAAAAACAATAATGGAGGATCAATGAGTTTAGCTGCTACGTGATAATGCTATGACCAAGACAACTCATGTAAACAGTTGTTGGCATAAGTGCACAGTGCCAAGCATTAGTTGGTGATCTCTAACTGTCTCTAAATAGTCAAAAAGTAGTAGACTTCATCTGTAGAATCTATACCGAAGAAGTCAAAAAGATGAGTTTAGCAGACAATAAAAAAATGTTGAGGAGTTATGTTGAATGATTTTGGCATGAATTAAGTCAAAAAGGAAATAAGTATAACGGGGAAAAAGTGGTAACTAAAGAATTATTTGCGGATTTAAAAATAAAGAAGGCTTAGAAAGTCTATGTTTTGAAAATTGTGGCCCTATCTCTTATGGTATCCGAGATAATTGATTTCAAACGGCAGAAGCTAATATCGATCATGAATACGATACGTATCCTTTCAATGATCTGATCAAGAATTCCCACATACATTTCACAAACTAAATATAACCCTTCTTTCCCGGCGGGTACAGGGCAAAATAAAATGTTAATTTATGCGTGTGCTATGCCTGCAATGTGGTTGTTGTCTTATGACTCGAATTTGTTTTTTGTAATTACATTTATTCTTTTGCTTCGAAACCTAAGCAGTTAATTATTGTATGACTTGATATGCTGCAGTTTATTGTTTGTGTTTTAAGAGAGAACAAACAAGTACCTATAAATTTGTTGTAAAATTTGTTTTTGTTGTTGTAGCCCTTTCGATAGATTTCCGTGCACAAAGTTGATCTATGACATGAAAACATCTTTTGTGGATATTGATATTCATTAGAGGACATCAAAAAATTAAAATACGGTTAGATTAGACCAATTCCAACGAGAGAATGGGGCGAAAATCTCCAGAGCTTGAGGAATCCATGAAACTAGGCTTCATTATTTAAAACAAAATATTTGACTAAAAAGCATGACCTAGCTCGAATTTTCTCTCATTGTGCCTTCTTTAAGTGTATTTCCATAAAGAATATTATATTGCATTTTATTTCTTGGGTCAGTAAGATTACTTTTCAGACGTCAAAATATTTTTTTTTTTACTTTTTTCCTATTTTGCTAATTGAATTACCCAAATTGAAACCTTAAAATGGCTAATCCACATAGGCTGACTGCACAAACACACCTCAAAATAAAATTACATACACGCAAAAAAGATTCAAATACGAAAATATGTGGTTCTATGACACCTTATGACATCTGCTTTAAAATAATAAATAAGTAGATCTTTCAGTTTTTTCTCATTTGTTTTAGCAGCATTGCCAGCCTAAAAATTCTTCTAAATGCATACAACAAATAGTGTTAATTAAACATATTTGTTTTTTTTTTTTGTTGTTGTTGTTATTTTTCAATTGTATTCTTCTAAGTGAATTGTTGTTGTTGTTCATATTTATTTATTTTTTAAAGCTTAAGCAGCAGCAATAGCCGCGCGCATATGCATTGATTGAGAAATGACGCATGCAATGCTTACATTGTTGTTTTCATTAGTATTGTTGTTGTTGTTGTGTACGACGACTTATTGACTTTGTAAAATCAGCTAAAAAAATACATTTTATTTTTGTCGTTTTAATATATATTTATTTGTTTGTTTATTTTAAATACGCTTAACGTCTTAATTAAATTAAAAGTTGCTCGAAAAAAAAGAAAGAAACACAGCAAATATTCGCACTATTTTGTTGTCTTTACAAACACACACACAATATTACACCATCCCACCTTCACATCACTATTTATCACATGCTAACATACATTGTTGTTGTTTGCCAAGTCAACCACAGCAACAAATAAGTCTTACAAGATGAAGAAGAAGAAAACGAATAACTAAGCATTCACGTGCCTTCAACGCCATTGGCACTAAGAGAACAACAACAACAACAACAACAACAAGGTGGCCATTTACAAACATATTCGCACATTAATGCATTTTACAGCACTGCAACTGCTTAATTTGTCTGATTGTCTATGTTGAGTTTACTTAAACCTAAGGCATTTACATAGGTAGTCATCAGTCAGTCAGTCAGTAGTAGTCAAGGTGTTTAAATTATTTTTATTTTTTTTCTTTTATTTTTCATTTTATTCTTTATTTCCTATATACGTGCTTGATGATCTTTTATTTCCCTCAACATACACCCACGCACACACACTTGCATACATACATAAGCCATGCATGGCCAAAAGCACTTATCAACAATTGATTTCCGTTTTTACTTAATTTCTTTCACATTTCACAGCGAATGATTTTTGCTTTTCGTTTTTAATTTTTTTTTTTTTTTTTTTTTTGTGTTTTATTGTTGTAAATTCTTCTTCATTCGCTTTTCACTTGGCAGCAGCAGCAGCAATTTTGTATTTGCAAGCGTTAGCTGCTGACTTTTGCATTTTGTACATATTTATTTTCTTTCTCTCTCTCTCTCTCTTTCTCACAATCTATCTTTTTAACTTATTCTTTTGCATTTATTCTCTATTGCAGTTGGTAACACTTTCATTTTGGAAATTAAACAGTTCAACGCGTTGCTCTCTGAAGGCTTTTTATTTATTGCATAAAAAATTGTATACATACTACCTTCATCCTTCATACATGTATACTACCCTTCTTCCTGTGATTGACGATTTAATATTTTATATGCACCACAAAAAAACTCGTGGAAGTGAAAATTGCAACTTAAGCACTTGCTTAGTTCATATAGTTTCCATTAAATTAATAAAATAGTCATCGTATTCATTAATACATTTGGACTAATGGTCGAATATATCTGGCAGTAAAAAATTTTATCCATGTGAAGCCTTCTGTAAAATCTTATAATATAATTTTAGGTAGTATGTTGATCAGGAGGAGCTTATAAAGTTTATAACATTTAAAAAAAAACCTTCTTCTTGAAATATTAATCGGTTGCTTAAATCAAAATACGTTACTATTTTGGGATGATAGAAAATATATATAAAATTCTCGTGTCACAATGTTTGTAACAAAACTCCTCCGAAACGGCTGGACGGATTCTTATATATTCAGTAGATCTGAGAATAGAATGTAAACTATTTGCCATACACCTAAGGGGGATGAACGTGGTCCCCATAGAATAGAACAAAATTTCATCGAATATTTCCGAATCAAATGAATTGATTTCAATGAATTTATTTTTTTTGGTCCAACTTAAAAGATGGAATATGTATCGCTTTTGTAAGAATGGATGGTATACAATAAATGCAGAAATTCTTCGTATTTTTAAAAGTATTTGAATTTTTAAAATGTCAAATTTACAGATCATGGTTCGATCGGTAGTTTTAATTCGTTTTATTCAATCGGTAATGTGAATTGCTTTGTAATTGCTTTGCTACATTTTTATGTTTTAGTTCAACTTTATATTCTGCCAATATAGGTCCATGACTGTTCTATAGTGAATGTGGTACCACTCCCTTCATTTTCTTAGTGCTTTATTAATTTTTAAAATTCACAGTATAACAGATACTCAAATTTTAAGTTTAGTTCACAGTTTACAAGCGATACGACTAATTCCAGCTGTTTGTAAGAGAAATTTGTGTGCTTTCCTTATTTTGCTAACTTATTATCTTGATATGGTTCTTAGTTCTTTGATTCAAAACATTTTTGTCAAACTATTTAATTCACAAGGATTAAGATAGGGAGTTTAGCTTTTTTAACCCGTCTGAAGGGTATATTCAGTATTTCTGAAAATTTTTAATGCATTATAAGAGACATCGTAGACCCTATAAAGTATATATGTTCTTGATCAGTACGACGAGACGAATCGTTTTAGCCACGTCCGTCTGTCTGTATTTTTGCGTTTCATTCGCTTAGTTTACAAGTTATTTTGCTGAAATTCAAAACTTAAGCTTTTCTCAGCCTTAGTTATTAAAATCATTGTGCTGCGCCCATTTTAAGGCATAGCTCCCATACAAATCTACCGCCCATTTTGCATAACAATAGTTTTATTTTATGTAGTATATTCACTCCAAATTAAGAGAAACCACTTCTAACGTCATCCAATGTCAAAACCAATGTGCCACACCCATATTTAGGTATATCCCCATACAAATACCTTGCCCATTTCCGAGTTTTTCTATGAAAATAGTTATTATTTATGAAGGAATTAACTCCAAATTAGAACAAGGAAAAACGATAACTTCGGTGGAACCGAAGCTGAAATACCCGTTACATGGGCGTGTCGTCTTGGTTTTGACCCTGGATGACCAAAAAATGTTTTTACCCAATTGGGAGCGAGTACATTCATAAATAATTACTATTTAAAAAAAAAAATCGAAAAAATCGATAAGTTTGTATGGGGGCTATACCTAAAAATGGGCGTGGCACTCTCATTTTCGAACTTAACCTAGTCGTTGCCGAGAAAAGCTTAAGTTTAAAATTTCAGCCCAATATCTTTATATCTTCATCGAAAAGATCGCATAGCAACAAACAGACGGACAGACGGACATGGCTAGATCAATTCGTCTCATCGAGCTGATCAAGAATATATATACTTTATGGGGTCTCCGATGCCTCCTTCAATGCGTTACAAACTTTTTGACAAACTGAATATACCCGTTCACACTATGTGTAACGGGTATAAAAATGTACTTCAATTCTCATTCTATGTATTCACTACTGATATATTATAGATCCGGCCACTATAACATACATATCCCATACATTTTTACAGATTTGTGTATGATAATCCCTTTACGTTATACTATTACCATCACTGATCATATATGAGCTTCGGTCCTACCAAAGTTAATGTTTTTGCTTGTTTTTAATTGACTTTTTCCTGAATCTAGTAATGTTTCACATAACTCTAACAAAGTTTAAAGAGTAAAAATCTGTTTTATAATAGTTTTTTTTTTTAGTTACGCTCAATAATTTTATGCTTCAAATCTGTAGAGCACAATATTTACTTTAGGGTTTCTTTCAATGAACATGACTGTTTTTTTAGTTGTTGTTGTTGTTTCGGTGATTGCCTCGACAAATAGCAAAATCATGATAAAGGCTGCACAACAACAACAAAATGAAGGTGGCAACAGAGCATATATTTTTTTTTTTTGTAGTATCTTTTGACTAGCATCCAAGGTAGCGACGATTTAGTAAAACTTGGGACAGTCTTACTGTATAAAAAAAATTTGTTTTGTTTGTTGTTTGATATGGTTGTTGTTGTTGTTACTATGACGTCACATATTTGAATTTTCTGTTTTATATCAGAAAAGTGATTTTTTTTTTTCATAGTTTTTTCTTTTTTTGTTTTTTGGTTTTTCTTTTTCATTGCTTTTATTATTTCAGCTCACTTTTACTATACTATGTATTTTTTTGCTCTGATTTTCATTCGGTTTGTCTCTGTGCTCTATAAATCCACAATTTGTCCTTGTTTTATTTGTACAATAAAAGCAACAACAAAAACAAGAAGAACAACAAGTGAAAGTAAAACTCGAAACTTAACGTTGAAGGAGGAATCATATTTAAAGCCACAAAACGACGACACGCAATGCTGTATTAGATTTGTTGTTGGCAAAAAAAAAGAGAGAGAGAGAGAAAGAGTGAAAGTGGAATCCTGCTAACGGTATATAACAAAAAAATATGATTTTAACAATTTCTAGTTTTATGCTAAAGCCAGGCAGGCAGTCAGCAGGCAACAGAGAGTTGGCAGGCATTGAAAAAAAAAAAAAAAATGAACTGACATGACTTTTTTTCTTCTTTTTTTTTTATAAAGCTTGTTGTTAGCAGGTTGCCTGGTTAGCAAAAATTTAGGTTAAAAATGTCTCTTTTTTTTATGAAGTTATAGAAATATTTTTCTTCTTCCTCTCTGTGGGGTTTTTGTGACTATATTTCTTTCAACATAATAAAAAAAAAAAAAAAAGAATCATGCAAAATTGAATTATTCGCGGTGCACGATATTAGATTAAAGTTATACATACACACTCTAAATCTATTGTACGGTTCATCGATTTTTTGGCTAATAGAACTTAATCTAAGTTCATTGTGCTGCTTTACTTATTTAACATATTTGAAAACCTCAATTAAATAGTATTAGAAAGTTTACTTAGATTGATAATTTTTGTGAAAAAGTTTAAAAACAGTTTTTCCAAGCGTCGAAACATTACTTAAGCGGATATAATAAAAAAATCTTATTTGAAAAGAAAAAAGGCATATTTGATTGGAGTTTTTTTAATCAATTACAAACAAATATTGAAGTTAATAAAAAACATTTAATTTTTTTACTAGGGCTGTTCAGTAAGTTCTCGGCCTTCAAAGTACGTGGTCAAAAAACGATTCCGGGTCTCGGGTTGTCGGAAATTAAAAGTAAAAATGCTTCATCAAAATCGGTTCAGAATTACGGGCGGAATCGTGGCCGCCAGTTCGAAAATGAAAAATATAAGTATGCAGTTTTAGAAATTCAACAATTTTGCGTTGATTGCACTTGGTTTCATTAAAATCGGTTCAGTTTTTTTAGAAAAAAAAAAACCCAAAAAACAAAATTTGGTAAGAAACCGATTTTTTTAAATGAAGTTTTTATAGAAATCGAATATATAAGAAAGCAGTTTTAAAATTTTGATAATTCTGCATCGATTGCACTTTGTTTCATCAAAATTGGTTCAGTAGAATATAATTAGCAATATGAATGGTGCGTGCGTGCATACGTGCACGCATGCGTATGTTTAGTAAGCAAATCTCATTTTCGCAAAGACATTGGTCGACAAAAATGGCTATATCTTATTAAGTATTTCGATTCCAAAAATTTTTTTAGAGCGATATTCTCAAATATCCAAGCTATAAAAAAAGAAAAAAAAAATCGAAAAAAAATTTTTCTCGAACCCTAAGTGGAAAACATGCATTTTAATTGGTTTCCTTTTTTCTAGACAATTGTTTTCTTACTCTATTTTGAGACTCCAACAGTATTTTGATGATCTCAATATAATTTTGGTGACCCCAACAGCAATTTAACATAGTGCCCCAAAATAGTTTTAGTGACTTTAACAATACTTTTGTCACCTTAAAAGCATTTTAATGATCCCAACAGCATATACAAACTCTAATTCAAATTATTAACTTCTTCAAAAGCATCGGAAATTATCTTTGCGGCGAGTCTAGCTTTTTCTCTTAAAAATAATTCAAAAAATTTTCTGCGAACATGTTATAATAAAAGTTGTTCGATAATAGTTCAAACATTCGAAAAATTTCTAAAATATTAGATGCTATATGAGTTAAACCCCTTACGACGTCGAAAAAAAAATTAAATGAAAGAAAATTACATATATTTGGTGCAAAGTTAATGCTGTTTATTTTAATGGGACCAGAAAAAGAATCTGAAGAAACTATTTAATGTTGAAGCTAGTAAATGGTAAATCTTATTGCACTATTTACCAGACCAGAACCCAATAGATCTATTTTTATTTAATTAAGATATAAAGAGTGATCTATCAGGAATATATTTAAATAAAAAAAAAAGTAAAGTGCAAAAACTTGGAGTGTCACTTGCTTTTTTGGGTGAGTTTTCTAACACTTTTATCTTGGTCGAGAAAAAATACAAAGCAATTTCTGTGTTTGTTGTTGTTGCACTTATTCTTTTATGCATTCATGCAAGACCTCGTGAACAGTATAAATATTTTTAATAGTACTAAAAAAAAGTTATCATACTTCATTCGATAACGTCAAACAACTTCTAATTATAATTTTTACTAAACGAAACTGGCAGGTAGGTACCTAAATAAGTGGACGGTCAATTGAGTGTTTAAATACATTTTTTTTGTTTGCTATAATTAAATTTATTAATTAAAAAAAAATTAATATAAACATTGTTCAACCTTCAAATCGTTTAATATTTATAAAAAAAATGTAAATAAATAAAAACACTAAACAATAATTACAACAATAACAAAAATTGTATAAATAATAATAAAACAGCTACACACAACAATAACAAAAAAAAAAAAACGAGTTAAAAGTTGACTTGTGCCAATCTAGTAAAAAAAAAAAAAAACGCTAAACTCTGTCTCCAAAACAACTCTTCCCACTACAACCCCCTCTGCTCCCCTCCCGCTTCCTACCTCCTTCAATTTAATAATTGTTGCTGCTGCAGCTTCAATTGTTACTAACCGTTGTTGAGGTTATTGTGCTCTGTTGCTGATATGAGTAAGTTGACCTCAATAAAACGGCAGCCAGTACGACTAAGAGTGAGGGAAGAGTGAGTGAGTCAAACCAAAATGAATATATGCAGGCAATGTGTACAATAAGAATCTATATGCGAGCAGCGAGTGTATTTTAGTTTGAGTGGGAACTTGTCGAGGGCAGCCACAGCAATTAATTAATTAAAATGTAATTTATGTTGCAATCGACAGCGATATTATTACATTTAAAAATTTTATAAAACACTTTAAAAAAAAATTAAAAAAAAAAGAAAATTGACAACAATTACTACCTACTGCTGCTGACCAGAGAAGAATTACAAAGAATTTATAGAACAGAACCAGTTGCTGCACAAGTAATAAAAATAAAACAAAGAAAAGTCAAGGCACAAAAGTCTGACGTTTGCATGAAACTGACTCTGACTACCACAACAAAAATACAACAAAAAAAAACTAACTCAAGAAATTCATTAAAAATTCTTTAAATTGTTCTTGAACTGCTGACACAGCGTAGTGTCCTTAGAGCAAAATAATTTTAAACGCAATTTTTTTTTCATTCTCAAAAGGAAAAAAAAAAAAAAAATGATAATCAAAAAAAATAAAAAAATTAACTTTCATGATATCAAAGTTTTAATACTTAACACACTATATTGGAAATCATTAAAGGAAATAACTGATGTTTTTTTTAGCTTAAGAGAGGTAACTGAGCTTTTAGTAAATTCCTTTTTTTTATTGCAAAAGAAGAGCAAATAAAGTATAAAAGGTTTACTCTGTAACTCTAACTCGCTCTCACATTCGACTGAGTAGATCAATCGAAGAGTGTCGCTTTAAACAACAACTACATTCACTCAAACTCAACAACATTCTGTTACTAATCATTTTAAATCGAGTGTACCCATTTTTAATCATTTCAAATCGTTTGTATTCATATTATTCGTTTTAAAACACTCATTTGAATTCGTTTCTACTCATATTAACTTGAGTGCACTTATTTCCAGGTTGTTCGTTTTAAATTGAGTGCACTTACTTTAAATCGAGTTTACTCATCTCAAATCGATTTTACTCATTTTAAATCAGGTGTGTTCATTTAAAATCGTTTGAATTCATATTAACTATATAATATTTTACTCATTTTAAACCAGGTGTGTTCATTTTAAATTGAGTGTACTGATTTTAAATCGTGTTCACTCTATCGATGATTTCTCTCACTGCCGCTTGATTCCATTCCACTTAGTTTAAGTTAATGTGTTCACTTGATTCTTACTGCCATACAAACTATTAAAAAATCATTAGTACCATCTTACGTTGTCTATAGAAGTGTACAAAAAAATTATTGGATCTAAACTGCAATAATAAACATATAATAAGAGCAAAAAAAATAATACAAAGTAAAGATGTGAAAAAAACTTGACCGTCAAACTTGTTAGCATCATTGCTGCCTCTTATAATTCAAAGAAAAAATTAAAAATGTTAGGAAAAACAGCTGCAAGGAATAAATATACGAAAAATGCTAACAGAAAAAACAGAAATTTCAACAAAGACAAGTACTGACAGTGGATTTTATTTTTAAGAAGTTTGAAGTATGTAAAGAAAGCTTAAGTTATTTTAAGTGTTTCTTTTCCATTCATTTCTTATTATATCTGCGCTTTCACTCACTCACTCACAAACAAACACACTCTTATCATGTGTTCTCTTTTTAACTATTATATTCTCTTGTAACTTGTTGAAATAAAGTAATTGGACACGCTGCGTATAAGTTATTTTCGTTTTTTTCTTATATTTTTTCCTGCTTTTTTTGTTCTGTATTCCGGGAACGACCCAAAGTCTTTAAGCGTATTTGATAATGAAGAGCTTAATTTAAGTTGATTTATTACACAAATATAACACAAAGCTTTAGTTCTAAGAATTTTCTTCTTTTTTTTTTTTTAAAAACATCAAACGCATTAAATCATATTTAATAAGGGCTCCAAAAAAATATGACAATAGCAACAAAGAAAAATTATTGAAAAAAATGTTTAAGAAATTAGTAAACGAAAAATCAGCCTAAATGGAGAGACAAGAAAATTAAGCTACAAAATGCTTGCTTAAGCTTAGTATTCTTAAAATTCAATTAATTTATTGATTTGTGTGTAACTAAACATTTGACAACATTTGTGAGTAAAAATTTTACCACTTTGCCTAGATGCTTAAACTTCGAACTTCCAGGAAATGTTTCCCATTTCTTACAAGTAAAGCTAACCAAGTGATACTCACAGATCTTAACGAAATTATGGTTATTTATTTTGACTGAGCTAGGAAAAAAAGAGACACGTATATTTTTTCTATCGGCAAAGGTTCAAATTTAAGGGTTGAAAACACCCTTTGAGGGTGTGGGCGAGGGTCAAAAGACATACATTTTTAAAACTTTTTACATTTGTTTGAAATTTATTACTCGGGGTTTTTCGAAGTCACTGAATCCAAATTCCATGCCAGAATTTTCAATTTCAAAATGGCAGATGCAATATGGCGACCTCCTAGTAGCTAGGTGAAAGTGAATCAGACCCTAAAATTTGAACCATTGCGACATAAAAAAATTTTTTCGTAGCTCAGTCGAAGCTGCTATTTCTGAACCACAAAATATAATCACTTTTTTCTTGTGTCTAAAACATTATCAGGTCCTTCTTATACCTGTTACACTAGTGTAAACAGGTATATTCAGTTTGTCGGAAAGTTTGTAACGCATTAAAGGAGGCATCGTAGACCCTATAAAATATATATTCTTGATCACCTCGACGACGAATCGATTTAGCCATGTCCGTCTGCCGTCCGTCCCCTGTCTGTGTGTTGCTGCGCGGTTTATTCGCTCAGTCTTAAAGATATTGGGCTGAAATTTTAAACTTAAGCTTTTCTAGGTCCTGTGAGTTTCTATGTTAAAATCAATGTGCCAACTTTTACATATGGCTCCCATAGAAAAGAATAACATTTTGTCAAGTTCTTATAAGAAAAAAATTTATTTATAAAGCAAATGGCTTCAAATATGGTACAAATGCTTCGTATATTAAGCCAAATCTTCAGTTTAAAATTGGTCTAAATCGGACCGCGAATTCCTAAATTTTTAAAATATATTTAATTGGTTTAGTATTTTGAAATAAAATTTAATACAAATGCTGCACACGAAGGTCTATCCACGTCAAATGTTGTGTAACAGGTATATGAGCTTCGGTCCAACCGAAGTTAACTTTTTTCTTGTCTTTTTTTATTGCAATTTTTAAATAAACTTTTTGCTCTGGTATTTTCTTTTATATTCTCTGAGATAATTAGTTTTATAGTGCAGAAGGATGGACTCAGTTTTCGATGCTTAAACAAAGGCATAGTCGGACTATTTAAACATCATGTTCCTGTATGATGCCTACGACCAATCAGTTCTGGTTATTTAAGCTACTATACATTCGAGAACTTAGGCTCTACCCGCGAGTTTGGATTTAAACCCAACACTCACTACGATCTACTATCAAAAGAATCATACCCATTCGATTCTGTCCTTTCTGGCTAGCTTGTGATACCAGACTTATGTCTCTGATTCGACATCGTATTATACTATACTATCATATTTATATCATCCCCCTAGAGTAAGTGAAACCAAAGACAATAGAAATAGTAATTTAAGCAAGAAAAGTTTAATTTTAAGTATTTTTAGTATTTTTACTTGAATCTCTTTCTTCTAAAAAAAAAAAAAAAAAAAAAAAAACAAACAAGTGTTTAATAAATGATTACATTTGAGAGTCATAATTCTTAGAAAATGTATCTAAAAATAATCTATTCTTATCAACTTTATGAATATTCGCTTTAATATTTTTTTCGATTTTTTTTTGCTATATTTTCACTAAAATTATTGCAAACATTAAAAATTCGCAGTAATTGTTTGTTACTTTACAAAATGTGAAAGCAAAACTAAAAATATATATAAAAATAAATGCAAAATGTATATAAATAGAACGAACATACACAAACATATAACTCAAATTTCCAGATGTAAAATAATACTACATATAACTAACAATGATTTCATTTCATTTTAATGAAAGATATATACAAAAATAAAGTATAAACGTACTAAAAATGCCAACAGACAACCTAGAAATGTCAATAGATACTATATAAAATAGAATAGATACTATATTGTATATTGGCAGTCAACGAAGGTAAACGCATACACAACACAAAAACACACAAGCACACAAGTCAAGTGAAGGCGGAAGATTGCCTGACTGCCAACTTAGCTCCAAAAGCGTTCCGCTTCCTTAGTATGTCATACCACAAACAACAACAACAACAACAAAAACTAAAACATAAAAACCTCAAAGATGCATAGATACATCAACTATTTAAAGTGTGCATACCATACACACAACATAATTTCATTCACCCCATTTAACGATAAAGCAGGCAAGTAGCAGATTGGTAGCATTCAAGGCATCCGCAACAGCCAAGTTGCAAACATTGCCAAGAAATGCGATAAAAAAAAAAAAAAAAAAAACTTAAAATAAAATAGAAATCTAAGTTAAAATAGAAATTCGATTTTCTTTTTAAAATAAACTTTTATTTTTTTTAAAGCTTTTTTTTTTTTTTTGTTTTTTGTAGAAATTTAACTGACAACTTTGGCAAACAAACTTTTTAATTTTTTCGTTAATAGTCAAAGGAATTGCCCAACAATAAAATTCACAAAAATAAACATAAACAAAAACATTTTATTCATACATACATATATGTAAATAATTTGTTCGTTTATAATAAATTCTTTAATTGAAGAACAAGGAAATACTCTACAGGTGGGAATTTTTTTTTTTTTTTGAGCAATAATTAAAATTAACGCAATAAATTTTACGTAGATATCTTTTGGGATTTTTCGTAATTCTTTGAAATTTAAAGAAAACATTGTTTGTTATTTGAACAATTTCATTGTTTTAAGCGTTTTGAATTATAGAATGACCCAGAATAAACACAAGTCCCAGAATTAACGCAAGATTTGCAGTTAAGTTCTGGCAGCCTTACATTATAACCATTTAACAGCTGCCAGTTTAGGGTTTTTAAAAAAATAATTTTTAGGGTTGCCAGCACTTAACGACAAATCTTGCCTTAATTCTGGGACTTGCGTTTAATCTGGGTCACCCTATTTAAAGGTAGTTCACGAAAAAAAAAAACTAATCAGCTAATTAAATTTGACGTGAACGATGGCATAGATACATAAATTTTTTGTTCCTGTAGAAACTTTTAAGAATTTTATTTTGTTTGGTTATTCTCAACACTTAAAATAGGTAAACAAATTTGACGTGAACGCTGCTATAAATCTGAATAGCCCCAAAATGTCATGTTGTAAGGGGCTCCAAAAATTGCTTTAATGTGTCAAATTAAAAATTAGAAAATATTATTTGAGCAAAATGAAACAGAAACAAACAAACAGAGGGAACACCTACAAGTCAAGTTCTAAGAAATACTTGTACAGAACAAAACAGAGCTCAATTCCCTGTTGTTATATGGGAAACGTGAACACTAGAACAGGAGACGACAAGAGATTAGAAATGGAGATAAATGACACCTTTAAGAAGCTCCAATTTTATCTTGCGGTATACAGACATTAAACATAATATTAACGCACTTATAACTAGTGTTAAGATAATTCGAAAACCAGTGCTTGTTTTACTAGACAATTAAGCGTCTAACAGCTTGAACTATTTATTTAGGTCATTCGTTAACATCATGAAGGGTTGGTGTATTAAGTTTATTATCTAGACATCTGGAATTTCATCCAATAAGCCAATTGTTGGCAATAAATCTTTCAATTGACAAAAGAATTCGGCTTTGGAAGGAACAAAGCTCTGTCAAAAGGAAGCATCTGTAACAGTTTTTAAAAAGATAAGATTGCGAACTGATTCTATATCGTGGGATCTCTCAATACTGTTGTCATATGCAAAGTATATAAGTCTAGATGATTATGGCAAATGTCTATAAAAACATTAATTTAAGTTTGTTTTGATAGGCGTGACGACCCGAATACCTACAATAATCACTGATGTAAAGCACAAAGAAGTAAAACTGGAAAAACTATTTTCAAAGCAATTTTGATAGGCGATTCTTATTATTATCATATTTTTATAAATATTTTAACAGCTGAGTTCTTACTAGAAATAAAGTCCAAAGACTTACAGAGATGACACCGAAAACACTTCCACTAGAGTTTTGAGTTTTAAATTTTAAATAGAGTTGTAAGGTTTCATTTTCAGTTTAGCGGGTCGCAAATTTCTTTTTTTTTTATAGAAATTAAAAATATTATAAAGAAATGGCTACCCTATGGTATAAAAGGAAAACACTGGAAATATCGTTGTAGTGCTATAAAACACTTATACCAAAACTCCGAGACTTCGGTGTCAACTCTGTTATTTTCGAAAAAGTTTGTATTTTTTAATTTAAATTATAAGTTAAATTTTTTTGTGCAAAACTTACCTTGATTGGCGTTCACGTCGCTGCATGCCGATATTTCAAAAATTTTTGTTTCTCGTCTTTTCTATCGTTTTTCTTCGAATTTTGTAATAATTTTTATTCAATTATTTTTGTTTTTAGTTTGTTGTTGACAAGAAAAGTTTTAAGGTTTTTTTTGTTTGTTTGTTTTTAATGAACTTCTCTTTTTTTTTTTTTGGAGCAATAATTATTTTAGTTGCATATTAAGATTTTTTTATGTTTGTTTCTTATTTGTTAAACGGTTTTTTTTTATCGAATAATTATTATTATTTTTTTAAATTATTTTAAATTCTTCTTATTGCTTGCACTGAGGTGAGCAGAGTTGTATTTTTACGATATACGACGTAACAAGGCTTTTACATGCAATGTGTACTTCGACGCAAGTGACGTAAAGTGTGTGTGTATGTTAAATGGAAGTTGTGTACGTGTGTGTGTGTGTATATGGGTGAGCGGAAATAGACGACGATGCACGCTGCGCTGCACAAAGCGCGACAACGACGACGACGACAACGTCGGATGCACGCACAACAATTCTTATTGTTTTTGACAATAAGCGAACGGAACGTTATAGTGTTGCAAAACGCTGCGTTTTTTTTATTCCTTGTTTTTGATTTTTTCGATTTTTTTTTAACAAATAGAAAAAAATTTTATTTTTTCATTGAAACAAACAACAAAGAAAAATAAAATAAAACTAATCAGATTTTTAACTATCAAAAACTAAAACTCGTGTGTTTATTTTTTTATTTATTTATTTTTTATTTTTTTTTTTGTTTCGTTTATATTTGCGTGCCGGCGTGTGTCTGTCTGCGTATGTGTGTGTGTATTTCTGTGTATAAATTTTTAAACAAATAAAAAATATTTGTTGATTTTTATGAAATTGCTTGTTTTGATTTGTTTGATGCGCTTTTTTTTTTTTTAATATTTTGCGTTATGTTGAGCTTTTGTTGCATTTATTTTGCTTTTGTTGTAATTTTAGCTGCTTTTTTCGTTGCTGTTTTTGTTGCTGTTGCAGCTGCCATACCAATTGCATGCTTACTTTTATTTTTATTGGTCTTCTCTAAGAAATATTATAATAATAACAAATTAATTAATTATATTTTCTATACATATCTAAGTATAAACAAAATTTCAAAATCGTTCTTATTAATTAATATAAGTATGCTTCAAAGTTAATGCCATCATTTTTTTTTTTACTTTTTTTGTAAGTTTTTCAAAATTAATTTTAATTTATTTCAAAACAAATGCTGGAAGCTGCGCTACTTTTGCTGCTGTTGTATCTATTATATTATTTGGCGGGGTATTTATTTTTTGTTTGCTAAATTAATTTTAATTTAACCGGTCGAGACATTATGTTTTTATTTTACAAGATTTTATGTAGTTGAAATATATTTACAATTCGTTTTTTTTTTATTATATGTTACGCGCGCGCTTAAATTCAATTTCACTTTTATTTTTTATTTTAATTGCACTTTGTGGACCACAACTCAAAGCGGGATGTTTGCTTTACGAGAGCTGAAAATAAAAAAATATTTATTTTTATTAAAAATTTTAATTTTTTTATTTATTTATTTTTTTTTTTAATTAGAACGCTTTTAACTGTCGAAAAAAGTCATAAGTCAAAAATATGCAGACAGAAGTTCTAATTTGTATAATTAGTTACATATTCTGACAGCTGACAGTGAAAAATTTCATTAAAAATATTATTAGTCGAGAATTGATTTCTTTACTGAACGTCGATAAATTTTTGCGTGTGGTGGACCGACTGAATTCAATCAGAAGAACCTAAGAAACAAGGCCAGCGAAAAATTACTTCGATTTTGCATTAAAATGGTGAATAAGAAATGAGATCAGAATAAGGGAAAGGGAAACTTCAACATTCTAACATTCTGAAAACCATAGTTTTTATATATTTAACCAATTAATGAAATCCAATTTATTAATCTATCAAAATTCCTGCTCACCCTTTGAAAGCGCACTGTAAACGCGATATACTACTGTGAACAAAAAGTAAGAAGAATTTTCAGTTTAAACTTCGCGGGCTTAACATTTCGGGCTAGTTCTTTTTTTCTTGAGTTGGCAGGACTGTTAAAAACATCTGGGTCAAATTTCATGTCAATGTCATTATCAGTAATATATTTACGTTTGTGTTTACCAAACAACCAAGAGTTCATTAATTGAGCAGAGAAGTCTCATAAAATTTTGTTTTCTGAATGGAATAAATGAAATAAAAATGTTGAAGAAGGCTTACGGGGACCGAGCTCTTCCAAAATCAACAATATATGATTGGTATAAATTGTTCAAAGAAGGTTGAGAACGTATTGAAGACGAAGAGCGCACTGGCCGACCATCGACCTCAACGGACGATGCTCACATCCAAAAGTAAAAAAATTAGTGCTTGCACACCGTCAAATTACTATAAAAAGACATTGCTGATGAAATTGGCGTATCGAAAGGATCAATTAAAACCATTTTGTAAGAAGTTTTGTGCCTCAAAGTCTCGATTGGTACCAAAAATCCTGATTTTTTTTCTTAAACTGCACTGATTCTTCGTGACCTTTTCTCCAAAAAAGCAACCAATATCGTTCCGCAACCACCGTTTTCGCCTGATTTGGCTCCGTATGACCTCTGGATATTCCCAAAACTCAAGAGACCACGCCGGGGAACGAGTTTCGAGTTCATGAGGGGAAAAAACCTAAATCAAAAATCCTCCGGAAAGGGACATTGTGTTTCGAGGATGGAAAACGTTGACATAAGGTATTTTATCGGGAGGATTACTTGAAGGGGATATAATTGATTTACAAGAATAAATACAAACTCTTCATTTTAAAAACAAATTCACCTTACCTTTTGTCACAGTAGTAAAATTGACTAGATTCACAAAAAACTAAACATGTGCTAATTGCTAACTCCAAAGTTTAATAACTTGAAATTTGATTTAATACATTAAAAAATCTAGAAGCAGGCTCGAAAGTTGGAAATAAGAAAAAAACACAGGCTGAAGTATTTATAAAGTCATTTTTTTTTTTTATTATTGTTCTAAACTTGACAAAATACTTTCCCAAAAAAAAAAAAAAATGGAAAAAGAAGTTAAAAATTTTTGTCTCGTCGAGCTTGTACGAAAAATCATATTGTTACAAAGAAGGAAGGACATAAACTAAGAAAATACATATTTTCATATTATACCATATTGTCTAGTGGCTAGGAAAACACACACACCAAAGTTCAATATTTAACACGAACATAAAATTATAATAAATTCAAAATAACCAAATCAATCGATCAAGTTATAAAAAAGAAACACTTCTAAATAATATCGAAAATGCTGTTGTAAATTAATAATTTTATGTTTTATTGCAAAGCACTGTTAAGATTTTTCCAATAAGATTCAATAGAAAACTTTGCTTCAACTTATAAATCTCAAGAAATACGTTATATCACATATGTAACATATTTTGCAACTTGTTTTTTACAATCTACTACATATTGTAGCCATGGAAATTTTAATTATTTTTCATTTACATAAATTTTTATACAAGTTTTAACATATTTTAAACGCCACAACAGCACACTGTGCATGCTAGTTTGTCTCTCGTTGCGTTGCGATTTTGACATTTGTCACACATAGTAATAAGCGATACAGTGCGCAAAAATGAGACAACTAGTGTACACAAAAAAATTTGCTCATTGATTTTCGGCTGCGACTTTGTACGTCTGTCCGTACGTCCTTTTGCTACTAATAAAATATTTTTTATTGTTTTCACTTAAAATGTTAAAATGTCGAAAATTTTAAAAATTTTACAATACTGCACTTTAAGCTCAATAAGCATTTAACACCTTTTATTATTATTTTTCAACTAAACAACATTTTGTATTTTTTTTTTCTTAGGTGAGACACACACATATAGAGAGCTAAATAATCACACCACCGGAATCGAGAGCAGCAGAAGAAAACAGCAGCAGCAGTAATGTAGCAAGAAACAAAAAAAAAAATTAGGCCAATTAGTGCGTATACCTTTCGTGGCAAACTTAATAGCACAAACAATTTATGTTTTCTTTCAAATCTTTAACAACATTTATTTTTTTGTTTTATTTTATATTTTTTTGTTAAATTATTTTAAAGAGAACATTGCAACGGCAGCAGCAGCTGAGACAACTTTGCTGCGACAGCAAAGAACGACGGCGCGACAGGGTGTAGCAAGTTGCTCTGTTTTATATATTTATTTGCCATACGGTTTATTCACAATTAAAAGATTTATGACAAAATATGCTTTCACAGCTGTTTGTTTATTTTTTAATTATTTAAGTTTTTTTTTTATTTTTATTTATTTATCTTATTAGTTACTTAATAAATTACAATGTAGCCAGACATTTGCCGCTGCTATTTTTCTGCTGCACCGCTCTCACTCATTCTCTGGTGCGCTCACATATGCTCTCTTTTACTCTAGCAACCAACACTTGTGCAATACCTTTTTTTCGCTGCCTTTTTTCTATCTTTTCGTTTCTATTAGCTTTTTTTTTTGCATATATTTAACACGCACGTAATGCACTGTAATATGTCTATACATTTATATATATAGAGACATTTAACTAACTAATTTATTTTGTTTAATTGTTTTATACACACAGATTTTTATTTTATTGCAATTTTTCACATTTCACACGCACACAACACCACAACACCAAACGCGGTGAATGATGACAAGTGAATGAAATGAAAAAACAGGGCGAAGTTGTGTAGTACAGGGTACTTACATTTTTTTTTTTTTTTGCAAAGTATATGGTACAAGGTATTTTTTAATATATCTGGTATTTCATATGTTTGTATTGCATGCTGCGCTATCAACACGTGCGACTAAGTTTTTTTGTTTTTCTATTTTATTTGTGAAATATATTAATTAAAATGGTAAAAATAAAGAGTAAAACAACTAAAAAGGTAAATAAATATATAAATTATTAAAAAAAAGTCATCTTTTACATGTTTTTTAATTAAAATAGCCCACGGCAGCACAGAAGAAAATGCACTCCAAGCAGCAAGCAGCTCCGGCGGATTTTGATTCTATGATTGAGAATGAGAGCAGCGAAGAAGAGAGTACTAAAGATGTTAAGCAAGAAAGCAGCGATGACGGTTTCTCCGAGGCAGAACCAACAGATGAACCAAAGGCGCAACCAAATAAACGCAAAGCAGCCGCTGCCACCGAAAATATAAAATCCGCCGCCGCAAATAAAAAGCCAAAAAAGTTTGAGAAAACTGAAAGACCGCCAACACTTGAAGAAGTTAATGAACTTAAGGAAACACGAAATCTTTATCATTCAAATCTCTTTCGGCTACAAATTAAAGAAATGCTAACAGAATTAAAAATCAAAGAGAAATATACAAATCACATAACCAAATGGCTAACGACTTTCCGTACCTTTGTACAAGCGCTGGAAAATGATACAGAAAAGACAACCAGCGGAAGAATTAGTCTGGCTAAAACGCACACACGATCTAGCAGTGCCACTAACACTGCTTGGTATCGGCGAGCAAAAACGCACCTTTCATTTTCAATTTATAAAACCCGAAGTGTCACCATTTCTTATTGGTGCTGCAGCCACAAAAACGCTACTAGGACCTAAATTGATAGCCGATGTTTGTGTTATAATGCCGGCGGCATGTTTTCAAAAGGATAATTATTTGAATTTAATATATGATCAAAAACGGGCGTTATATCTAAGCTATTTAGTGCATAAAATGCGTGCCGCGCAAGAATTCGCCGAAGAAACGTTTGCCTTTGCGTATCAGTCAAATAATCCTTTAAAACCTTTGCTAGAGCTAACACCAACTGGTAGTTTGGCTAATAAGTTGTGCATACGTTTACATGTAGCAGCAAGTGAAGCAAGTTTTAAATTAAGTCGTTTTGTACCCTGGACAAATAATATACGCGCCGCTCTCTATGGTGATGAGTTGGCAGAAGATGCTGTAGCGCCTACAACGCCACACTATAATGCTGGTGTACTGCATGATTTAACATTGCAACGTAATCAAGAGCTACTGCATGAAATCTTCGATGGAAAAGTGAATTTACAGCAGGGTTTATTATTGCTCAAAGTCTGGCTGCGGCAGCGTCAATTAAATGTGGGCTATAGTGGCTTTACGGCGCACATTTTGGCCATGTACATTGTCTATTTGTTTAGGCAACGTAAGCTACATGCCAATATGAGTAGCTATCAGGTGGCGCGTAATGTCTGGAATCAATTGGGTAAGTTTGATTTATATACTGTTTAAGTAATTTCTTATATTGTTCCTTATTCCTACACAGCTTCGAGCACTTGGGAGCAAGAGTCTAAAGGCATTACGCTGGCTAATAGCAACGAACAAGCAAACAATCAGCCTACATTGGAACATTTTCATGATTATTTTGAAGTTGTTTTTGTCGATGTTACTGGTTTCTATAATATTTGCGCTAATTTACCATTGGAAATGTATGAACGTGTACGTCAGGAAGCTAAACTAGCGGTGGATATGCTGAACGATACTCATGTGAATAGTTTTCAGGCACTTTTTATGTCCAAAGTGCCATTGCATACACAATTTGATCATATTTTAAAGTAAGTTTGAGGTTTCCTAAAGTATAAATTAAACTTTAAAAATTGTTTTTATATGTATTTTTACAGAATAAATAAACCTGATGCAGTGGAACAGCTACTAGAGCTGCATGTTACGCCTGCGGATAAATATAATAACGCCAATTATGCATATCCACAATTGCTGAAAACTGTTAAAAGGTATAAAAGACACATCTTCAAATTCCAGCCTCTTTGCGGCTACTTTACTCTTTATGCTTAATTAGATCTTACTAAACATATTTTTCTTTTAGTCTACTACGCAAAGGTCTTCAAAAGCGCATAACGACACTACTACCCATTGAACAAACCACTGAATCGTGGAGCATCGATAGGCCAGCTCCCGTCATTGGACGTCATTTACATCTTGGTATTATATTAAATCCAGAACATGCTTTCGAAGTACTTGAACGTGGTCCAGAATCTATTGCACCAGAAGCAGCAGAATTTCGTAAATTTTGGGGCGATAAAGCACAATTGCGTCGCTTTCAAGATGGCAGCATTATTGAATCTGTAGTCTGGGGCACAACAACTGATACTCTTTCCAAGAAACGTTTAATTGTGCGTTCCATTGTTTTGCATTTATTACAACAACATTTTCAACTGGAGCCAGAGGACATAACTTATATTGGTGGTGATTTTGATAAGCTTTATCAATTAACACCTGCTTTTCGTGTACCCAAATTGCACAATCAAGTGACAATACCACAAGATACTGATGCAGAGGCAATGGCACCACTGGTTATACATTGTTTTGATGAATTAGCGCGTCAGTTACACGATTTACGCGATTTGCCTGTAGAAATTGTTAGCATCGCTGGCACTTCGGCCATCTTCAAATATTGTGAACCAGAACCGGTGCTACCCGAGGCGCGTATAAGCGAAGGTCAGCTCTTTGCAAATCATGTACATCGCGCTGTCATACAATTGGGTCAAATAGGTAATTGGCCAAATGAATTGGCTGCGCTACGTGCCATGAAAACTGGTTTTCATATACAAATAGCACAATTGTTGCGTGAAAAATATAAACTGATGACCAAAGTGACATACGATGGAGTGCTGGTGTACAAGAAAGGCTATTGTTTCTGCATTGAGTTGGCGCATCCGAAAGAAGTGGCACTACTGAAAAAAGAAAAGAAAGGACTCATAACACAATATGTGCACTGCGAGGCAAGCATAGCACTGGAGCGTAAATTTTATGTAATGCCAAAAGTGACCAGTGCACTTCGTTCGCTGTATCAGGCGCAACCTTGCTTTGGTCCAACTGTAATGTTAGCGAAACGTTGGCTTGCTACGCAACTTATACACAGCCTACTTTGGCCGGATGAGGCTACAGAGCTCTTGGTTGCTAGTCTATTTCAACGTACGCATGCGCCACAGCAAACCATAGCACCGCAAACTGGTTTTATACGCTTTCTGCAGCTGTTAGCGAATACCGATTGGCAGAGTGAATTATTTTTATTAAATTTTAATAATACTTTGGATGGTAAGTTGTTAAAGATTGTTTAAATATTTCAATAAGTCGTACAATCTTTTTTTTTTTTTTTTTAGAAACACAAATTTCCGATTTAGAGCAACGTTTTCGCAATGCACGTGATACATTTCCACCGCTAACAATTGCTACAGCCTATGATCTGGAGCATTATGGACAACTTTGGACAAAGACAACGCAACCGAGTGTAAATGTACTTGCGCGTGTTACACTTTTAGCGCGTCAGGCGCTCTCTATACTAGAAGTTTCATTGCAATCGACAACGGAAACGTCGTTTATCAATGCTAAACGTTTATTTGGTGCTTCACATTTGGGTTATGATTTAGTTATACAACTAAAACCGGATACGGTGCGTAATACGCTTTGTATAGATTTGGGTTCACCGTTTGCAGCGCTTAGTAAACCACACTGGCGTCTACCGCTGGCTGGTAGCAATTTTCTGCGTGATGCAGTGCAGCAATTGATGGATGCTTATGGTGACTATGCTGCATTCTTCTATAATTCCTATGGTGGTAAAGAGATTGGCATTGTGTGGAAACCAGCAGAACATTTTCAAGCTAAAGAATTTAAAGTGAATGAAGTAAATGCTTGCACATTGAGTTTAACCGAGGCAAACAAAGTACAATGTCTAAAGGAGACGCTTATTGAAGATTTTAAATTTATACTTAAAGATTATTATTTACGCATCGATACGGTGTCAAATGTGCTGCGTGAATCACGTGCAAGTAAGCGTTATTATGAAGAGAAACAACAGCAAGAAGCTAAAGTAGCAGTGCCTAAGAAAAAATTAAAAAAGCAGCCGGAAGCTGTTATAGTGCCTAAAAAAGATTTAAAACTTGCAAATGGTGTGTTGAAAAAAATCAAGAATAATGCTAAATCCAAGAACATCAAATCAAACGGTTTGGTGCAGCAAACTAAACAAAAACAAGCAACAAAATTGCAGCATCGTGTTAAGCAAAAAAAGGCGAAAAGTGTAGCGCAGTTAATTTAATATATATATACATATATAAAATACATTTAAATAATTATTTTAGTTAATAGTTAGGAATTTTTAATATTGTATCTAAATTTGTGTATCTAAAAATAGATATAAATATATATATATACATTTTCCCCTAAACAAACTGCAACGGCAAAGTCAATCATTTAGGATTAAAAAAATACAGTACTCTTCTCTTGATGTTGCTGTTTGTTCGGCATAACATCAAACTTGCTGTTAGTTGCTCTCTAATCTTTATCCAAAAATTCTTCATCCGTATCTAAGCAAATATAATTAAATCTTCTTTTTTTCTTATCCTTATCCTTCTTTCTGGAGTACAACTGCTCATCGCTATCGGTTTGCGTAGTCATACATTTACAGCTTTTCTTACATTGGCATTCTTTATGTTTTAACTCCTTTTGCATTTGTATACATTGAATCGAAGCATTACGCGTTGGCAAATTGGCAGTTGATGTGCCAACGGAATAGGTAATGGTACACTAAAAAAAAAATACCATAAAAATATATAAACCAAGAAAGAACGCAGAATTGGATTCGAAAGAATTTTTTTTGGTCCTACCCGTATTGGTATATTTTATTGGGACTATCATAGGCATAATTTATACTAAATTTAGACTTCGTAGAATAGAAAACAAAGACGTTTTTATGCAAAAACTCAACATTTTGGGGTAGATTTGTATGGGGGGTACCCCAAAAAATAGGGATAGATAAAAACCGTTTATAAGAGCACACTTGGCGGCTTAGAAGAGTCTACGTTTCAAATATGGTGGCCCTATCTCTTATAGTCTCCGAGATAATCACTCTCATACGGCCGATAGCATGACGGACGGACAAGCAGACCCTTTAGGTATGGGGTAAAAAATACAATTTTTTTTGTACATTACCGGCTTGGAGAGTGTTCTGCCACATTTGGCACAAATATATTTATGATTGGTTATCGGCAACATTTCTTCATCTTTGACTTCTTTAATACGAGCGCCACAATTTGATGGTTTATTTTCATCATTTTTGCGTAATTGATCTTGTTTCCATTTGAGAAATTCCATTATGTCATCAAGATTATTACATTGTTGTGGCACATTTAATGGTGTAATTTCCTGCGTTGTAATGTTTGCATTACCCGGATTCACAGGTACAAAGTCTCCTGTATGGAATAAAAAAGAGCTAACGGATATTTTTGTATAAAATTCTAATTTTGTTGCTTACCGTTTGCCATCAATTGTTTATAGCTGATATATCGTGTATCTATAACTCTACGCACATCCTGCTGTGTCATTAAATAAAGCTGATTTCCTACAATAATTGGTACTAAACGAAGAATTAAATGGTATTTTTTTAAATTTATATTATAAAGTCACCATGAATTGCTGGAGCAGCTTCCTCGGCAACTTGTACTTGTGTAGATGTCATATTTCAGTTATACTTTTGGATTTTAAACGTGAAAATTAAATTAAATTAAAAAAAAAAAAAAAAAAAACAGAAAAATTTTGATAAAACAAACAAATAAAAAAAAAAAAAAAAACAAAAATGGTATAATTGTTTTTTATTATTAAAAAAGATTATTAGAATTTTAAAGCAAAGTTTGAAAAAATCCAAAATATCTGGTGTTTTCTTTATTTCAAAAGATTTCCTTAAAAAGGAAGATAATTAAAAAGTAAATCTAGAATAAGTTATGGTAATAATAATCGGGAGAATGGAGAAAACGTTGATGAAGTGGAATGTGCAACTTAAGTTCTGAATGGAAGATCCGATTCAGCGTATGACACTACTAGGTACAGACCGATAACAACCAAAAATGTAATGAAACTATATAAGACGAAAAAGATACCACGGAAGCCGAGTGGAAGGATCCCAGCAGAGTTTGAAGGAATAAACGAACACAAAATATAAAAATCAAATGAAGTATCGATCTTAATTTGAGTAAGCGAAGAGTAACTATATAATTGTAGCTTAAAAAAAAATAATTAATATTTAAATATTTATATGTTTTAAGAATATTTATATTTATTATCGTCATTTCACAAGCATTTCTTACATTTTACAATTCAATTTTACTTTTAAAACTTAAACTAGATGTGAAAATATTATCTATAATCGAAAAACAAATGCCTATGATATAGCCTAAACAGTGGTGGCGCGTATTTTGAAAGAAAAGGAATATTTGTGATTTTTTGTGCTATATTGTCAATTTGTAAGAATTTTTAATCAGCTTGATAAGACGACTGAACCATGTCCGTATATCTGTCCGTCTGTTGCAATAAAATTAATTCGAATTTTTAAAGATATTCACCTGAAATTTGAAATTTAAGTTTTACTTGAACCTAGTTACTTTGTATGTTTAAATAGAGATGTAGCAACCACTTTTTGGCATAGCACCGTAGAAATCTACGGACCATTTCCTAGTTTTAAGGTGCTCATGGGTATATCGAAATTATTTTTCAAAGTTAGAAGATTGAAATTGAGTGTGAAGGGAATTTAAGAATCGGTTCTACCGAATTTAAAGTATTTCCTTGTTATTTTAAATTTTGCAGACATAAAAATATTCAAAATGGATCATAATGCCTTCAAATATGTCCAAAAAGTATAACCGAAAGCGTTCTAACCGTATATATAGACACATATAACTTCAATATTAAAAAAAATAAACTAAAATTATTTACAGTTTGAATAATTAAAAAAAATAATCTAATTGCGCAGTGTCTCCTCTTTTAAAGTAACGCCAGTTAATGCATCTTTATCCTTATTACCAAATTCCGGATATAATTTTGCAACTTGACCAATTGGTGTACATAAGCGTCCTGAGAAATCTAAACGCTTTGAAGATTGGCTACGTTCCGCAGTTGAAATTATTTCAAATAGTGAACTGCAAACAAAAAAAATTATTAATAATGCAACTAACTTGATTCGATTTGCAACACACCGTTGACCACAATTAGACATGCGTCGTTTACTAGACTTAAGCAGCATACTATTGCTACTACCACCGCCGTCTCTGCTACTTCCGCTGTCTGCACGTTCCGGTGATAATGGTGATTCACTTATGCTGCTGCTACGCATCATAGTGGCAGCTTCTATTTTAAATGTTTGCACATCACCACAAGCAGCACGCACACTTTGTATACTTTCGAGTAAAGCTTTATGATACGGCGTACAGGCATAGGTGCGTATTAGCAGCTCAAGCTCGGCGTAAAGTAATTTGTATTGTTCTGCTTTTTTGGAGTTTTTCATGCTAAAAGAAAATATTTGTATGATACATTAAAAGGTTTCATGCAGGCACTAGAATACAACAAACTTACCGTCCACTTTGCGCATTTGTAAATGGCAAAACCTCACCACGCTGCTGCCGCATATAACTCGTAGATGTGCTTCTGACATTGCACCTCATCTGCCTTTTCCATGTCCTCTTTTATTATTTTATGCAGAAATAATGGTACCCAGGTAACATTACGTTGAAAATTGTAAATTAAACTAGTACTGAATGTAAGCGGATAATAGCGAGATTTACGATTAACACGTTCACGTGCACGCTTCAAGCCATCTTCATGTTTAGGCTTCGACTTAAGCGGCACAAAACGAAATGATTTTATAAAATTAGCAAAATCCGAAACACGATAGTCTTGTAGCTTGCCACCAGGTCCATCTGTTATAGACGGTGGTTCTTCCAAGCATGTACGCGTTATTTGTAGTGAATGTATAAAGATTTCACCACCGCGTGCCGATAACAAATGACTCGTAGTCTTACCGCCCATTTTACGTGGCATTTCCAATAATACTGAGCGACCGTTTAGTAGAAAATTAATTAAACAAGAACTAGGACGTGATGTAACGTCTACCGGCGTTACGCGGTTCTGTGCTAAACAAGGCTGCAAGTCGGAAGCGCCACAACCGCGCGGTGTACACCATTTAAGCGTTACGGTTTCATATGCCGCACCCGTTTTTATGCTAGTCGGCAACAATGCTTCTTTGCCACATATAATCGTATGTGCTGCACGTGCATGCAATATTTCAACATCATAATTAGCGCTGGAATTAGCATTCTGTTCTTCCTTCATAGGTATATTTGTAACAGTTGTACTGGCCAAATCATAGTGACTCATAATTAAGTGGGTCAATTTATACGAAATCTCCGGCGCATTTACTGTATGTATTTCGGTAGACAAAAGTGGTGAGATATCTACGACAGCGCGATTCGTGACCAATGATTCAACATTAAGCGGCACTATATTCAATATGACCAAATGACAATTATCAATGGGCAAAAGCTTTTGCTGTGATTGTGCCGCTAGCACATTTTGCTGCAATAAAACCGAATGAAAAATATCCTCCAGACTTTTCATGCTCGGATTATCACGTGCAGATGTTATGCATATAACGCGCCCTTCATTTTGTATTTTTTCACGTCCGGCGCTAATGGCTGCCAACTGTAAATCGGTTGGTTCAGCTAGCGCTTCAATTGCAGCACGTAAACCATGTATAACAGAATAATCTGATGATTGTGGCGTATTACGTGGTGGTGGTCCCACCAGACACATAGCATTCAGTACATGTGAAATATTTTGTGTTGAAACATTCCAAGTGTTAACTATATGCGCTGCCGTGTCACTGACTATAAAGCGTACAAGTTTCCCCCGATGGAAATAAATCCCAAACAATGCGACAATATTCAACGGATGATTCAACGGCACATGTCCAAAGACTTTTACCTTAAATAAATACATAAAAAAAAAATTGTCTTAAAAAGTAATATTTTATGATAATCTTTTATTTATTAAACTCACTAAATTCTGTAGCATTTGCGGCGCTATTTGTTGACAAATCAGTTGCGCCGCTACCGGCATTGCTGGGTTTGCCTTTTAAAAAATCAAGCGTAATAAAATCCTCACTGGAAATACTAAAATAACGTGTATGGTCTAATACAAAGACGGATTTTTGATTGCGCTCAAATATATTCATATTAAAGAAGTTATTTAGCAAATAATAATGAAATTATTTAGCAAATGCAGCAAACAATTTTTTTTTTTGGTTTGTTTGTTTGTTTATAAACAGCTGTTTTTGTATTTGCCAATCACAGCGCTACGCGAGCAACATGCTTCTTTGACAGATGATATTACCGGTGCCCCTTTATCGATACAAAAAAAAAAAAAAAACGTTGCGTCACATAATCACGTTGTTTTCTGGAACAAAAAAAGAAACGAAAAAATTTCTAACAAAATTCTTGATTTATCAAATATTTGATTCTTTGAATTAAAATTCTAAAGCGTTATTAATATCAACACAGTTTTAAAAAGCCAAAAATGTCTTGGTTACTTGGAAGAAATCGCCCACAAGCACCAGCACAGGATTTATCCGGTCAAAGTGAATTGGATGGCAATGGCAAAGATACAGCCGGAGAACGTGCTGGCGATGCACAATTAACCAAGGCTGAACGTAAGGCTATGGAAGCCTATCGTTTCGATTCATCCGCATTGGAACGTGCTGCTGAGGCAGCAAAAGCGCTTGAGCGTTCCAGTAAGTTTGCAATTTCATTAAGAAATGTGCACATTGCATAATCCGCAAAAAGTTAAGATATTTAAACAAAAATCTTTGTTTAGAACATGCACGCGAAGCCCTTGAGCTATCTAAAATGCAAGAGTCTACACGGCAACAAGAATATCAGACTAAGGTGAAAGAGTATGAAGCGCATATTGAGCAGGCTAAGGTGGAGCAGCGTCGTATTGATCATGAGGAGCGTAGAAAAACTTTAATTGTAAGTTTTGAATTGGAAAGAATAATTTGTTTGAATGATTTTTTTAAATAATTGTTTTTCTTTTACCAGGAAGAAACAAAGCAACAACAACAGCGTGCTCAGTATCAGGATCAACTCTCACGTAAACGCTATGAGGATCAACTATTGCAACAACAACGTGTGCAAGAGGATAATTTGAAAAAGTAAATTCTAGCTATAAATTTAGTGGACTTATGCAAAAGGCAAGCGTGAGCCAAATTACTATGATCCATTGCAAGCATTAGTCTAGAACTTGAAATAGCCGAAAACCATTTTTTAGGGGCCTACAAACACATTTAAAAATGCACCAGTAAATCAATTTTTTTTTATGTCTTAACAGCCCAAATCTCTATATCTCTGATCTGAACCACCAACATTCTCTTTGAGTAATAACATTTGAATAATTTATTTCAAACTTGTTGTATTTATATGGCAAACTATAATTTGGGTTTCAGATAATTTAAATGCCCGAATTGGTTTCTCATTGTTTTATAGCTCCCACGATAAGAAAGAATATTAAAAAGGTGATCAGCAGCACCGAAAAACAAACATGACCATAATAATTGACAGTATCGCTGCCACTCATAAGGCAAATAGTAGATAGGAAATTATCGTAAATTGTACTTATCAGTAATTTGAATAATATTTCTATTACAGACAAGAAGAGAGCGTTGCACGTCAGGAAGCTATGCGCCGTCAGACAATCGAGCATGAAATCGAAATGAAAGAGAAAAATCGTCTTAAATTACTGGAACATGAATTGCGTGCTAAAGCAAAAGTTGATCGTGAAAATCGTGATATTAATTTAGAACAAATACGTCTTAAGGCACAGGAACATCGTACCACAGTGTTGGAGGGCATACGGTGCGTATTTATAATATTTAATTTATGCATTAAACTTAATTTACAATTATTTATATTTTTTCATTCAGCACCGCTGGTGCAGTTATTGGCGCTGGCGCTGAAGCAATGCTTACCGATTGGGATAAGGTGCTCACTGCTGCTGGCGGTTTGTCATTGCTCGCTTTGGGTGTTTATTCAGCTAAGGGAACAACCGGCGTACTTTCACGTTACGTTGAAGCGCGCATTGGCAAACCGACTTTAGTTGGTGAAACTTCACGTTTTGCTTTTCTTGATGCATTGCGTCATCCTATTACGTATTTTCAACGGTTACGTGCCAAACCAGCCGATGCACTACAAGGTGTTATATTAAATCCACAATTGGAAGAACGTTTACGTGATATAGCAATCGCAACGAAAAATACACGCATCAATAGAGGTCTTTATCGTAATGTGCTTATGCATGGACCACCCGGCACAGGTAAAACAATGTTTGCGAAAAAACTTGCTGAACATTCAGGCATGGATTATGCTATTATGACTGGTGGTGATGTTGCACCAATGGGTAAAGAGGGTGTCACTGCCATACATAAAGTTTTCGATTGGTCAAATACATCGCGTCGCGGTCTATTGCTTTTTGTTGACGAGGCGGATGCGTTCTTGAGAAAACGTTCCTCGGAACAGATTTCGGAAGACTTGCGTGCTGCGCTTAATGCTTTCCTATATCGTACATCTGAACAGAATCCTAAATTTATGTTAGTCTTGGCTTCGAATACACCCGAACAATTTGATTATGCTATTAATGATCGTCTGGATGAAATGGTTGAGTTTACATTGCCCGGTTTAGAAGAACGTGAACGTTTGCTGCGTCAATACTTTGATAAATATGTGCTACAGCCAGCTTCAGAGGGCGCAAAGTAAGTTAAAGTAAAAATTTGATATGGAAAAAGTAAAATTCTAATGTTATATCTTAAACGCAGACGTTTCAAATTGGATCAATTCGATTATGGCGCAACATGCTCAAAAATGGCACAAATGTGTGAAGGCATGTCAGGACGTGAAATCTCTAAATTGGGCGTTTCTTGGCAAGCAGCAGTTTATGCATCAGAAGAAGGTTTACTGACGGAAAAAATGGTACTGGATAAATGTACAGCCGCTGCAGAACAGCACAAGCAGAAGGTATGTAGCAACTTTTATTTATTTTTTTTTTTTTTAAATATAAAGCTAATTCACCTTTTCTTTTTATTTTTAGATGGCTTGGCTTTCGGAACAAGAACGCGCAGATCATAAATCAATAACGGGCGCTAAACCACCATTAACAAATCAAAAACAATTTCTTTAAACACTGCCATACATAAAATCTGCGCCAGCATGTTATTCCTTTCTTGGCATTAAGAATTGTGTTCAGAGTTTAAACCAAGAAAAGCACAGTTACTTTTTATTAATTTGATGATTTTAGCTTTAAATTTTTTTTTATTTTTTAAGTCTTGTAAACTAAAAAGTTGGCTTTCTTTTTGAGCACAGCAAATGGAGACGTACATGTATTGTGTATGTATTCTATCTGATATATGGTACAAACAAAAAAAACTATGAATTTTAATTATATATATAGTATAGACTATGAAATCATGCCCGGCAACGTCTGACTACAGCAATTGTAAATTTTACCTCATTTATTCTACAAATTGCAACAATTCAAACGTTTGTTTGGGTATGTTTTTTCTTCTTGTACTGAAAAGAAAGATAAGTAAAAAAAACTCCTTTGCATTTTCTTGAACTGATTTAACCACAATAATCAGTAAAAGATTTAGCATTTAAGAAAGCTTTGCTCGAATTTTTCGACAAAACCGACGAATTGTTTAGCGCACTCTTTTTGTGTCTTTCACCAGAACTGTGAGAAATTTATATTAAACTTCTCTTTGGTGGGCGCATAGGATTTTACATACAACTGTCATATATTTTGTATATTTCCTCAATGTAAGCAAAATAATTGTTATTAAATGGAAAGGTTAAAAAAAAAAATCGAAATACACTAATTTTTATTTTTAGTATAAATTCCGAAATTTTGGGAAAAAATTTGATGGCTATGAAAATTTTCTTCGAAAGCGTTCCCGGTGTGCCTTTACTTTTGAAACTCCACCTTAATCTGAATTATTTACATACGAAACTAGTAGTCCAACGAAGCTCACACTTTTTGGAGGCTAGTCCATCGGACTCGTAGCATTTTGAGAGATCCGTGCTAAAATTACATCCCTTGAGCGATAACACACTTTCCACTGAGTGTTTTCACGAATCAAAGCGGAATTCGACTTCATTTATGGAAAACAGAAGAAATTCTGCTGCGTCCATATCGTTAATTTGAGAGGGTTTTAGAACGTCTCGTTTCAAATATTCAAAATATTCAATCAAGGCTAACTACGCTAGGTTTACTCTTATCTGTGTACTTCAAGTTGAGTTTAGCATTCTTCGATGAAGCAATAAAAAAACAGATTCTTTCGGAGTAAATCTGTACAATTTGAAATTAAAACATCAAACCAAAACGTCCAAAGAACAAACGAATTTTGTTTGATTAAAATGTTAAGCTATACTTTTATTAAAAGGAAAAAAAGTAAAAATTGAAAAAAAAAAAAAAAATTAAAAAAAAAACTTTTGAAGTATGCTAAACGAGATACAGTCTAAAGATCAATACATTAAAAGCGATGTATATATTATGAATAGTATATAATATATATATATATTTATCCGTCTTCTGTCATGTTTTTAAATATTAGTACGTCTCTATTCGTTTTTCTGTCCTGTCTGTTTTGTCTGTCAGCCTAATGACGTCTGTGGTGATGTGAAGAACGTGACGAGGAATAGTTAGAACGCGAACGAGAACGACTGCGCGTGCGCTCACGACGTTTATGTTTACTGCTGCTGCTGTTACTCTCATGGCGCTTTGAGTGATAATTAGAATCATCTGAATCACTGGAGTGTTGCTGACGTCGACTGCTACGTTGTTGTTTTTCATAATAACGATCGCTGCCGCCTGCTCGATGATCTCTATCATATTTCCTACTGCTACTATGATGACGTTGATGACGACTACTACTATGACGACTAGAGCTGCTGCGATAGTATTTGTCATCATGTCTTCCACGCCTTCTACTCGATGTTGTTGAAGCGCGACTATGTTTTGAATAACGTGAAGTACTACTACTTGACGCTTCGCTATCGCTGCTATCTTCGGAGCTATTAGTAGTAGAACTACTACTTTCATCACTTTCATCACTCTTATCATCATCATCATCGTCATCACGACGTCGCCTTTTGTTACCTCTACTGCTGCTATGACGTTCATTCTTGGGTTCTTTTTCACTTCGTTTTTTCTTACTGTCACTGCTACTCTTCGATTTTGATGCTTTTTCAAGAGCTGCATCTGCAGCACTCATCATGGACAACATACCAGTGGTAGTTGTTGTTGTATTACTATAATGTGCCACTGAATCGGGCATTTGTAGCAGTGCAGTAGCAGGATTTGGCACCGGCTGTTTTGTATTTGTAATGCCACTGCCACTATTTTTATTGCTACTACTGCCGCTATTGTTGCCACCACTTGTTGCATGTTGCAATTGATTTAAATAATTTGTTGTAGCATTTAATGTTGCACTTTTACCATCCTTATTATCACTAAAACGTGTTGTGCGTTCTTTACGTGATAAACGTTTGCCTAAATAAAAAGAAACACAAAAAGTTTATATCAACAACAATAAAAAACTATAAAAAAAATGTTTTAAAAATACTTTTAACTTTAGTCTGCACATAATCCTTAATTCTTGAAACTTATCATACGTACCACTAAATTGTTGTAACTTTGTATCACTAGTAGAAGTTGTCTCACCAAAATCACGTTCAAAATCTTTACGTCTTTCATAATCTTCACCATATTCACGTTTTAATTTCCTTTGCGCCTCTGCTGTTTTTTCTTTTTCAATTGTCTATGATATTTCAATTGCTGTTCTTCACGTTCGGCTGCGTGTGCTACGCGCTCTTCGATATCTTCGATTGCTTTGGCAAAAGCGCGACGTTTAGTGCGTATTGTATTCTGTAAAAAAAAAAATATATATAAATTAATATGTTCCACTTGGAATTTCTTAATTATTTTTCTTACCTTTAATTCTTCTTCAGAATCAATTTCCGTATTATCCCTATCGCTATTTTTATCATCTTCGTTGTCGGATGCAGCGCTACTTTCATCACTAGAAGAATCGGCATAAGCAGCTAAACCTATAATTTGATTTTGTGCTAATATCTTTTTTTTGTTTTTTGCTTCGTCAAGTTTTATGCAATACAATGGAGATATTTGGAAATGTAAGTTCAACAAGAGAGTAGTTTGTTATACAAACGTATAAGAACGACTATACTATTTAATGAATTTAATGATAACTTGGGGCTTGTTCTATTATATAAAACTATACAAAGTAACCATTGACTTTCAGATATTTTAAGTAGAATATCTTAGCTTAAATAAATGCTCTTAAAAGAAATGCTTTAAAATCAAAATTTTGATCTCTAAGGTTAACCTTGTTTAAGAGCAAATTAACCAATGTTCTCACAAAAACTCGAGACTGTCAAAAACGAATGTCACAGAAAACAGAATAATACCACACTAATATACAGAAATTTCTTTGTTATAAGGACGGTTAAGACGTTTTGACCATGAGTTTTGCTCAAAAAAAGACTAAAACTAAAAAAGATCGAACTTTGCACTAGTGTAGGATATTTCAATCAGGGCTCTTGGAAATTTTCCATGAAAATCATTTAAGAAACTTGTATTTTTAGGTTTACCAAATATGTCAAAACTGAATGATTTTCAAGTAGTTAATTTTATAGGCGAGAATCGATTATTTAGCTGTTATTTAGTTTTAAGAAAACTATATTAGGTCTTAAGAGTAATCAGTGCCTTGGAAGAAGAAACCTGAGATATGAATAAGTGTGTTCAAGGAAAAAGATGGTAAATAGACTGAATACTCCGAAAACTCCTTAAACTAGAACTTTCCGAACAATTTTTAACAGACTCTTTCTCTTTTTTAATATTATATTAAAGTGTTAGTTTTATAGGTAGTCCCTTTGGTTCAAGTGACCAAATTTTAATAATTGATTTTAGATCTTATTTATTTTAATGTGAATTATTATTACTTCATTTAAAGCAAGATTAAAATAATCCTAAACCAAATCGAGCAGGGGGAAAACAATATTTTTACATATAAAATTACAAAATAATAAATAAAAAAAAAAAGAAAGTATTAACTTACCCAGTTTGTTGGTAATGGAGGACAAAGCGCTTTTACGGATCACTTGAGCTGATGACGCTTTTGTTTTATACATACACATATACGAGTATATAAAATTTATATATATATATAAGAGTTTACAATTAAACGAAAAAAATTATATAGAGGTATATATTCGCTTTAGAAATTAAAACAAAAAATGTTTACATATGCACCAACGAATTTTCCACACACACAAGTCATTTTGAGTCCATTTTCTGCTTAGATACTAACTCACTTTCAAATTGTGATTTTCAGTTTTCTGTTCTGTTCTGTTCTTTTTTTTTTTTTTTTTTTTTTTTGTATACTTACAAGAATACGCTGTAAAAATTAATTTAAAAATTATTATGTGATATTTATAACTAGTACCTTTGGCGCGATGTGCTTTAAGCGCGTCATGTGCTACACTAGCAATCTCTTCGTTGGTTGTTTCTAGCAAGAGTTCAGTGAGTGTGCGACGCACAAAAGACATCTAAGATGTCAAGTGTTTGTGTTTTTTTACGTTTTTAGAATCGTAAAAAATTTCAATCATTTTATATAAACATTTTTTTTTAAACATTTTTTTTTCATACCACGCAGTTCGCGAACCAAATGAAAATATATAAAGAAAAATTGAGAGAGAAAATGTCCTTAGTAACAAACATGAAAAACATTTTTTTTGAATTCGATGCCTACCAAATCAGCTTGTTTTTCTTCGTAGCTTTTACCGATTAAATTATGTTGTACTGTGTTTGTTCTTGCACCACTACCACTGCTTCGCGGTGCATCCTCAATTTCACTATCCGGTGTATGTCTACGACGCGCTTTATTAGACCGAACGTAGTCACGTTCTAAAGCTGCGGTATCATCATCATCATTGGTGACATCTTCATTACCTGACTCACTATCACTTGCCTAAATATCATTTTTTTTTTTTTTAAATTTAGTTAAACAAGTGAATTATTTTAAGAAAATTAAATTAAAAAGTTCTGCTAAAATTTAACCAATCAAAGCGTTCTAAATTATACATATATACTTTTGTTTTTGAGTCAATAAACTTTTCGACGCTTGAAACTTACCGCGTTGGTTATTGGTTGATTCATTAAATTTACTTGAGTCGTTGTTGTTGCTGTTATTTGTGGCGTGGATTTATCATCTAAAGTTTCCTTAGAGTTTGGCTGTTGTCGTTCAAGTTGTTTTTGTTTTTCACGTTCCATTTTCTCAAGACCCTCACTAAATGAAAAACGAGAATATTTTATTTGAAAACATTTAGAGTTGCTTGATGTATTTTTTTACCGTATCCATGCTGGCAGTAGTTTACGCTTATTTGCGTCAATACCGCTAGAGCTACTAACGCTGGAGCTTGTATCGTTTATTGTTTCGCTGTGCACAGTGTCATTTGGATTTGTTACATGTATTTTCAAAAGTGATGGTATGTGTGCTGTTGGATTGGACATTTGATTTTGTTGCACTCCGTGCAAGGGCGTAGTATTATGTGAGCCAGTAGCAGGTAGTGTATTACCACGTGGTGGCCACATGCCCCACTGCGGGTTATGGTTTTTATTGACACGATTCAAATCGGATGCTGTGAAAAGTAAAGTAAATAGTAACATACATTAGAGTTTTGCTTATAATGAGAACCTTTTTAATATTATTATACAAGACATCACTTGAAATAACTTACACATATCAGATCTTGTCGCATTTCCGCTACCAGTCGCCATTGGTCTCTCATCTGCATACCATTGAGATTGCGTAAGATGTGGTGCTGGTGGCGGTGTGCCAACTAAACGTCTATCAACAGTATCAGCAGCATCTTCGTCCATTTCCATATCTGCTTCACCTTGTTCCTCGACAAAATTCTCTTTTGGTTTTGTTGTTGCTACAGTAGCCTGCTGATAGGCTTCCATTCTACCGATCATAGGTGGCGGTGGTGCTACCGGTATACCACCCATAAACAGTTGCTGATTGAATCCGCCTACATCGGCTGTTCTGTTATAGCCAATCGTTTGTTGTTCTAAACATAAACTTGGTGCAGCAGCAGCTGTGGCGGCGGCGATGTTTGTGCTATTGTTGTCACCACCCAACTGTGCGTGTATCCATTGCTGTGCAAGTTGTCCCCAATCGATGCCACCACTGCCAGTTGCATTGATTGATGCGGCAGCGGCTGCTACGTTATTATTATGCATTCCGTCTGAAGTAAAATGTCCGTATTGTTTAAAGCTATTTAAGCTATTACCGTTGGAGTTACCACCGGAAAACATATTGCAAAATTGCACTTAACTTTTAAAATTTATAATAATTTACTTGCGCACTTTTTAAATGTAGTTTTATAGAATTATTTAAGAATTTTCACTTAGAAAATTAACATCAAAGCAGTCACTTTTGCTGCTTCTTTAAAATTGTCATTCAGAGAAAATAGCTACAATTCAGTCATTGATGCAAGTAAGCATAGAATTACGCGCAAAATTTTTAAATTTTGATTTAAAAAATATAAAAGCTTTTTTAGCATATACATAAAATAATTATTAATCATTTTAGTTTGAAACATTTTTAACAAACTATAAAACAAATCTAATAATTTTGAATGTTCTATTGCAACGCATGCATTGCTTGCTGCATTGAATCTGTTTAATTGTTAAGTATATGCAGCACACTCATACGTCAATCGAGCGCACTCCCTTTTGACATATTCAATTCGAATTCAAACGGCATTTTCAAACTAGCCAAGCGCCGCTGCGCAGGTGATATGTAAAATTTATTGTTTAATATAAAAAAGTGAAGACAATTTATTTAAATATTAAAAGACTACAATTCAGTGCGCGTGAATATAAATATAAATACAAAAATGTTTAAGAAACCTGCAGCAGCGTCCATGGATGCTAGCAAAGAGAATCAATATAAAAAATTGAATACACATGCAGTCAGCGCAGCTCTGCGCGCTGCAACAACAAAGAAAGGTAATAAGAGCAAGCAATGATGTAAATTATTTACAGTTGTTTTTATTATTATTTTTTTTAATGTTTTTAGCCAGTACCACTTAGTGCACTTGTTAAACCATTTATGAGTGGCAGCTGCAGTAATAATGGTGCTAGTACTAGCGCTGCTGCGGCTATGCGTAAACCTAATATAGGCGCCGCATTTAACAACAATTATGGCAACAACAACAATCACAAAGTGCCAAATACCGCAGCGGTTGCAAAAAGCGCGCCCAAATCACTTCACCAACAACAAAAACCAATGCAAACCACAACACAAAAGTCTGATGAGAAAAAACCGACTGTCATAATGAATGCCAGTGGAGCCAACGGCGGCGAAGCTGCTGCTACTACTTCAACTGCTGCCAAAAATGAAACTGCAAAGACTGGTAAGCTTCTCTACAGTCTATCCTAGTCATTTATGGTGTAGAACAAAATGAGAGCGTAGTATGCAAAAACACTTAATATTCAGAAAATGTTTGTATCCGTGAATCTGCGTGAATTCTGTGCTAAAGTCCTTTTTTATGCAATCGTTTCCGACCAGAACTTATAAAGTAGTAAATTCATTGGGTTCTCATAACGTAGTTCATAATAATTGCATTAAAGGGGTCAGAACTTTTACGGGAAAATATTTAGAGCTGATGCCAAGATGCTAAACCTTTGCTCCTGTTGTACGATTAGTTCAGTAACAGTTTTTATACATTCCAGGAGTTTTAACTGCACTTGTGAAAAAATATAAGTGTTGCAGATATAATTTTGTTCAAAAATGTAGATCTAATTGATTTTCTCCATTCCACAGAAACTACTACTAAAGCTAAGAAAATCTGGTCTCTAGATAATTTCGATATTGGCCGTCCATTGGGACGCGGTAAATTTGGCAATGTTTATATGGCACGCGAAAAGGAGACACGTTTCGTTGTAGCACTTAAAGTGCTCTTCAAGCAGCAAATACACGAATCACATGTAGAGCATCAGGTGCGTCGTGAAATTGAGATACAAATGCATTTACGTCATCCGCATATACTACGACTTTATGGATATTTTCACGATGATGCACGCATCTATTTGATACTCGAATACGCACCGAAGGGTACACTATTCAATGCATTGCAAACGCAGCCAATGAAACGTTTCGACGAACGCCTATCGGCTAGTTATATATGCTCATTGGCATCAGCACTGCAATATTTGCATGAACGTGATGTTATACATCGTGATATCAAGCCGGAAAATCTATTGCTTGGACATAAAGGTGATTTAAAGATTGCTGATTTCGGTTGGTCAGTACACGAACCGAATTCAATGCGTACAACATTGTGTGGCACTTTAGATTATTTGCCACCTGAAATGGTGCAAGGTAAACCGCATACTAAAAATGTTGATCTTTGGAGTTTGGGTGTACTCTGTTATGAGTTATTAGTTGGACGTGCACCATTTTTGGCTACAACACATGATGATACATATAAACGTATAATTAAAGTTGATTATAAATTACCCGATCATGTTTCAAAGGCTGCAGCGCATTTTATGTCAAAGCTTTTGGTGCTCAATCCACTGCAACGTTTGCCACTCGATCAGGTACTAACACATCCATGGATTACTGCACATACAGCATAGGTGTTTTCTTTTTTTTTTTATTTCGTTCTTATAGTATCAAATTTTTTTTTAGTTCATATTTTTATTATTTGTTCGTTAGAGTTTCTGTTTTTTATTTTTTTATTGTTTAAAATAGTGATGCGCACGGCACACACACATATATTCTAGGCCGCTTTGTAGCCTCGTTACGCGTGCTAGAAATATTGAAAAAATGCCCAGCACTGTCTGAAAATCATGTTTTAAAGTTCTTGCGTAGCGAATTTAATACGACGCCTTTTTTGATTTTATTATTTTTTTATATTTTTATATTGAATTTGTATGATATGCTTAATTTAATTTGTCTTTGATTAAAAAAAAATAAATTGTATTTCAATTCTTATTTTTTTGTTTTTATTTATTTGATTTTTTTTTTTTTTTTTTGATGAAGTGTGTTTTTTTTTTTTTTTTTTGTTATGATCATTTTACAACGAAAATTTATTGCTTACATAGAAAATAATAATTTATAGATGCACTTAAAGCTAATAATAATTAAATTTGTTTATTTTAAAAATGAGTTTGTTAGTTTGGTATTCTCCGAAAAAAGTAGATGAAACTGGAAACATAGAACATACAAATTAAACATGAAACATTCTCATGCATTTTAATCAGTTTATCACAGAAAACAAATTTAAGTAGTGGACAATTTTTTTTTTTGTTTACGAGATTATAGAAAAAATGTACAAAAAATATTTGTTTCTTATACTAAAAGTGAAGATTTTAGCGTATACAAAAATAAATCAAGATTTCAATTGTTATTTTGAGACCTAGGGCGGCGTAGTTAGAAATGCATTTAGAAATATTTATAAAATTAATTTACATACGCATTCGTTCCTCAATTTGTTTTTAGATCAGCCTTATAGTAATCTTGCTACTATGGCTGTAGTTAAAATTAATTTAATTTTAAGCTTCGCTAAAATTGCAATTCGAACATTATTATTTTTTTTTTTTTTGTTTTTATCTTAACAACTATTCTAATTAATTTACTACTAAATAGCATAATCCAATTTATTGTTGAGCGCTAAAAATGTTTAGTTTCTTATTGCTTCGGCGCCCTGTTTGTGACCTGCCAAATTGGAATAGTCATCATCTGTAAAGAGAAATTTTAAAAAATCAGTTTGTTTAAAACTTTAATATGCATTTTTATACCCGTTACACATAGTGTAAACGGGTATATTCAGTTTGTCAAAAAGTTTGTAACGCATTGAAGGAGGCATCGGAGACCCCACAAAGTATATATATTCTTGATCAGCTCGATGAGACGGATCGATCTAGCCATGTCCGTCTGTCTGTCTGTCCGTCTGTTTGTTGCTATGCGATTTATTCGATGAAGATATAAAGATATTTGACTGAAATTTTAAAAACTTTCTCGGCAACGACTATGTTAAGTTCGAAAATGAGAGTGCCACGCCCATTTTTAGGTATACCCCATCCAAACTTACCGATTTTTTTTCGATTTTTTGTTTAAAAATAGTAACTATTTATGAATGTACTCCTCCCAATTATGGGTAAAAACATTTCTTTGTCGATCCAGGGTCAAAACCAAGACCCCGCCCATGTAACGGGTATTTCAGCTTCGGTTTCACCGAAGTTAACGTTTTTCCTTGTTTTAATTTTAATCAGTTGGAACCTTTAATCAAAACTTATTTCGAAAAGTATAAATTATCTCAACAATCCAGAAAACATTAAGGGTTGGCCTACAATGATCTAATATAACTACTCAGAAATACTTTAAATAAAAACAGCCAGCATGTTGCAACGGCCATTAATCTTCCAGACATTAAGTACGAAAAATATTTGGAATGATTTTTGAGGGGTTCAAATTTTGACGATTAAGGAAACTTTGACAGTAATCTATGAGAATAAATAGAGGAGTTTATGCTACGGATACCACTAATTTCGACGTTCCAATTATTATAAAGAGTTCCAGACATTGATCTTCTAGAGTGGTAAGGACTTTGAAGAATCTATGTAAAGATATTGTAGAATGAGTTTTCATACAAGGAGTAAAGTACTCCTTTGAAGACACTTAATGGATCTAGGAGAGTCTAAGTTTCAAATATGGTGATCCTATCTCTTATAGTCTTCGAGATAATTTCTCTCATACGGCATACAGCAGGACAGACGAACGGACAGACAGACATAACTAGTTCGACACCTCTTCCAATGCTGATCAAGAATATATATACTTAATAGGGTCTATCTTGCCTCCTTCTGTCTATTATATACATTCGCACAAACTTAATATTCCCTTTCACCCTTTGTGTAAAGGGTATAAAAAATATCTACAAAAAATTGGCATTAAATATTTTTACTTTGTATGTAGTATACGTATAAAATGCTCACATTACGCACCATCTTGATCCTCTTCATTTGCATCATCCATACGTAAACCATCCGCAAATTCTTTGCCTTGATCTCCGGCAATTTCATTATTCAGATTATCAGCATCGAGTAAATGTTGTGCAGCAGGTTTGACTGCAACATCACCATCAGCATCATTTGCCATTAGATCATCGTCATCATCATCGACGCCATTATCTCCTGCAGCTGCTGGTGCTTTATCTGCAACCGCAACATCACCGTCAACAATATTTGCATCATGCTTATCAGCCGCTGCAGCACCAATGCCACCACCATCAAAGAAATGATTATCTTCTTCGCCGGGTAAATTAAAATTCGGCTCATTAAGAAATTCATGATCTTTGACTTCATGTGCACCGGAATCTTCATTGGCAGCAGCAGCTGCAGCACCTGATTTTTGGATTTTGCTGCTGTTTGTTGCCCGTTTCCAAATCATCGACAACATTTGCATAACGATTATTCTTACCCTCATCATTTTCATTCTTTTGTAAATCTTCTGCTGCTGTATCATCGACTTTATTTGCATCTTCGAAATTATCCGGTATGGGTGCAACATTCTCTGGTAACTTACGTTCTGAGGCTGCTGCTGCTGGTTTTGGTGGTTGTGCTAAAGGTGGTAAAACGCTGCTGCTACTACTACTCGAGGCAGTCGCATTCGGTGCCTGCTTTAGGTTTGCTTGTGCCGCAGCAGCATTCTTGGCAGCATCTGTTGATGTTGGTTTACTTGGTGCACTTAATGGCGATACCATTTTATCGGCAGCAACCAACGCTGCAGCAACAGGTGCGTCTTCAGGTTGCTGCTGTCTCAATTGTGTTTCAGTTTCTTCGGAAAGTTTATTAAATGCTTTTGGTACCATCTGAAAATTTTCAACGGAATTTAATATCAAACTATGATTATTTCGCGCAGCAAATGGTAATAAAGGCTGCATTTGCTCATATTTTAACGCTGTACCACCACCACCGCCACTTTCACCAAGAATGTTAGTATACTCATGACCAGTTTTATAACTATTATTAGTGTTGTTGTTAGTTGAATTTACCCCTTGATTTGATAGACGCCAGGACTCACTTCTACTTGTTCGTTGAATGATTTCTCATTGTGTGGCTTATCAAAACTGGGTTGATGATGTTTACCATTGCGCGTTGTCTGTGCTGTGAAGGGTTTCTTGATAAACAAATTATCCACTATCGAAGCCGATAACTTGGGTTTGTAGTCACAATGCTGCTTGTACTCTGCGATAATACTCCAAAGTGCTTACTCTAACGTGCAACATCTTTTGAGGCTTTTAGTTGTAAAAAGTGTATTTTTCCTAAAAAAAAAAAAAAACAATTGGAAAAATGTTTTTAATGTAAAAAACCTCAAACATTTCTAAAATCAAAATAACGACTTTCAATTTATATTAAAGATTTGGTTTGATTTAAAAAAACTTTGTACCATATTTGAAGCCAATAGCTCTATAAAAACTTTTTTCGTATAAGCAAGCTAACTATTTAGGCCAATTTACTCCAAATCTTATGTACATCTGAACTTCTTTTTGATGTTATAGCTACATACAATATATAAAGGAGATTGATGTTGGTTTTTGGGCTCTTTAGCAATCTTTGACTGTTCGAGAAGTTCTGACCGAAACTGCCTGTAGAAACGTTTTTGTACAAGTACACACTTTGTTCTCATTTAAACTTTATATATTTATACTGCAGCTTATATGGTATTAATCTACTGATAAGAAATCTAATCTATATTAATTTGAATCATAAAATTTTCATATTATTTAGGAACCAGGTAAGGTACCTGCTGCTAAGTGATTTCTAGCTATAGTTTTACTTTCAGGAACATGTATCACTGTTCCCACAAAGGTACATCTCAGCAGACTAAACTTAAACTTACTAACGATTGCTATACGTGCAACGATGTCTGATGTGTGGTCTAAACAATCTAAGGTTTGCCTATCATTTCTTATCTTTTTTTATGCAATACATACCTTCCACACATTCACTTCTCCCTCTTGTACGTTTTTATCCTTTTGCAATTCGGAACGTAATGCCTGCAGTTTCTTTTCGAATGAATTTGTGTCCTCCAAATGTTGTTTTTTGCTCTTGTCACACTCCGCCTGCAGCTCATCATGTTTAAGCTGTAATAATTTATACAATTGCTCCGTTTTCTCATAACGCACACGCGACTGTAACTGATCTTTTTCATGCTGTTCATTGCCCTCCTTCATTTTTTGCTCAACATTACGTTGCGCCACTAATTGATCTTTACGTTCATGCTCCAACGTTTTTTCCACATTGATTTTCTGTTGTAAAATAGCTATAAATAAATATTAATTAAATGAATATAAGAAACCGTTAATTATATTAACTAATTACTGATAATGAAAACACTTCACTTACATTGTAATTGTTCATTGAGACTTTCTTGTTGTTGTTCACATCTTCTGCTCTGTTCTCGGCTTTCGTCCAATTGCAATTGAGAACTATGGAATATGGCTACAAAAAGCACCATTATGACAAAAACACCTAAACAAACAAAAAATCTACAACGACCGGAACGCGCAAAGCGTGTACCACTCATGATTTAAAAAAAAATGTTTTATTAATAACAAATATGAACAAATTTATTAATTTAAGAACAACTTTTTCGCAGAGTTCAACGTTGTTGTTTTTGTTTTTTTTCTTTTATATCTAGGCTTTAGTGTTGTAAAATGGTAAATGCATACCGGTTTCATGTGTCGATTTATATTAATACATAACGGTTTCAATTAGTGTTTCGTCAATCGGGCCTGGCTCGCATGTGTCGTGCTGTGCTGCGCTGCTGTGAAAAAGAAAAAAATAAAATTAATAAGCAAGAAATATTTATTAATTAATTGTAAATAAATTAAATAGTGTATAAAATATATTTATATTTAAGCCAAAAGTGAAAACGTCAATTTTAAAAATTAATACATAATTTTACAACAAAATACAACCAAAGCAATAACAAAACAAAAAAGTGAGTTGAATAAGAAAAAAAAAATTAATTAGGCACAAATTAAATTTTTAAAATATTTTTAAAGTGCTTTATTTTTAAGTTTAATAAATAAAAATTATATTACAAATTTAATTACGTAAATGCAGCGCAAGCATGGCTTAAAATGTCTTGCAAGGCCTACTAATCATGAACTTGAAATTAATTATATACTTTTTTTTTTGTTTTCATTTAATTTAAACAATTTTTTTTAAGCGCAAACATAAAAAATTCTTTTTATAGAAATTCACTTGTTCTTTGCGGCACAATAACTTTTATGTTATATATTTGTTTTTTCGTTTATAATTCTCAATAATCAATAAATTTTGATATCGATAAAAAAAATGTTTATTGCCTTTAAACATTTTATTTGTGTATTTGTTTGTTTGTGTTCGTACATATTTATAACAAGTTTTAAATTTTCGGCATTATGGTTGCTTCTTGTTTGCTATTATTTCCTCGATTTGATATCTTTAATGAGCTTCAAACGATATTTCATTTGTTGCTTTCGGTTGAAGTGCGATAAAAATTAAGTAGACCGCAACTAATCAATACAGGGTGCTACGTTAATGATAATCTGCACTTAAGTGTTTTAAGCCATTGTTGTTAGGCGATTCGATTCCATTAATGTAAACGAACTTTAAATAGAACGATGTAATTTATAAGGTTTTTAGATAATGTCAATCATATTGAAGAGTTTTATGTTTAAAAGTTTATATAGACTAATCGAAATACTCGGGCTTGCTCGGGTGTCGCAAATTGTTCAATTCAATTTTTTTTTTTTTGTAACACCAAACAACTTTTCCCAGTGTCCTCTTTTCCAATCAATCATACTTTTTTCCGCTCCCTAATACCCAGTTTCTATATACCCTGTATTCCAAGGTTAAAAAGCAGAAGAGACATGATAGACCCTGTAAAGGGCATATGATAAAAATTTATAACCAAGAATGGCTGACATGATTTTGGCTTTAAAGTGAACTAAACCATCATATTACCCTTTCCCTCCCTGCAATTTTATGGCAATCGGTCGAGCCGTTCTCGAGTTATGGAGTGACAATCAAAATGTACACTTTTTTTATTTACATATATAGAAGATAAGTGTTTATTGGACTTACAAAGTTGCTATATGCTGCAACCGTGTTACCAAATTAAGGGATTTCCCTTCGTTCTAGAGTTTTTTTAGTTAATTGTGTTCTTCAAAAGAAACATTTTTTAATTTTTTGTCTATTGTTCTTGAAAAGAGAGTAATTGCCTATATATTTGAAACTACATCCATTCTCCTCTGACCTTATATTTGTCTATATTAGGCCTTAACAGGTTAATTATCCAAATTTTTGACTAAACTCGTATCTAAATTAGATAGATAGAAACTTATGTCTTTGAAGTAATGTAGATAAGTCTATTGGGTAAATTTTCATTTAAATGGAGGTGAGTGGAGAAAAAAAACATAAATCAGAAAAAATTATTGCGGAATAGGTAATTTCGGAAAAAATTGTAGGATCCCCAATGTTGATACACATTAGGCACTAAAAATTGTTAATATTATTTTGTAGTTTATTGAATGTTTTGTAAAACTTTGAACTAATAATATTGTACCTTTTCTGGTTAAATTTCAAACCTTATAAATGGTTTTTGTTTGGTATTGCATATTTTTAATACCATCAAATTATGAAAACGGATTAACATTTTTCTTTCAAAAATTAAGCTAAATACTTTAATATACAATGGATGGTATAAAGATTTAAGACAAATTTAATGTTCATATAGTTTAGGTACAGGGTATCTTTTAGTTGAGCCCACTAGTTTGTATACTCGATGGTATAGTACATATATCGATTTTGTGGCTTTTTGAAAAAACACCGGCTGCTCACGAAACAGTTCTGTCTCAAAACTTTTTTATTTTTTTTTTTTTTTGCAAAAATATACATAACTTTCTCATAGAAAAATATTCAAACTCACTAAAAGAAACATTCAAAAGAAAGGATCTAGAGCCTATGAAACATTTGAATCAAACCATTGCTAATCGACTATAGTATTATCAATTCGTCTTTATCCATTTTATATATTTCAAATACATTAAATTCATTCCAATTAACACATTTTCTCTGTACCGCCAAGTGTTAATTAACAAATTTTATATGTATTAAAATATTTTGTTTAGTAATTTCTAGCTAAAGGCAGTTACTTTAAAAGTTTAAACGTTCTTAAATACATTTATTGCTATTTACTTACATTACGTACAAAGAAACATTGTTAAAAAAATAATAAATTGAATAAGTTTATAAATCTTGTTATCAAGTCGCGTGTCAATAAACCTTGTTATATATTCGTTCTTATTGTTGTTTACATAATTGAGCAGCGAGTGTACTGCACTGATTAGACGTCACAAGTTGACTTCATCGTCTGTTGTCTTTATCAAATAAATTTTTTTTTTTTTAATAGTGCGTAATTAGCTAATAATATTTGTTAAAAATTTTATAATGACGATTAGATAGCACTGGTGAAGCATTAAAATTTGGCTTAGTGATAGCATTAAAATGCTGAATATAATAATATTCACAAAAGTAAAGTTTTAGCTAAACAAAATACTCGTTTGCTTTTGATTGGCATTCACTTTGTCCAGGAATTGTACAGTCAACGTATACCAGAGATATAAGATTAATAAGATTAACATAGATAACGAATTTGTTCATTTAAACGAAACTCCTTAATAACGGTAATCTTATAGTAGAGGTTCTAAAGCTATAACTCAGTAATTTATAAACCACTTTTTATTTTTTAACATGTTGTAGAAGGAAAACCTTAGACCTTTCGAACAATATATATGATATATGATTTCGAGACAAACGGAATTTTTATACCCGTCACACATAGTGTAAACTTGTAAATTAAATTTGTCCGAAAGTTTGTAATGCATTAAAAAAGGAATAAAGTATATATATTCTTGATCAGCTCGATGAGACGTGTCGATCTAGCCATGTCCGTCTGTCTGTAGTTATGCGATTCATTCGCTTAGTTTTAAAGATATTGACCTGAAATTCGGAACTTTAACTTTTCTTAGCACCATGCAGTTAAAGTGTTAGAATAAGATGACACGCCCATTTTTGAAAGGCATAGCTTCCAAGTACAAAAATGTCGACCATTTTCGAATTATTGTATGGAAGTAGGTATTATTTATGAATATATTCACTCGAAATTGTATAAAAATGTTATCCAATAAAGACTAGGTGTTTTTTATGAATATAATCAATCTAAATTGGGTAAAAACACTTCTTATGTCATCCATTATCAATGTCAAGGTGCCACGCCCATTTTTAGGTTAAGCCCCCCATACAAACCCACCGCCCATTTTCGAGTTTTTGTATGAAAAATTTAATATTTCTGGATGAATTAAATTAAAATTTGGTAGTATCTTTAATATTCCAATGTTTACCTAAGTGAACACTATCGATATGATAAGGATCGGGTTAACATAACATAAAGCCTCCATACAAATTTGACCAAATCCATATAAACTATTAAAAGTGTTGTGTGACGGGTATTTTTGCTTCGGTTCCACCAAAATTAACATTTTTCCTTGTTTGTTGTTGTTTTTTTTTTTTAAAGTAAAAATCAATTCGTAATATACTTTTATAGCTCAATATGATTTTTTGACCCTAGATCCAGATTTAAGGGGTGCCTCAAAAATTCTAAGTATACAGTTTGTTTTATACTCGACCAGGTCATCAACATCTACTATAGTTTTGAATTTTAGTCGCACAGTGTTATGGGAAACAGATCAGAAATATGAATCTTTTTTGTGATTTTTTAAGAATTCAAATCCCAAATTTTGGTTCTTTATTACTTATAGCCTCCGAAAATGATGCTATACTTTTCTTGCTAATTAAGAATGTACATATGTACAATGGGAGATTTTCCACGAATTCTTTTGTCCATCCTTAAATATCGAATAATACTGCTAATTAAAGCTAGCTTCTGCTAATTAAAATAAGCTTCAAAATAATCATGATCTGAAACAAGAAACCGTATAATTTGTAGAACAAACAAACATGTTTATTTGTTTTAATTAAAGTAAAATGTTGCTACATAAATAATACTTATTATTTATTATCTTAAATATAGCGATTATATTTTGATCTAATAATTAATGAATCCTTTTGTTTTTTTTTTTTTTTTGTTTCCAGCATGGCAGCTCAACTTCAACAGTCGCAACAACAACCACAACAGCCACTACAACAGCCAAAGCAACAACAATTTGCGTAAGTTTTGATGATACACATTCAATTTATTAAATTGATTAAAAATATTTAGTATATAAAATATTTTATATATATGTATAACACTCTGATATAAGTAGAATATATTTTATATTTATATAGTATTGCATATATATGTATATACATATGTATGTATCGCTAAATATTCTTATTGTGTCATAGTGAAATTTTTATTGTTTATTTTTCTGTCATTGACAAAGAGAAATAGCAAACAAAATGCTTTTATTTTTGTGTACGAGATAACGCTGAAAAATTTTTAAAAGAAAACATTGCGAGAATACCAAAAGTCTTTCGCATATTCATAGTACAACTGTAAGTTCTATCCGATCAGTCATATACTATAGTCACAATCGCAGACGAAAGAGTATTGTAAGCAGTCATAAGAAATTTCAGTGATACTTTCGGGTATGAAAGAAATCTTTCTAAATTATTTTCACTTCACCAACATTTACTGCTAGATAACTCCGACATAGTGCTCCCCACCTTGAGTTTAAGAAAAAGCATTTAAATCGTTAAAATACATTCTGTCATCCGGGCTTTCAGTAAAAATTACTGCGGCCAATATAAACATTATCTAACGTTGGAAATGTTCTCCTAACCTCTTAAGCTCCTGAGATTTTTCAATTGATGAACCATGAGTTTCAGGTTTCGATCTATGTTGAAAAAATTTCCAAGAAATATTTTATCCATTCAAGCCCGCATACTGTCATGCTACACAATTTGAATATATTTCTTAGTTCAAAATTTTAAAAGACTACGAAAAAAAGGTTCTTATTTACTAGATCAGCGCTCGATATATAAAATTCATATTTAATTCAAATATTCTACGTCCAACGATTTTCAAGTTATGATAACATTCCGAAAACTTTAAAGACGTTTTCGAAATGATATCATAACTTGGACCCTTTAGTAAACCCCCTTGGAGAAATTTTGAATGTAAAGCTTTTACTGTTTATGCTATGCGAATATGAGTCAATGTGCGAGAGTGTCAGTGAGAGCAATGATATTAAATACGAATATATTTATATGCAATAAATATTTTTCAAACCACCCACACACTTGTCTGTGCAAAAATTGAAACAAAAACATAATACTGTCTAGAAGAGAGAAATTATGAGAAAATATAAGAAGCATAAGATAAACCAATTGAATAGTTCATTAATGACGTTTCACCCTGAGCTTACCTGTATAGGCAAAAGTTCTTAGTAGATATATACTATACATAGAAACAACTACAAGAAAAAGAGAGATACAATGTCGTCGCGAAAAATTCATAGAAATATGCGAACACATCAAAACCAAATTATTGTGCCAAATATTATTTTGTATTTATATCAAAGGCAGCACACAATGATCAAGGTCAGACAATGATATTATTTTTATTATATCAATAAAAATTTGAAATTATATTACAATAGTTTAATATTTTAACTTGTATAATTTATAAACCTATAGTATATTACGATTAAACAAGGTTGTTTTGCTCTCATAACTTTTACTTTCATTTGTCGCTGATTTATGTGCTACAAAAATTAAAAGTTATTTTTATTTAATCTGATAAAAAAGATTATATTTATAATAAAATAATATATTTAAACAGTAATTTAGGCAAGATAAACTTTATCTTTTTAAATTGTTTTCTATTTTTTTTAAATATTTTTTTTTTTAAATAAAAAAAAACGTTGTTAATTTTTCAAGCAAAAATATATGCAGAAAATTATTATAAACAAACAAGTTAAGGAAGATTGATTTAAATAAAAAAAAAAAAAACAGGAAAAACATTAACTTTGGTTGAACCGAAGCTGAAATACCCGTCTCACAGCACTTTTAATAGTATATATGTTAATCAGGTGCTTAGATTAAATTTCACGATAAATTTGGACAAATTTGTATGGAGGCTTTATGTTAGATTAGCCCGATCCTTTAAGCTATGCCTAAAAATGGACATGGCACCTTGATTCTGACTGCCTTGAAAAAAGCTTAAGTTTAAAATTCATGTCCATATCTTAAAAAAATTCTTAGTAAAACGCATCGCAATAGACAGACGGACATGGCTCAATCGATTCGTCTCATTGAGCTGATCAATAATATATATACTTTATATACTTTACTTCATTACATTAGAGCAGCAACATTAAATTTTGACTCCAGCGTCACATAACCACGCTACGGTAAGAAAATCTTTAATTGAGAAAACCTGTTTCTAATATCTGGCGTTGGTTTCTTATACCATATATTCAAAATATTTTTAAAAACAAAGACTGATTAAAATTATTTTAATACTGTCACTGTAATACTGTAAAGTGCAATTTTTGATAATATTTTCTGCTATTTACCAATAAGTTGCAGGCTGGACCCTGCCTAAAAATTTGTTAAAAACCCTTTTAGGTTCACAATTTTGCTATTTCCTAGACCTTAACATTAAACCGTTGATACCCAATCGGCGTATTTTAAAATTTTGTACAACCATTTAAAAATATGTCATATAAAATCACACCCAACTGCTTCCATTGCTGAAATTCGTCAATTTTAGCTTGAGCGATTTTTCAAGCTTCCAAGATATGCTTTGTTTACTTAACGCTACTCATTTTAAACATATTCTTCGAAAATTTACCACAAACGGATATTTGTCATTAGGAGCCTTAGTTCTTAATTTAAAAATCCTTGAAATACATATGAAATTTTTGTTAATATTTTGTAACTTTGCCAAATTGAAAATTTACTTTATTTATTTAATCAAATTTATTAAATTTTTCAAAATCTCAGACCGTGTCACCATAAATTTTATACAACAAAAACAAAAAATCAAATTTATTTTAATCCTGAACCGCGTTTGCAAGTAAAATTTATAAACTATACAAGACAAGTAAATAAAACAGTTTTTTTGATGATTTTTAAAAACCCTATTATCCGGATCAGTGGTTTGTTTTAGTTAAGCGGATTTGAGATTTTTTAAATGAACTGCTTCGTTATTTGCTACTCGTGGCACGTTTGTTTCAGACCACTGTATTGCTTCTATTTCTAGCTTCGCGATACTCTTTTGTTGGCGAGATTACGAAAGTGGCGTACATTTCATTTTCGGCAACGATTATACATCTTAAATTTTTTATCATTTCTCATATTTAAACAGCTGTTTTACTTGCCACTACGGTACAAATAAATAAGAAACGTTTTGTATTAAATTAACAAGTTTAAGGTTATTTAATTGTTGTACTTAGAACAATAACAATGAACTAAAATTTTAAAGGTTAGTTGGTCGCACGAAATAAATTGTTGATCAATTGCCAATTTGTACACAAGCAAATCAATTGACAATTCGAGCGCCACATTAATTGCCAAAAGTAATTTATTTCTTCTTTCTCTTTTTTAATTTTTCGTTTATTTAGTTTATTACCTAAAATCATAAACGGTGGCATTGCCGGCATTATTGGTGTAACATGCGTTTTTCCATTGGATTTGGTCAAGACGCGCTTGCAAAATCAACAAGTAGGACCAAATGGCGAACGTATGTACAACAGCATGTAAGTAAACCGATGTTAATTCAACTCCAAGTATTATATTAATACATTTCATTTTTGTTTTTAGGTTCGATTGCTTCCGTAAGACATATCGCGCCGAGGGTTATTTCGGCATGTATCGCGGTTCTGGTGTTAATATTTTACTTATTACACCCGAAAAAGCTATAAAGCTAACTGCCAACGATTATTTCCGTCATAAGCTAACCACTAAAGATGGTAAACTTCCAATAAGTAGTCAAATGGTTGCTGGCGGTTTAGCTGGTGCATTCCAAATTATTGTAACAACACCAATGGAGTTGCTTAAGATACAAATGCAAGACGCTGGACGTGTTGCAGCACAAGCAAAATTGGCCGGCAAAGCAGTTGAGAAAGTTTCCGCAACACAATTGGCAACGCAATTAATTAAAGAGAAGGGCATATTTGGATTGTATAAGGGTATCGGTGCAACCGGTTTGCGTGATGTTACATTCTCTGTTATATACTTCCCACTTTTTGCTACACTGAATGAACTGGGTCCACGTAGAAATGATGGCTCAGGCGAAGCGGTATTCTGGTATGAAATTGATTATTTAAATATTGTATATCTTATTAATATTATTTATAAAAAAATATATATATTCTAGGTGCTCCTTCCTGGCTGGTCTCGCGGCAGGTTCCACTGCTGCTTTAGCAGTTAATCCATTTGATGTAGTTAAGACGCGTCTTCAAGCAATTAAGAAAGCTGATGGCGAGAAAGAATTCAAGGGCATTACTGATTGCATAACGTAAGTTTTTAGTTGTTTATAATAAAACTAGGGTTTTTTTTCCTTCTTTTTTTTTTTAAATTGAAATATTTATTGTTTTTTTTTCTATTACAGTAAAACTTTACGTCACGAAGGGCCAACGGCATTCTTTAAGGGTGGTCTCTGCCGTATGATTGTGATTGCACCACTCTTTGGTATTGCACAAACTGTTTATTATTTGGGCGTTGCAGAGGGACTACTGGGCTATAATAAAAACGAAGCACATTAGACTTTAAGTCTAAAATGTATAAAATAAACAGAAACACAGTATATATACATGATAACGCATTTCAAACTATGTGTTATTGTTATTGTTGTTAAAAAAAAAAAAAAAAAAAAAAACATATATATATGTTAGAGCTGTCTGTCTTGCCTTCTGCCTTTAACAACTATCGCCCCAAGTACATACTTGTCTCTCTTTATACACACAAACAGAAACACTAGACATTTAAAGACATACATACGTACACTATCTCTCTATATATATATATATATAATTTAGAACAATTGTGCTATTTAGAAGGATTTATTTATATTTATATATATGTATATGTATATCTAATGTTGACAAATGTTGTGTATGCATTATAATAATAAGACAAAAGTTTATTTTAAAATATATAAATTGAGATATTAGATTGTTTAGCTAAAATGTCTTAACTTTTGAGTATTTAAAGCACTAAATGAACAAACGAAAAACTATTTTATTGACAAATACATAATTGTATATAAGAAAAAACAACAACAACAACACAAAAAACAGACTTTCTAGCCAAGCTATATAGGCGCAAAGCAGCATAAAAATATACAAATTATATCTATAAGATACAAATGTATGCAACCATTAAATTCAATGACAATAATACGAAATTATAAACGAAGCGAATTTCAAAAATTACTTATATAAATATTTTAATCAAATCAATAATCAAATGCTTTGTAAATTTAGTTTTTTTTTCTATTCCAATGAAATTGTTAAAATTATCTAAATAAATTACACAATTGCATGTTATTACCAAACAAACAAAAAAACCAACTTCACATAAATGTCTTTGTAAATGCATATTTAAATGTTATAAATATATTTGTTGTTGTTTTTAATTGTTATAAAGCAAAAAATTATAAAATCCAAGCAGAAGTACAGTAAACATGCCATATAATTTAGTTAAATTGTTTTCAATTAAAAAAAGTTGTTTAATTATTTTTAATGCATTTCTTATAGTTTATAAACAATTGTAAAAAAAATTGTATTTTTTTATAAAATAAAATGAAAGCTAAATACAATATATATAAAGTGAAAAAAAAAAAAATAAATAAAACAAAACAAAAAAAATATGTCAAATTCTAAAAAACAGGAACAATTTTCGTAAGTGTTCGAAATTTAATATTGAATAAGCTGTATTGTGCATAAGTTACTAAGACGGAAACAGTTATAGCGGGTTAAAGTTTTGGGAGTACAAATAGAAAGTCGCAAGCTGTATAGCTGCAATAGCAAGCATGTTTTCACAACTACTTCTTCCGGTTTGCTTTCGTTCAAAGAAAACTCTAAACAGGAGAGAATATTTTGCATTATGTTCTAACTTAAGATAAAAACTTTAAATACAAAATTTCACATTGGAAAAACAAGTTGTTGGGATCAAATGTATCTTGTGGTTTATTTACTGGATGAACCGAATGTGCTAGATCATTACCAAACTCAACAAATGCCTCAGTTTCAGAATGATTTGCTACAAATTTCGACGTGGACGATTATTGCAACAAGAGTGCAACATTTAACTTTTTTTGTGTTGAAACTGAATTTAAAGAAGTTTAGAGAATATTGTTTCAAAACAGCTTTTGGGCAGACAACTGTGGGTAAACTTCTTGTTTGGGACCATAAAATTTGGCGGACGGGCGGTCATATGCATTTATATGGCAATAAAGTGTAGCACAAGCCTTGGACAATATTTTTAAACTAAAATTTTGGAAAGAAATATCAGTTTTATATTTGCACTTTCGTTTTCAGATGAGTGAACCAAAGCCAAATAGTAATTGTCTCCGATTACAATGGAAAATTTCAGTATAGTTCTCTCTTCCCAAAAAACGTTCTCTTCTTTACTAAATATTTAGCCAAATCATATAGATAGATAATTTAATGGTTTAATAAGCAAACAAAATTCGGACATATCTATGGGAAAACTCTTTTATTATGCTTAACTCGTATTTATTCGTTCCTTTTATTTAGCTTATTACCAAAAATTTTAAATGGTGGAATTGCTGGCATAATTGGTGTAACATGCGTTTTTCCATTGGATTTGGTTAAGACTCGTTTACAAAATCAAAAAATTGGTCCAAATGGTGAACGTATGTATAAAAACATTTTCGATTGTTTTCGTCAGACATATCGCACGGAGGGCTATTTTGGCATGTATCGCGGTTCTGCTGTTAACATATTACTAGTTACTCCGGAAAAAGCAATAAAATTAGCTGCCAACGATTATTTTCGTCATAAATTAATCCAAAAAGATGGTACACTACCGTTGATTAGTCAAATGTTGGCCGGCTGTTTAGCTGGAACATTTCAACTGATTGTCACAACGCCAATGGAGTTACTTAAGATACAAATGCAAGATTCCGGTCGCTATGCGGCTGAAGCTAAAGCGGAGGGCCGTGAGGTAAAACGTGTTACAGCATTACAGTTGACAAAGGACCTATTGCGAGAACGTGGAATTTTTGGTTTGTATCGAGGTTTGGGTGCGACAGCAGCACGTGATATATTATTTTCGGGTTTATATTTTCCACTTTTTGCTATATTAAATGATTTTGGACCGAAACGCAATGATGGTACTGATCAAGCAGTATTTTGGTATGGTGATTTGATTAAATAAAAAAAGTTTTATTTTTTTTATTTTTAAAAATCTTTCATCAAAAGGGTATCCTTTGTATCCGGTTTTATTGCAGCTACATTTGTGGCATTAGCTGTAACTCCGCTTGATGTCGTCAAAACACGTTTGCAGGCTTCCAAGGAAGGCGAAACACAGTATGAAGGATTCATTGATTGTTTTACGTAAGTCAAGTACAGTATGCGAGTATTTTATTTTTAGTGGTTTATATTAGAATATTTTAAAATAAAGTTATATTTCTTTGCTAACTTTTTTGGGTTTTTCTTTCAGAAAAACATGGAAAAATGAAGGAGCCAAAGCCTTCTTTAAAGGTGGCCTATGTCGCGTAATTGTCATAGCGCCGCTATTTGGCATTGCACAGACTGTATACTTCTTGGGCATAGGAGAGGCAATATTAGCACATCTTGGAAATTAATATGGGTCAAAAATATGCGTTAACTTATTATTTAATGAGCATAAATCAATACAATTTTTATTATATATTTTTTTATTATTGCCGTGTTTTAAGAATAAACCGTGCAATACAATTTTATATAATTTATTTTTTTGCTTTAAAGTTGCTACAATAACTACAATTAAAATTATGTATTTTTGATTAAATAAGATTCTTGTTTCTCCACAACTACTTACGTTGTCATAATTCAATTTTTAATTTTTTCTTTCATCCAGGATGATATCACATCACATCAAGACAAAAAAAAAAAAAAAAAAAAAACGTAAACACTTAAAAAACAAAAAAGATCTTTTATATAACACGCACAAAAACAGTCCTTAGTAACTCTTCTCTCCAAATATTAAAAAAATATTTATATAACATCCGCTGGCTGATTTCTAGGTACAACATTATCCGTACCATCATTACCACCGATAATATCCAAATCAGAATAGCGTCCACGTTGCCAGCGTGCCAGAGCAGCACGATACCAATCCAAAAATATTGCATTACGATATGAAATAATGCCCATTTGTAATATTATGAAACCCATCATGGTTATCAGATTCATATATTCCCATTCGAAGAGCAACACAAACAGCCAAACAAAGAAAACACGTAAGCCATCGGCGAGTAGACGATTTGTAGTCGATGAAAATTTGGTTATTGTCAAGGCAACATAATTATAGATGGCACATGAAAGCATAAAACCGACGAGTGCACCAATAAATTGCGTATTACTCCTTAACTGCGGCAACAAATCCGAAAAATCATCAAAAACACCATGTGTATTCTCATTAAATGGTTTTGGGCTGGGCAAAAAATGTAGACAAACTGCAAAGAGCGTAGTTATGATAACACCAAATAGGCCCTGCCAGCCAACAACTTGTAACGGTGGTAAATCATTGGTTTTTAGATGTTTTTCCTCGTAAACGAATTGCAGGGCATGCAAAACTTGTGCACAAATAATCAGAAGATCACCGGTAAGTATGGCATTCGAATCGACATGTGAAAGAGAGGTGCGATCATAATCAACGCGTTGAACATCAATTGACATGATAGCAATAACGCCGCACGAAATGGTAAACATAGCCATCCAATGGCGAAAGGTGAGTGTTTGATTTAAGTAAATAGAGCTGAAGAGTCCAACAAAGATGAGTGCAACACCTGTTTTCAAGAGAGAGAGAGAGAGAGAAAAGGAGTTTAAATAGTACATTTGTCACATATTAATGGTGATATCGGAGAATAGCTCGACGGGACTAGGTTAATATGAAGATTTCTCACTCAAGTGCCCCAGTCTACAAAAAAAAGTTTTGCTTTTTGCTTGAAACTTTTGGCTGTTCTAAATGAAAGTAACCAATACACATTAAATTAACTTATTTAAAAAAAAATTATTGAAACTAGAGGGAGAGTGAAGATTTGATATTTTATGGGGGCTGTCTGCTTCAAGTTAGTATAACTTTGAAACAACTTAATGGATTTTGATGTTTAAATAGTGAATTTATAAGCATTTTTTTAACTTTTTAATAGTCACAATAATAATTAAAATAAAAAGCTATTCACCCCTTTTTTCAAAAAAAAAAAACTTAAATTTTAAGCTAAAAATACAGATATAATTTAATAATTTTCTTGAAAATATCAGACAATGAGAGGTAAGTTTGTATAAGGCTATACGTCATAATTGCCCGATCCGTAACTTGTCGGTGGTGCGTACATAGTATAGGTATTAGATGTGTTTTTAATCAATTTGAAGTGAATAAATAATACCTATTTTCATACAAAAATTCGAAAATGGGCGGTAAATTTGTATGGGTCTATGCCTCAGAGTGGGCGTGGCATTCGGTATATTAATACAAACTACCTAGGACTGAGAAAAGCTGAAGTTACGAGTTTCAGCTAAATATTTTTAAAACTGAGCGAATGAATCACCTCGCCACAGACAGACGGACATGGCTAGATCGACTCGTGTCATCAACCTGATCAAGAATATATATACGTTATGGGGTGTCCGATGTCTCCTTTAATGAGTTACGAATATGGTTCTTATACGAATTCAAACATGGTGTCTAAACTTGGCTTGTATCAAACCATTGACCCCAGCCAACGCTTTTACGAAATACTAACTACGCTACTGATACGTAAGCTATATGAAGGGTTTTTTTTTCTTTTTTAGCTTACCTCTTATCATTGAAAAGCTTGTTGCATAGGTCAAATAAAGTCCGGTAAAGAGCAGTAGCGTTGCAATTGCATCTAATAGCGCCGGCAACAACATACTCATCGGTGAGAATTCACGGCCGCCGCGTGTCAAAATGTGCTCGTTTTCTGCACCCAACTGTAAAATCAATAATAATATATTATTTAAACTATTTTATCATTATTATAATTTTTTTTTATTTTTACTTGTTGTCGATGCAGCAACGCATATGTCAACTTATAAACAACAAAACAAAGCAGCTCGCCAAGGAACATAAGCAATGTAAGTACCACCGGATGCTGAAAACTTCTCGATTTTCCATCGCTGCATTCGGCTAGTTCATTATCAGCCCATCTTTTTGTTTAAAAGAAAGTACATTGTTTATATTATACATTGTATATATATATATATATTTGTATTTTTTATCAATAATCATTTTACGCAGTTACGCAGCGTTTTGAAGAGCGAAATAACAAAAAAAAAAAAAAAAACTTACTTTACAACCAAAATATTAAAAGCGCCGCAAAGTACAAAGAGTAGCGAATGAAATACGCGTACATCCATTTTTAACAATTATTCTGAGTTTAGTTTAAATTAAATTTCACAATTGCAGTTTTTTGCATTCTAATTCGATTATTTCTTCGTCGTCGCAGTCGTCTTTTTTTTTATTCTTTGTTTATTTTCATCCGCTGCAAATTGGGTAGCGCTGTAACCGTTTCGGACTTGAACATTATAACGGTTAATCGGTAAATTTGTATGATTAAACTAAATTATGGTTAAATCGAATTAGTTTATTATTTAATGCTAAGTTTAACATAATTATTGATTGAAAAATATTGAAATTACTGCTCAAACGTAATTATTTTACTCAAGATTGGTCTTTTCGATCAGCATTCAATGGCACCATAAACTTTTGTTTTTGTTCAATTAAAAATCAAGGAGAAAAATGTATGAGGTAAGGAAAATAGAGACGCGATTAGTGTCTTACATCAAAAAGCTAAAAGTGATCATAAAATCTAAAATCCGTTGCACACCAAGCATGGTTTGTGGTATGATGTTAAAAACCGAGTATAAAGAAGAGTCTTTGGACTAGAGATGAGGTGGGTGCGGATTCAAATCTTTAATCTCCATTCCGCCCATTCCAATGAACAATTTTTTTTCGAAACTGTTGCGACGATCCCATGTCGGGACAGTTTTTGTCGAAGGGTAAAACGATATATTGTGTGAATTGGCAGTATGTCTAAAATTTGTATTCTATTTTCTTCCCGTCTCGCCCTTTAATTTTTATCAATTGTCCCACGGGTCCCGGTGTCTTCCTCCAATCGCTAGTTTGAAACGTCTGTGTGCACTTAAAATTAGTGTTGGCAAAAAAATCACTTTCGTTGACTTTTTTCGTTAAAAAGTTGTAATGTCGCACTGCGACTGGAAGTAGTGATGTGCGATTTTCTTGTTCCTCAATAAACATATTCAGTTACGGGCATTTTGTGCGTCGCTCTTCGCGAACAGCGAAAATGTACATTTATCAGGGATTGGTGCTTTTATGATTCATCGCGAATCGTTCATCGTTGGTACAGTTCATCGTTGATTCGTCAAAACGTGCAATTTACTAAAATTGCGGTCTATTAAAACAATATCGGTTCGTTATGTTGGTTTAGCGAAGCAGTTCAATTGGCGATTTTCGCGAACGCTTTTGGAACTGATTGCAGTCACTGCGATTTTCAAGTCGCTAAAGACGCTGCGACTCAAAAATCGGTCTTTTTTGCCAACACTACTTACAATCACCTTGAAGTCGGTTATTATAGACCACCAAAACTAACTAATTTATTTATATTCAATCATTTTTAAACTAAAATTGGGATGATTGATACTTGTCAGCATATCCCGAAATTGGATTTACTTTTCATGTAAGACCATTTTGGAAATTTTTCTTTAAGACCCGAAACCTAAAAGAAATCAAAAAGTGTTTACATTTTTTAAATTTTCAGCCTTATAGCCTAATTCCACTGGCTTCACCGTTCCGTTTTCGTTTAACCTTTTTCAACCAAAAGAGGGGTCTGCAACAATTGTATAGAATATTATTTATATTTGTTAATTCCCAAGAATTTGTGTAGAAACTTTGGGTAAAGTAGCATTGCTTTCAATAGCAACAGGTTAACGCGAACGCAAAATCCAGTGGAAATGAACTATTAACAGATTTATAGCTTTACACGTCATAAACCTACCTAATCTACAATTCCAGGTCCATCAAGAGCGGGCTGGAAAATATTTATATTTATTGGGTCGTCTTTAAAAATAATTGTATATTTCATCCCATTACGTTGGCTTTTTGTCCGTTTGTCTTTTTAAGTGCTTCACAATACATTTGGTCAGTTTTTAAGATATTTTAGCTGAAATTAAAAACGTAGGTTTTTTAAGACGATTTTTACTTTTAAGTACTATAAACTCTGGATTCATTTTTAATTTAAGAAAAATAAGATTGGTCTGAAACTTCATGTTAGAATAAACAAAATCGAACAGACGAACATAGCTACCGCGCCATAACTCACTGCAGTTACCTTAACTGACATCCTTTCCAGTTTTTATACAAAAAAAAAAAAAAAAAAAAAAAAAAAAAAATTATGTTTGTTTCTTTTTGTTTTTATTTTAACCAAACTTAAATGATATCACAGGATATAATAAAAAAACATTTTACAAAAGAACGGATTATTGATTTGTATAAAATTAATTTTCAATGCCGCAAAATGCAAACGCTGCTCTTAAACTTTCGTCTCATTTTTCCTGTGAAAAATAAAATAAATTTTTTAACAAATAAAATAAAATATTTTAAAAAAGAATGTTCCCTTAAATTCGTAAATGATGTAAACAATTATTAACAAATTTAAGGGAATTCTTCAAATGTTTAAAAAAATTTTAAAAAAAAAAGATAATATAAAAAAAGTAAGCCAACCTGTAGTTTGGTGTATTTTTTGTGTGCCTTTTTTTTTGTGTGTTTTTGTTGTTGTGTTTGTATTTTTATTTAATTTAATTTAAATAAATATTTCTTTGTGCTTCAAAAATATTGTTTTCATAGTTCATCTCGTGCAGCACTGGGCAATATAACCTCCTCCACCGTGCCTAAGTGTATAGTTTGATTTGGTTTGCTGTACTTTGGTATATATGTAACTGTATCTCCATTACTGTAAACTGTATTCTCTGTGTGCGCCGTCACAACGGACGGATCGGGACTAGTAAGTGTAATTTTGGAACCATAAACTAACCTACAAAATAATATTTAAGTTAAGCATGTTTTTTGAGTGTGTTTTTTTTTAGTTTAGTAAGCCTAATTATTTTTTTTAGTAAAACTAACACCAGATTTATGAAAATAACATATATAGAGTTCCATTATATACCTTATATACAGGTAGTAAACACTTTTTAATAGCGCTGTTGACTACCAGAGCGTGATCCGCGTAATTTTTGTGGAGTTCTATTGATTTTCGAATTTATATATATTTACACACTAAAAATATATTAATAATTTGTCTCACCTATCACGTGCCTGCATGCTAGCCTCAACCTCTAAACTACGTGGCTGTCGGAAATCACATTCTAGCGAAAATGCCGAATCACCGGGTGTTATCAATTCCGGATCATTTTGAATGACAACAATATTCGAATAGAGTTCACCCTCTTTCAGTGTTTGACATTGATCCAACTGGAAATTCATTTCAAGCGAACGCGCTCCATTATGTCCATTTGGTTTCATGAAGCAGGGTGCTGTTTGCTTATAGAAACTGCCACGTGTATACATGACACCCGTAAATGGTTTCTCCGTTTCGAGTACCACATTCATTGAATTAGAGCCACATTTTAAATTTACTTTCTGTATGCCCTGATCGCTGCCTTCGATTTTAAATGTATCCGATAGATCCTGTTCCCAGATTTCTGTAGTTAAAAATAAAAATAAAAACGATTGTAACATTTTGAGGTTGTGGTGTCAGTGTCGTATGTGAAATTGGAACTAGTTTTTCAGTTTTTCTTTTGGCAAAAAAAAAAAAAAAAATTGTGTAACTAAGCCAGTTGTTTGGCCAAGTTACTTGTTACTCGTTGCCGTTTTATAGATTTGGTAATTACTTCAATTGTGCATTTTACATTTGCTACAAACATGGCAATTAGTGTAATTTTCTTTTTTTATTGCAACTTTGCCGACAGCCAAATGTTGGCTATCTGCCAAATAAAACGTTTTTAGGTTATAAACGTTTTTGGGAAAGTGGTTTTTTGTTTGAATGTTTTATATGTTTCTGGATTGTGTAATGTTTTAGATTGCATAAAAGTGAATAGCTCTGTTTGTAATTGTATTTGTAATTTTAAAGAGTAACATGTATCAATTTGATCCATGGTGTAATTAACAAAAAAGTGATGGCTAACTGGGTCGATGGGCCAGTCGGGTCTATATTAAAAATATAACTTGCAAAAAATAAAATGTTCAACGTGCCACATCAGTAATCGGGAACTATATATATATAGTACGACTACTGTTCTGGTAATTAAAATTACTCAGAAGGTTTCCATCAGTCTCGTTGTCTATTTTTTTTTAATTTTTGTTTAAATATTCTACGGAAAGTTTACAAGAAAAATTTACAAATCAAACGTCTTTTAGATGTAGTAAGACCCCCAGTTCCGTTGTCTAAATAAATATCTTTGCGAAATCGGTCATTGTAACTAGAAGCAGACGGCAGACACAAAATAGTCCCGATCTGACCTTTCGACTTTTTGTTAAAGAAGGGAAGGTGAACAAAGTATATCCCCGGGCGATAAGGTTTATTAGGAGGTAAAACGATGCTTTCGACTGCTTTTCTTATGACTATTAAATATTCCGATCATCTGCAGCAGTTATAGAGTAATAAGTAAAATCAGACAAGTTACCCATATAAAAATCAAGTTTTTTTATTTAAAAATAAATAATTTTTTTTGATGGTATCGGATCTTCACGAAAATATTATTCGATTGTAACTAAAACTGCGACATTTTTATTAATTTTTTTTTTAGATTTTTATAAACCAATATAAAAATTCTGTCTGTCTATAACTTTTACACTTTTAGTTCGATTTAGACAATCTAAGGCTTAATATTTTTGTAATGAAATAACCTTAATTTAGAAATTTTAAAAATAATTTATTATACATTTTTTATACCAAAAAAAAGAAAAAACAAAAAATTAAAAATGCCACACTTTTCGTGTTTCGTCCCTACTTATAACAAGAGTATTTAATTGATATTCACATAACATATTATCGCATATTGTCGCGTAGAAGAACTAATTACCTTTCAAATGATGTACAGGTCAGCTATTTCGAATCATCCATTCTCTAGAGAAATAGTAATCAAGGGAAAAAGTTTTAAATACAGGTTTTTTTAAAGGAAATCTCAAAAGTGATCCTCATGAAAATTTGTTGTGGGCATTTGGAATCTACGGCCCAAAAAACATGGGAATAGATCTATGAGTCTATAAATCTAGGAAAATTAACTTCGTGGGATTGTTTAAAAAATTGGTGCTAAGAATATCAAAAGCAAACAATTTCAAACCTTGTTACCTTCGGAAACTACTATTTTTTGTATTTTATGTAACATTATAACCAACAAAATCCTATATTAAATATTTGCTTTTCTTAAAAATTTTGTTTAATAAAAAACAAATTCTTATATATAATCATATTTTAGCTTGTGCTGTGGGCAAAAAGTAAGGAGAATTTTAAATTTAAACTTCGCGGGCTTAACATTTCGGGCTAGTTCTTTTTTTCTTGAGTTGGCAGGACTGTTAAACATTTGGGCCTTTCATGTCTATGTCATTATCAGAAATATATTTTCGCTTGTGTTTACCAAACGACATTGTAAAAATCGAAAAATGCACTCTTATTTTTCGATTTTTACAATGTCTGATTTAATTCAGCAGAGAAGTGTCATCAAATTTTGTTTTCTGAATGGAATAAAAATGTTGAAGAAGGCTTACGGGGACCGAGCTCTACCAAAATCAACAACATATGATTGGTATAAATTGTTCAAACAAGTTTGAGAACGTGTTGAAGACGAAGAACGCCCTGGTCGACCATCGACCTCAACGGACGATGCTCACATCCAAAAAGTAAAAGAATTAGTGCTTGCACACCGTCGATTAACAATTAAAAACGTTCGAAAGGATCAATTAATACCATTTTGACAGATATTTTGGGCATCAAACGTGTCAAGTGTCGATTGGTATCAAAAATGCTGAATTTTCTTGAAAAGCAGCTTCGATTCTTCATGACTTTTTTCTCCAAAAATGCAACCATTATCGTTCCGCAACCACCTTATTCGCCTGATTTGGCTCCGTGTGACTTCTGGCTATTCCCAAAACTCAAGAGAGCACTCCGGGAAACGACTTTCGAGTTCATTGAGAAGATAAAAGCTGAATCGAAGAAGGAGCTGATGGCTATACCGGAAAGGGACTGTTTGGCATATTTCGAGGATTGGAAAAAACGTTGGCATAAGTGTATTTTATCGGGAGGGGATTACTTTGAAGGGGATGAAATTGATTTACAAGAATAAATAAAGATTTTTCATTTTACAAACAAATTCACTTTGTAAAATGCCCAAAGTAGTACTAAAACTCATGCATAAAGAGAGATCTCTTCATTCATTTCAACAAAAAAGAAAACCGGTTTAAGCTCTTTATTCTCTTTAAGCCTAGAACAAAACTCTAAAACAGAAAGTAACTAGTAAATTTCACTAGCAAAATTATTTTTTTTGTTCTTTTATTTTTTTTATATGCATACCTTGATTATTGTTGTTATTGTTGTTGTTGTTATTCTTGTTGTTGTGATTTTTATTATTCTTATTGCCACCAGCCGCAAACGCAACTAACAAAATATTGCAAACGCAAAAAAGCAAAAGAAGCGATTTACAATTGTTAAACATATTTATTTTTTTAATTTATTGTTTTGTAGTAGCTATTGACTTGTTTAATAGTTATTTTTTTTTGAAAAATAAAATTGCACGGTTTTCAAATTTTTTGCTTTATTATTTTTATAATATTTTTAAAATACTTTTACTCGACTTTACGTTTAAAGCACAACTGACGAATAAATGCGTCTGCGCGTCTCATATAAAACGAACTCAACCGACTTTTGGCTAAAATCATTAACTCTGCGACAGCGCAGCCAACAGCAATAAAGCAACGAAGAGAGCATGCGCATCAAGCAAGCTAAAGAGAGCGCAAGAAAAACAATGAAACCACGAGACGTGTTAATGCCATAAATGAGAAATGGCTAGAAACGTAGAAGTAAAGGAAGCAAAAAGCAAAAAAAAAAAAAGTGAACATCCAAAACAACAACAATGTGAGAACGTAGAGTGCATGCATACAGTCACTGGCAATGTTGGAGGAACAGGTAAAACAAATTTTAATATTCCTTAAAAACATGCATAGGAATAAAAGCAAGCGCCATTTAATTATTTAATTATGACAGAGCGCAAAGTTACAACTCAGCAGTCTCTCTGACAACTCTTATTGTTGTAGTTTCGTTTTATCGGTCCGTTTTTTTTTTGGCTGCAATTAAACAAAAAAAAAAATCATTTGAATTAAAAATTAATTATTATAAAATTGCAAAACATTCAAATATGTAAAACAAAAATGAAAAAAAGTATTAAAATTAAAGCATAAAATTTTGTTAACACAAAAAATACATTTTTGAGGAAAAATCGAAGATTAGCCACCACCACAACAACAACAACACCGACCATTTCCGCTTTTATAGTTTTTTTTTTTTGCGTTGTTGCACGTTTTACTTTTTATTACAACATTTTTGTTGTTGTTGTTGTAGTTTTATTTGCTGCAACTTTTGTTTTGTTGTTATTGTAATCTTTGCATTTGTTGCATTAGTTTGTATTTATTTTTGCTTTTATTAAGTAAATCATTAATTTCTTGTTTTTGTTTTATTATTTATTCAACTTACAAAAAAAAAAAAAAAAATTGTTTTATTAAACTTCCCCATTTCATTCGTTTGAGGTCTTCTGTTCATGTCTGTCTGTCCGTCCGTCCGTCTGCATTTTGCTATATCTTTTTGGCGTCTTGGTACAAATCGGAACCGTTTAATCATGCACCATAGCTGATTTGTTGTTTTTTTTTTTGTTGTTCGTGCGGTTTATGCAACCAATTTTTTTCTTTATAAATATTTTTTTTGCACTAATTAAAGCCTAATAGCCAAAGTGTTCAATTACCGAAAGAGAAAAGTTAATTAGATATAATTAAGTTTAGATTATGTACGATAAAAGTTATTATCGGTATGTGCATATATATTGTAGGTGTGAGCAATTGGGATTGCGCTTTTTGTACCCTATACTTGTAGGGTGTATGCAAATAATAGCTATAATAAAAGTTATATGTATATAATATATTTAGAATGAGGCGTGTCAGTTTACCATATTTGTCCGTCTTTTCAGTTTTTTGTTGTTTATAAGCACATCAATCGATGATTCACTAGTCAGGTAACTGAATCGATAAGCCCGTAAGTCCGATTACTTTTGCGTTACGAAATTTAAAATATTTATGTTATATATATATGTGCATTAGGGTGGCACAAAAAAAAATTATGCGCTCACCCCCTAGGATTGTTCTATATCGAAAATAAGAAGACCTGTATTTTTTTTTTTAAAATCGGATAATATTTAATGGTGCCGCAAAGGCCCCGAAGATTCCCATGTATTTTACATGGGACAATATCACTTTTTCGTAGATTTAATGTAGAAACCTGGAAGATTAATATTTTTTTTATAAATCGGATAATATTAAATGGTGCCGCAAAGCCCCTGAAGTTTCCCATGTATTTTAAAATAAATTTTTGGAAACCCGAAAAAAACCATGTTTCTCTCCATAAAAGATCGAAGAATAACATCCAATCATTTATTTTTTTTTAGTATTAACTATTTTTTACAGAATTCAAAAAAAAAAAAAAAAAAAAGAAAAACGTGAACGTAAAAAAAGAAAAATCGAAAAACAATACTTTTTATTACTTTTATAAAAAAAAAATTAATTTTTAAAAATTAGATAACAAATGATTGGATGTTATTCTAAGACCGTTTATGAAGAGAAACATTGCTATCCGGTTAACAAATATTCATTTTCCAGGTTTCTGTAAAAAAGTGATATTTTCCCATATATGTACAATATAAAACAAAGGAAACTTCAGGGGCTTGCGGCACCATTTAATATCGTATTATCCAATTTTGAAAAGAAAAAATACTTTTCTTCTTATTTTCGATATAGAGTAATGCTAGAGGGTGAGCGCATAAAAATCTTGAGAAAAAAATATTTTCCATACATTTTTGGACCACCCTAATGTCTTTTACAAACAATGCGGTATGTATGTAGTTATGGCCTTATGATCTTATATAACAACATTTTCATGAGTTCCCGTTCAAGTTGGCGCAGAATTTATAAGTTTTATCTTAGAACATACCAAGGCCCAAAAAAAATTGTTTGGGACTTACTTGCGAAGGGATGAGCACTGTTTACTGGTCATGAACATTTGTAGTAAATTTTCTAAGCTTTTAAAAGAGATTAAAATAAAAAAAAAATAAAATTTAGATACATATGTATAACCTTCTTTCACTCTTTATGAATTCAAAGTGATACAAGTGACAATCGGATCTAGTAGTTCCCTAAATAAATAAATAAATTAGTTTAAATCACAACACTAAAACTCCTTAAACCAAGGTTCGAACCAAAAACCTAAGTTTTAACAGTGAAAAACGTTAACTTCGGTGGGACCGAAGCTCAAATACCCGCCATATTTATAATCATCAGTGGTTTAAGTAAAATTTGGAGAAGGAATGGCTTTGAGTCAATAGTCTGATACAACCAAAGTTTAGACACAATGTTGGGGTCAAATGTTAACCTAATAATAAATATTTTTTTAAAGGAAAAAAAAAATAGAAAATGGGATGTGACTTTGTATGGGAATTATATGTTTTATCATTAGAATATTCATAGGATGACATTAGAAGTGTTTTTGCCCCATTTGGAGTGAATACATTCATAAATAATTTCCATTTTCACACTAAAATTAGTAAATGGGCGAAAAGTTCGTATGTGGCCAAAATCCAAAAATGGGCGTGGCGCTTTATTCTTGACATAGAATGCCATTAGACTTGTTTTAACCCAATTAAAAGTGAATACATTCATACATTTTTCATACAAAAAAATTCGAAAAACGATAAATATGTATGGGGGCTATGCCTTAAAATGGTCGTGGCACTTTGATTTTAACTCTGGACTTTTTCTGGATTTTTTGTCTAGTTTTAAAAATATTTTAAAAATATTTTACTATTACATAATACATAGTTATAAGACTATAAAAAGCAGAGTTAGGTGTGTATTAAAAAATGATTTTTATTTTTGGAAAATATAAGAAAAGTAAAAATTTAAAAGAGTAAGAAGTAAATTTCAGTATTTAAGATTATTTCTTCTCATTAGCTTTCATAGCGTTCCAGTAGCGCTCAAGTTCATTGCCTTCCCAATGTACGGATTTAGTAAAAACGCTGTAAAAGATACAAAAAAAAATATTTTCTCAATATATGGCAACATAAATTAAATAAAAATATCATAGACAAAACATTAAGCTATATAAGTAATGTTAGGAAAGAAAGCAAGAAAGAAATACATAAAACAAGTTCAGTGATCAGTTGAGCTACTACTGCACCGATGGCCAAGATCGACAATGATGGTCAGAAATTGGCATGCAGCTAATAACTGCTACTTAAGTAAGAGCGATGCAGAGAGAGAGAGAGAGGGAGGGAGAAAGGCAGTAAGGAATTATTTATGGCTTATACTATGTACATATGTATGCATGTTATGACTGTTGTCATCCATAGTTTACTATGTATCTACTTGTCGGATATAAATACCGCAAGTTGTGGTGATGCAATAACTGCAAAAGTGACCATTAACATCCTATCCGAATTGCACAATTCCGAAAAACACTTCCGAATCGCATTAAACTGCAACATTAATTCGACAACAAAAGTAAACTACTACTATAAATGGTCAACCGGTTTGTTTATTCGTTCATTTTTTTGTTGTTTTTTTGTTTGATAATGACTTACGTATCACGCAAATACTGCAATACTTCCTGCTCCTTAGCGTTGAGACCATTATAATAAGCGTTCATGTTTATATCCAACAAACGAAGTGTCTGCATACCGGTCAGGAAGGTAGTGGCACCAGTCAGTTGCAATGTATGAAACATGGCCAATTTACCTAACTCAACGCCGCGATCTTTACAAATTTCAGCGGCCTTCTGGCCTATAGCCTTAACGGCATCATCAGCCGGATGCCAGATTTGTGGTCCAGCATTCGTAAGTAGTCCCATGGCGTGTGCAGCAGCACAGATGATGCCTAAGTTTTGCTCCACAAAGAAATCGATGTATTCATTAAGTGTATTGTCGAGTAGTGTGTTACGTGAATAACTGAGCACAACCTGAAATAAAAAATGGTAAATAATTAGGATTTTTTTATGAACAAAATCAAAGTTTAAATAGAGAAAGGCGTCGAGAATACCATAGTTTTTTTGGATTACGATTACTTTTGGATTTTAAAAATTAAAATATTTATGGTGCAGTTTTGGACTTTTTGATTTGTTTGTATTTTTAGAACTTAAAAGTAATTGGGCCTCAGAGACTGTTGGGATTACCTACCCGATGTCCATCTCTTGCCATAATTTTTCAATATACTTTACATTTTGGTCTATTATATGCTCAGACATTTTCTCGTAGAAAATTCAAAAAATTGGATAAATCATTACTTTAATTGAAGATCTGCTACATATTTTAATACCCTGTACCCAAAGGGTAAAATGGTATATTAAGTTTGTGCGAATGTATGTCACAGGCAGAAGGAGGCATGGTATCCCTATTAAGTACATATATATATTCTTGATCGGCATTGGAAAAAGAAGTTGAACTAGCTATGTCAGTCCGTCCGTCATGCTGTCTGCCGTATGAAAACGTTTATCTCGGAGACTATAAGAGATAGAGCTATGTACCATATTTGAAACTTAGACTTTCCTGACCCGTCAGGTGTTCACTTGCAAAGGGTTTTTCTCTCTAGCCCAATTTTAAGGGCTACAAATCTACACCAAAATTTTGGATTTTTCCTTAAAATCGTCATTGTTTCTTATTCTAAAAAGTCTTAATTTTGTTTAAATTGTGCCTGTGATAGTCCCAATAAAATATCCCAATATGGAAGGAACAACAAAATTTTAGGTATAGTCCCTATACAAATATATCCCATTTTTTAAGTTTTTGTTTGAAAATTTAATATAATGAGGTATGGTACTAAGATAGGACTTTAACAGGGAATCTTGCAGTCGAGCATACTCGACTTCAGCGTTCTTTTTTGTTTTTATATGTCTTGTATTTTGGATGCTAACGACTTAAATGTAAAGTTTAAAATAGTAAAGTTAAGTTAAATTTTATTTTTTTTTTATCATAAAACTGGTACTTTTATGAAAATTCTTGGATAAGTGATGATGTTATGATTTTTTAAGTGATATGTCCAACAGACGAAATTTACAAGCTTAATTTTAGCTAAGAAAAATATTATCCTGAGATATTTGATTAGTTAGCATCTAAGCTACTTGTCTGATCTCAAAATTACTTAAGAGAATCATATAAAAAGCAGAGCTTCCTTTAATTTGTTTACGATTCGGTCAAAAAGGTTCGTTTGATTGTACTTAAAAACGTAGGAGGATGTCCAGATTAAAATAAAAAAAACGACTTTTTCGAAGAAAAAAAATATAATAATAAACAAAAACTAATGGAGGAAATTATCAGAATACTTACATCAAAACGTCCATTCGCAAGTTCAATGCACTCTTTAAGCTTGGATACTGGATAACCGGTACAGCCTATATATTTTGCTTTACCTTCCTTGACAAGTTTCTCTAATTCCGGTAATGTTTCATTAATCACAATATTTAAATCTTTGGCAAATTCAATATCGTGTATCTGTAAAAATTTTATTAAGATAACAATTTTTTTTTTTAAATTCTCTTTCTCACCTGTATAACATCCACATAATCCAATCCAAGTAATCTTAAACTTTTGTCAACACTTTCACGTGTTTTCTTTGCTGAAAAATCGAACATATCATGAAAATCTTTACCATAGCGTGCCACTTTGGTTGCAATATAATATGCCTGACGTGGCACATCTTTCAGTGCCAAACCGAGTACCTCTTCAGAACGACCTTGACCATAAAAGGTGCCGTATCAATATAATTGATACCAGATTTGATAGCTTGATGTATGGTTTTGATAGCCTCGTCCACATCAAGTTCTCTATAAACAAAATTAACAAAATATTTAATTAAAAATGCAGTAAATGCAATCTTATCGGCGTCAGTCAGTCGGCCGGCCGGCCGGCCGGCAAACCAGACATTAGTGAGAATAGATTATTCTGGCTACACTTAAGCGAAATAAATATTTTACTTACCCATACAAAGCACTCAAAGTGCCGCAGCCAAAGGAAACTTTTGATACTAGCAAACCTGTTTTGCCAAGTTTCCGGTATTCCATGCGCTTAACAAGTTCCTCATCGTGAAAACCTTTGACATAGGTCGGTGGTAACATTTTTCAATTGTATTCTATACATTTTAAATTAAAAAATATAAATTAATTAATTTGTTTTAATTTTACTAAATAAAAAAAAAAATACCTTAAGAGAAATAAACTTTGGTTCTCGTGTGTTTTCACTCTAAAAGCCGTTTGTCGACTAATAGTTGTGTGTTCTATGGCAAAAATATATATTTCTATCTCACACTTGAGTTCATATACAGGGTGTTTTAAAGAGTGGTTTTATTTATTCTAATTCAAATAATGAATATAATTCACATTTAGTTTAAACAATATTTAAAAAAAAAACAAGGAAAAACGTTAACTTCGGTGGAACCGAAGTACAAATACCCGCCACACGAATCTTTGAATAGTTTATGTTTAATCTTCAGTTGGCTTATATACATTTATAAATATATAAACGAAAATAAATAATTTTTCATACAAAAGTTCAAAAATAATCGGTGAGTTTGTACGGGGCTATACATAAATATGGGCGTGGCATCTTGGTTTTGAAATTGGATGATATAAGAAGTGTTTTAACCCAATTTGGAGTAAATAAATTCATAAATAATACCAATTTTTATTCAAAAATTGGAAAATGGGCGGTTAATTTGTGTGGGGGCTACACTTAAAAAAGGGCGTGGTACTTTGTTTTTCATATCGGATGTCGTTAGAAGTGTTTTTATTTAATTTTGAGTGAATATATTCATAAATAATACCTATTTTCATACAAAAAATTCGAAAATGGGCAATAAATTTGTATGGGGGCTATATCTAAGAATGGGCGTGGCACCTTGGTTTCGACTTTGGATGACACATGCAGAGTTTTTACCCAATTTGAAGTGAGTACATGCATAATCAATACCTATTTTCATACAAAAAATCGAAAAAAAGTATGGGGCTATATCTAAAAATTGGCGTGGCAACTTGTTTTTAACATACAAAGTAGTCGTTGCCGAGAAAAGCTTAAGTTCCAAATGCGTTATAAACTTTCCGACAAACTAAATATACCCTTCACACTAAATAAAATATACACTTGTGGTATTTTTTATACCCGCCACACATAGTGTGAAAAAATTGTATCATGGTCTATCAATAAGCAAAAAATTGACATTTATAAGTTGAATTTATATAAATTCACCATAAAACGCATACTCAACAAAATTTGTTACCAAATTAGAAAGAGATAGTGGCGGAATACGTCAACTGGTATAATTGCATCATGGTTTTAGCGTTAATTCAGAGATATGGTCTAGCTTTTTCATTTAGAGTTAAGTATGTGCATAGGACATAATTGAGTTTGAGCTTAGATTTTCAAGCATATGTGAAGGGTAAGTGTTATGATTTAGAAACACTTATGTTAAATGTCCATAATTCACTCTCAAATCAATTCGAATAAAGTATTCCAAAATAAAAAACAATTTATTGCAACACCCTATACACTTATCAAATGGTGAGAGCATTTTATTCAAAAAGCTTTTGCATAAATTTTTAATTTTGTTTACATTTTTTTCTCTTTTTTTTTGCAAATATTTTTTTCATTTTTTTTAAAGCTTTCATTTTCGATCTAAAAAGTTTATTTTTGTAAGAGAGAGAGAGAGAGGACTAATTAAAATAGAACAGTTACGTATACGTTTTTTATTTCAAAGGGGATCAGCGCCGGCTTCAGTGCGATCTCCGTGGTGATGATTTTTAAAGTCTGGTAGCGCCTATTAAAGCGCAATTCGGTTGCTATTGGCAATACTTATTCAAGCGCAACTTAGTTGCTATTGGTAACACTGAATAAGTCAACAAACGGCATAATAATATATAATTTAAAAACAAAAATTGACAAAGTGTGCTTCCTTTTGAAATTTATAATATTTTCTTTCATTTAAAAATAAAATTTTGTGAGGTACACACACACACAAAAAAATAAACAAAAAGTATATTTTATACAAAATGGTAAGTTTTTAAAAATCACAACCTAACCAATAGAATTACCAGATTATAATTTTTGCAGAATAAAAGATTAACTTTCATTGCCGATTGGTATCAAGAGGAGGCCTCCATAATACGTTCGTTTTTAGTATTTTTCTTTGCGCATGATAATACAGTCGAAGTGGTAAGTAATTGCATGGAATTAGAATTCAGTTTTAAAAAAATAAATACTACTGGAAAAATACTGAAATTTAGGTTTTGTTTTTTTTTTCCAGTACGATCAACGCACAAAGAAAACTTTTCTACGGCGCACCAAAATGCCCGAACTATCTGAGAGTGATTTTTTTGTGGGCTCAAAGATACACGTCTTTGGACGTCAATTCGATATTGTGGATTATGGTGATGAGGAGACGAAGAATACGCTTGCCAAATATCGTAAAAAGTAAGTATAAATATAAAATTAAATTTAATTAGAAACTAATGGGTTTAATTTCGAAAAAAAAAACCAGAACCTTTGTGTTGCTTAAGTACAGTTTGTGGATAAAACATTTTGGAAAAATGTTAATGGCATTTCTAGATAGTAATATTAGCGTTAATAATGGCATGATGGCACAGTTTACACCAAAAACTATATCACAGTTTCTAAGCGGCAAGGATCAGGGTGATGTGGTAGCATCGTAAGTGTTCTTGATCGTTTTTATATTTGTACGTAACTTCAATAATTTATTTCTTTTTTTTGTGCAGTGTACTTATGAATGAGCTATTGGCTGGTCCTTCGATTGGTCTTGAACTGACTGGCGATAATGTTGTACAGATTATTGTAGCCTGTCAAAGTGGTGAAAATCAGGATATAAAGGTACCTGCCGCTTTGGCAGCCATGATTGAACGTGAAGACGTGCGTAATGGTTTATATTGTTCTATTGATGAGGATACTGCTTGTAAGGTATTTAAAATTCATCTAATTTTCATTCAAACTACTTACAAACCTCTAATTTCCTTGCCAGGACATAAAATTCTTTTTCGATATGCATAATCGCATTATAAAAGATTGCGCCTTTTCAAATTCCACGCTGGCTGTCATCAAACCGCATTGCATAAAAGAGCGTAATTTGGGACACATTATCGAAGAGATTCTATCCAATGGATTTAAAATTACTGCAATGCGCATGCTGCTAATGGCGCGTCTCAATTGTGAAGAATTTTATGAGGTGTATCGTAGCTTTATGCCGGAATATATACCCATGGTAGCACAGCTGGCTAGTGGTCCTTGTATGTGTCTGGAGGTAGTAGCTGCTGATGAGAGCAAAAATACCTATTCGGAATTTCGTAATTTTTGTGGTCCAATGGATCCGGTATGCAGCTTTTCTTTTTAATATAAGAAATTTTAAAATTTTAATTTTTATATTGCAGGAAATTGCCAAACTATTGCGTCCGCATACACTTCGTGCTAAATTTGGTAGCACAAAAGTTCTGAATGCTGTACACTGCACTGATCTGGCAGATGATACGAATTTGGAACTTCAATATATTTTCAAAATTTTAGGTTAATTAAATTAAATATATTTTATGCATTAGCGCTAAGCAAGATAGGCTTTAGTTAAGATTAATATTTTTAAAATAAACAAATTTTATTTGAAAAAATTAATTGTAATGAGTCTCTTCAGAAAAAATATTACTTCTGTTATCTCCTGCTAAATATGACAATTTGAAATAAATCTTTTATATATCTTTTTTAAATTAATTGGCACTTATGTCTTGATACACGATTACACCGAGGAAGTCTTTCTGAACCCTTCGACATCCAAAGCGTAGTACGCCAAGGCTGCATCCTCTTACCAATTCTGTTTCGGCGCTGCAACCACTCCCGAACGCCGGAATACGATGGTCGATGACTGATAAACTCCAGCACCTCGCCTACGCTGTCGACATTTGCCATCCCGAATGGGAATCTTCTTCCACTGGGCTAAAAATCAACATCGAGATGGTTGAGAACTACACATACCTAGGCAGCATTCTTGCAAACTGAGCGGAACTGAGCTGGATGTCTGCAGCCGAGCAGTTGTACTCGCTGAAACACTTTCACTGTGTGTTCACAGTGTTTCTTTTAGCCTAATCACTCAATAAGCACTCCAGGTTGGTCTCAGATCCACTTTTAGTGCGCTTCCGTTGCATGATTACCGTTCGTAGTCTGCGATCCAGACGATCCCCACTGATTTGCAAGCTTTCGTGGAGTTTTTTCATTTCCATTTTAAAAAAATTACTAATTAGGGTGTCTGTCTTTCGTACATAACTTACAAATCATTTCCTTGGTTGAAACCAACGATAACTCAAAGAGTAAGTAACTATTGACTTTACTTAAAATAAATGAAGAAAAAATATTTTTTTTTTTATATAACTCTATTTTTATTTCACATTAAAAGGAGAGAGGAGAGAGGGACATATATTTCGCATGGATGTAGTGTAAAAATCAACTTCGTTTTCTCTAATAACCAATTACAAAATATTGATATTCAAAAAACGTCAACGCATGCGCAGATCATGATGAATTTTTTTTCTTTAAAGTAAATAAATATATATAACTAATATATGAACTCATCATAAAATAAGTATATGTATAAATATCGCATTATTGTAAAAAACAAAAAAAAATTCTTTATTGTGGATTTTTCTTTTTTTTTCTCATTATGCTGCACACAATCACTACGCCACACAACGACGACGACGACGAACTATCTAGAAGAAAACATCAAAATCACCAGTTGGATAAAGTGGCGGTACAGGACGGTGTGGTGCAGTTTGCTGACGTTGAGTGACAATTATATCATTGATTTCATGTACAATGCCATTTGTAGCAATAACATCACACTTGGTGACCCCAGCATTTTCAATTTTCGGACGACGATCACGAGTAATGCGCAAATGTGCACCATTCAGCGCTTCAATGGAACGTACAAAAGGCCAATTGGTGGGTATAATGCCAGCACAACAGACAACATCATTGACAATGTGCATCTTGACCAAATTCTCCAAATCTTTTTTGTTTTGTGTTAATTTATTTTCACCCGATTGGAATTCTTCGAAGACATCATTCTTTGGAACGAGTAGAGTGAAACTATCGGAATCATTGGCAAGTAAATGTGTCAAGTTGGCGCTGCGTACAAGTTCCAAGAATTTACTATAATTCGGATTGGTTTCCAAAGTTTTGAGCAGACTCTGTGAAGGTAATATAAAAAAAAATAAAAAAAATATTTTGAAGAAATATATGAAAAAAAAAAAACATACATTTTCTGGCTTAACCAAAGCATGATCCACCTGATGCAATACGGAACCACAGCTCTCATCATCGAAATGTACCAAACGTGCACAATTAACGGTGGCACGATTCATAATATCCGAGAAAAGTGCATGTGTTGAATAAAGATTCAAGCGTACATTTGTACCGGCTACTGTAGGCAGACTACGTTCCGATAGATCACAAGTCTTAATCATGGGTCTGACAACATGATAGTTGAGGAAATCTAATAAATCAATATTATCCTTGAGCAGTTCAGGTTGTTCACGTAACATTTTAGCCCATTCGCTATTATTTAATGCTTTATCTGTTGGCGCAAAAATTGTTACATTATCAAGATCATCGAATTGATTATCGTAACCAGAAGCTTCGAGCAGTTGTTTAAAGATGGTTATATTCTTTTGTTGCATCAATGAAGTAATGGGCAATGCCGATTCTGTGGGTAATATAGAATCGATGACGTGTAGTACACCATTTGTACCCATAATATCAGCTTCAATGACCTTAGCAACACCATTGATAATAATCGGTTTGTCGTCGCTTGTCAAATCTTCCACTTCGCTGGGCTTCTGTGTGACGACTTCGCCATCGGCGGCGGCGGCAGCGTTTGAGCTGCGTGCGGTTGTACGATTGAAAAGTAACGCTTCGCCGAGTAGATTATAAGCAGTGGTCTTGGCATGCGGTACAGAGGCAATTGTACAGAAGGTTAAATCGAGCATATGATTTTTAAGAATGTCTGTAAAGCGGAAGAGAAGAAAAAAAATGATTTGATAAAAATAATAATCATAATATAAATATTTAAAATTGCAGATATTTTGTTTGAAGGTAAATAATATTCATTCCTAACAAGTTGTTTGTTTCAAGAAAATTTTTTTAAATTTTGGTTAGATTTGTCTGGGTGGAACTAAGCAATATTTCAATAAAGAGTGTCTCACGTAAGTTCTAAAGAAGCTAAGTGAAAACGGACTACCATACAGATATGATTATACCAATACTGCTTTCGTTACTGATCAAGATTTCATGGGGTCTCTCAGGCTTCTCTAACTCTACTGGGCAAAAAGAGTCTCATACAAATGAATTTACATATGGAAGATCCCATTATAAAAGTTCTCCATTGCGTGTTTATTGTTTCCCAGATCTCTCCAACTAACTACAGGAAAAAAAGAGTCTTATACAAGTACATTTACATATGTAAGACCCCATTATAAAAGTTCTCCATTGCGTGTTTATTGTTTCTAGATTAAAAGATATTCCCCAGAAAATGTAGTAGATATTCAAGAGATTCCCAACCTCTAGGCAGAATTTGTACTCTCTAAAAATTTGTTAACCCATTATAAATGTCTGCTTATTATGGCTGAAATGGCCTCTTAGGAGATCTTCTCTTGTTATAGGAACCCAAAAAATATTGACTTGTCCTATCGCTGTATCCAGAATTCTTATTTTTCTTTTAGATCAATACCAAACTACCAAATTTATTTCATACTTTGTAAACACCGCCATGCCTATATAAAATTTGAGAGGTATTTGTATGGTGTTTTCCTTAAAATGAGGTTAGAAAAAAATTTGACAAACTCTATCTAATATTATCTTATTATGGAGTATCCCAATTTGCAGACAGACAGCTTCTTTAACTTGTGACATTACAAAACGTATAAAACGAAAAATAAAAATTTATCCAATACATACTCGTAGCACATCCCTTGCCCTCTTTTTAGAGCACGACGCAAATGTGGTTCCAATTTATCGAATGCATCATCAGTTGGTACAAAGATTGTAACTGGCGCATCACCTTCCAACATTTCACTCAATTTTGTCTTCTCCAGAACAGTACGCATTATAGACATATCAGCACGTCCACGTATAATATCCATAACAGTCTTGGTAGCCGGTTTGAGTACACCATTTAGGGTATGCACCAAAGCTTGTTCCGTAATGATATCATGTTTCTCAATTGGTATACAATTGGCTGCATAGCGATAGGGTTCACGACTCAAAGCTGCCGGTAATTGATACATATTAATGCGTATATTTTGACCTTCCATTTTGGTCTTCAACAATTTCTCATTTGTGATATCCTCAAGCATAAATTCACCATCCACTGCATGCAATTTGAAGGTATTTCTCAATGCTTCATCAATCTTTGGCTCAACAAGGTTCTAAAAAAATTTAAAATTGTTCAAATTTAAACAAATTTCCGTTAAATTACATTTTCACTTACATTTTCACTCTGCTCCAGACCACGGAATTCATTGAATGCATCATCCTTTGGCACAAACATTGTCACCTTTTTGCCATTGCCAACTAAATTATTAAATTCGCCGCTGCTCTTGGCACTCGCAATAAATTGCTTGGCACCCATATCAGTTGCAGCTGCTTCGATTTCCTTAATATCAATCTTTTCGCAGGGAGTGGTGAAATCAGCATTACGTGGACGTCCATAACCATGACAGCATTGGCGCGTAATAGTCAGCGTTTTCTTTTTTACCATTTTGATTTAGTCTGCAATTATTATCATGCAATTTTTATGTTTATGATTATTCAATTATTTCTTCATTTATTACATTACACGAGTGTGTACAATATTTTGCCAACTTACATCTTTGTGCAGACGTGCTTATTCGGTTTCTCATTGCAGGAGTTCACGCTAAAGTGGAACTGTCCAAAGAGCGGCGATGCACGCACTGCATCACGTTCTGTATTGGTGTTGGTTGCCGCCACAGCTGAATCGTTTGTATTTTCCGCTTCATCAGTGGATTCATCTTCTTGTTTTTCGGTGCAAACATTGGGTCTATGGAAGTTGTTTTGGTAATATTATAAATTAATTGATTTGTTTCAATTGGGTAAGTTAAAAAAAAAAATTGTGAAATTCTCTCTAAACAGCAGCAGACAGCAGATACATAAAAGACAAGGTAATGCGTATAATATTGCAATTCAAAAAGTTTACACATAGGTGGGTGTCGTAACGATCGACCAAAGTAGAGTTTGCAAAATAGGTTTTAATAACAAAAATATTTAAAATGTACTCACAGACAGACGCATTCAGATGTTTCATACCAAGTCTCTTTTGGTCTTCAGAAATTCAATGAAATAATGATTTAAACATTTAATTACTTTAACTGCCTAGTACTGAGAATAGCTTAAGTTTTGAACTTCATCTCAATATCTTTAAAACTGAGCATATGAAACGTGTAACTACAAACAGACAGACGGACAATTCTGCATTGGAAAATATAAGGTTACGTCCTAAAATTTAAATTTCACGCAATGTGGTTAAAAGGGGGTTTTTTAAATTAGAATCATTTGAACGAGAATCAAATTCTCTACAACACACAATATTTTTCATGAATGGACTCCTCTGGACTCATTTTGTATACCTTTTGAAAAGTGACCCTCGACATTATTAAAGGGGACAGCACGATTAATTTCTATTAATTTCAGCTGTGTTTATCAGCTGATATCTTCGTAGTGGCGTCATCTATTGTGATTTTTAGTACGCAACATTAAAAATAAATCTTTTGTTATCGCGTTGCACTCGAAAATATTTTATGGCGACTTTCAAAAAATGGGTTTGGCCTCACAAACTGGTAAAATTTCCCATAGTGCTAGGGGTGAGCACAAAAATCTCTTTTTGATTACCCTAATGTAGACTGTAAAATTTTTTTTATCTGCATCTAGGCTTTGTTAAACCCATCCCACATTCAGCATTAAAAAGTTAAATAATTTAAGGAAAGTATGAAAAATGTCCATCCAATGGTATACAAACAAGGGAAAACGTTACCTTCGGCGGAAACGAAGCTTAAATACCCGTCACACGTTGATTAGACTCTAACTTTTCGTGAATGAATATTTATGTATAACTATAAGAAATGATAGGCGAGACTCTCGTGTTTTATCAGTTTTTTTAGTAGCAAAAATAAAATGGAGGGCATATTTTTTATTGCGTAACACGCGTTTTCCTTGCGCCGACATGGTAACCTAAATCAGCTTCGTATGATTTACTTCGTTTGAACGCGATGTTTGTTCAGCAGCTGCTTTACTTTATTCGTTGTTTTGTTTTTTTTCAGCTAATTCAAACACGCAGACGAAATAAATGTTTGTATGAATATGCCCTTCACTGTTTTAAAATCAATATTCATTCAAAAACAAACGAAAAAAAAAACCCTTCAAAACCACTAATCAAATATTCTTCGTATTAATCGCTTAAAAAAAGGCATCTATAAAAAATATATTATCTGTCAATGACACATAGCATCAATGTCAAGAACACATATGGTCGGTCGATCGGTCGGTCGGTTATTAAACAATTAAATATTCTATTGAATTTAATAGTTAGAAGGAAGGCTTATCTCAAGCGGAATTAATAGAATAAACCACAAGAGGCGTACGTTTTGTTTACATGAACACTTGTGTTGGCTTTACTTTAAGTAAGATTTTATAAATTTCTATTGTATAATATATAGCACAATAAATTATTACAAAAAATAATAATAATAAAAAAAATAGTTGAATAATTAATCAATTAAAAAAATTGCAATTGCTTGAAATTTAATCTAACCGGCCGGCATGGAAGCTTCCTTTCCTTTTTTTTTTAGTATGCATTTAGCAACAATTAATAATAATTATTTTTGCTGCATTTGCTAAAAGTGTTGAATGCATTTCAACTATAGAAAACGTAGTCAATTTTATTATTAATTTTTTTTTTTTCAATTCAATTGTTTTAAAACGTGAAATAAAAATGGTGAAATCAACACATTTAAAATTAAGCTGATTCGGTAGAAAAATATAATATAATAAAAAAAGATACTATAAAACAAGTCAACAGCCTCAACAATTGTGTACTATGAAAGATTCAACATATAGATAGATAGAGAGACTATTATTACCCTACAGCGCGTCGTTTTATATATATGACAAAACTATCTATTAGTGCCAATGAGTTATTTACACACAAAAAAAAAAAAAAAAATGGGGTTGAGACGTAAGGGTAATGAACCGTATAGATACATTTAAATAGATAGATACGTTCGTAGATATGTACGCGAAATTTCAAAACAAAAAAATATATACATTGTAACATCCATAAATGTATATAATATGTATAAAGCATTTCACTGTTCAGTCGCGCTACGCTTTCATATTTAATTGAATATAGTATTCCCCGATTTTTGCTAGTGATGATCATCATGTTGATCATGATGTTACGCTGTTACACTTTAATTGAATTGATGCCAAATGATCAGTACAGTAATAAGCTTAAGCTTCAATGATGAATATAATGTAGAAAATCTGTTAATTTTATATGTAAACATTGGCTAGTTCTATTCTTATTGAGTTGAGTTGTGTTAAGGAGTGCCGTGCCTGCAAAATCAATAAAAATAAAAAAAAAATTTGCACAGTAGGCTTGAAAATAAATGTGTGAGTATTTTGAGGTATATGAACTCTTTGTCGAAATAAAAATATATTGATTTAAATTATTAGCACAATATGAAATTAAATGCGTGTATCTTACAGTAAAGACTATGATTGTGAAATAATAAAAAAAAAAAAAAAAAACGAGTTTCAATTAGTGTCTTTTCGCTCTTTGTGAGTTTGAACGATCACTCATTCTTCTCACTTTCAACTCGCTCGTCGTCTTAACTGTACTCGTTGCGGCTCATTACTCGGCAAAGCAACAATCGAGTAGGAGTAGCCATATAATTTTTGGTTCATTGAAGTTCGATAAGTGCATGTAACACTTTTTTATTTATGTTTTAAAACTAAAATATTTTATTGGACCATAACGAATGGATTACTGATTTTTTTATTAGTTTATTTCTATGTACTTTAATAAATTAATTTATAAAAGTGCTTCGAAAAAAATACGCCAAACGAAAGTTATATATTTTGATTGGTATTCGAAAAATGGTGGGGTAGTCAAAGAAGAGTAAACATGTCCATATTGAGGGACACCTTTTCCAAATGCAGTGCAAAAGGGGTGGCTTCTGACTAGACGTTGAAGAATTCAAGTTTGTAAGCCAAGCCATATTAAAGAAAGTCAAAAAACCATTCCAAACATATCCATTCATCATTTTAAAGATTTTTTTGAAAATGTGATTCTTTAAAAATGACCGAGAATAATACCTTCGAACCTGTAAAATTTAAAGTTCCAAACTTCGTATCGAAATATTGGTTTCGAATGTTATTCATTTTAAGGTCTCGTAACATAAATTTTCTATTCGGGTAAAATCGTTGTTTGAATTTAGAGTTATTTTTATCGATTAATTTCGATCAAAATAGAGAAAAAATCCGCCCTAAACGTTTATCACCTTTTGACTTCAAAAATAATTTAATGTACAACTTACCCCTTCCACCAAGGTTCACGTGGTCCATTTCCAACACCAAAACCACCAAATGAGTTGAAGAAATCTTGGCCAAAGAATGGGAAGCTCTGCTGGAAGAAGACACCAGGATTGTGTCCATTCACTTCGCTGGTAATGACATCAACATCTAAAAAAAAAAATATGATTTGTAAGTTCTTTAAAAAAAAAAAAAATAAATAAAAAAAAAAAATAAAAGGAAACTTACTAAACGGTTTCTCATCGCTATCACCACTTGAGCCAGTCTCATGACGTCCATGCGAATTGGTTTGATCTTCCAATGGTACAAAGTCTGGATCAGATTCACTGCTAAAACTGCTGCTAAAGTGTGGCAACAAAGGAGCATTATGATATATTGGTTGTTGTTGTTGTTGTCTCAATTGGTTTTGTTGATGTGGCCAAATATGACTACCAACTACTTGCGATGACTGCGGTTGCAGTGGTTCTAATGGCGGTAATAATGGTGCAAATGGTATGGGCGCTAATAGCGTGCGTTGCAGCAATGGACGTGTTAAACGTTGCATGAAGCTAAATATATATGTGAGCGGGGGAAAGGGTTTGTTAGGTTAAATGTTGTGTTTGTGTTGTTGTTGTTGTTTTTGTTATTTTATTGCCAAAAGTATTTTGTTTTATTTTGTTCATATGCAAATTTTTTGTTTCTTTGTAAACCGTAACCAAAAAAAAAAAAAGTTTTTTGTTTTGTACGATTTTTTTTTGTTTGTCTTGGAAGCTCAAAGTTTACTTAAAAATATGATGAATATGTTCTACGTTTATAATGCATTTTAATAAAAAAAAAACGACACCTGCCAGTACAAAATATTTTATACAAAAACTATCTACACTTTTTGTGCATAACGCAAAAATAATGGTCAAATTTTTTTTTTTTTTTACTTTGTTTAACATTTTTGCGAGTAAAACGTGCACAGAATTTTAATTATAAAAATATAAAATAAAAAAAGTAAGTCGACAAAAAGTTATTGTACTAAGAAAATATAATAATAAAAATCAAATTAAATTTATATAGCCTTTGTCTTTTTTGGTATTGTATATAGTAGATACATTTGTATATTTTTAGAATGACGCAGCTGCATTGAGTGGAAGTTTGTTAATATTTTTTACCAAAACGAACCAAATTCCTGCATGAATTTAACGTAAAAATGTTGAAAAAACTCTAAAAAAAAATATCTATAAAAATTAATACATTTCCAATCTTATGAAAGGAAATGCTAAAAACAAGTTGGAGATGAGTGCTTGAATAAATTGATTAATTAACTTTTTTCTATAAAACTAACAAATGACTAATTCAAAAATAGTATAAAATGGGGCGAAGTAAGCCTCTTTAAATATTCAAAAAAAAACAGGCATGTACCTTTAAATCAATAGTATATCCCACGTTCTGTGGAATGCATTGTTATCGCGTATACTTTCGTTTTTGTCCGATTTTATTTGAGTATGCTTTACAGAAGGATGAAAAAAGGAGACATTGAAGATAGAGATGGAAAACAATCGATGTTTGTATGATGATTTAGATGATAATTTTCGCCAGTTTTAAAATTGATGTCTTCAATTGTTTAAATAAAAAAATATATCGATACTTTATAAGGTGCCATCCAGCTCTATTGAAGTTTTTTTTTTTTTTTGAAAATGTACGATCGAAACTTCTGCGAGCACTGCCTATATCACCACAGATTGAGAACTAACATTTTGTAAAAAAAAAAACGAGCAAGTGGTGGAAAACAATCGATGTTATGAGTAGCGTATATTGTTTGATTTGCTCACTTTTAATATCAGTCTTAATCGCTTTACTATGATTTAGCTTTATGTTTACTTAAATTAAATATTTTAAAATATTTGCTCTAGTTTTAATTATATTAATTCCGATAATTTTAAAATAAATAAATAAAAATCTTAAACATAGGTTTTAACACTTTGAAACTATATCATAAAATCAAATCATTGACATTAATTACAACTTATTATCAAAGTTCACTTTTAAGACATTTCATAGTATCGACTATGAAATTAATAATTAAATGAAATAATGAAACCAGTTTCTTGCAGCTGAACTCATGCAACTCTAATCAGAACATCATAAAAAACTGTGAAGCATTAATTAAAAATAAAAATAAATAAATTAAAACACGACAAACAAAATCAAATTCTTATTTTTTTTATCCAAAAAAAAAAAAAAAAAATTAACTTAATACTCAAATTATTTATAATACTAAAATGCACCCGCGTGCTTTGCTCGCGTTTTTTTTTTTTTTTTTTCTTCTATTTAGTGGTTAAATATAAATGGTTCAAAAAATTTGGGTCCAAATTTTGAAAAACCCCTAAACACGACTAACCATCATTCAAATGCGTCCAGTTTCAAGTCTCTACATCTATTCAATTCAAAGATATGACTTTTTCTCAAGGCTCCCATTAGGCCCCGGGTCAAAATTTTATAAAATCCTGTCTAAGTGCTCACGTGTAACAAAAAAAAATGGGAAAAAAATATATATTGGTCCAAATATGGGTCCCCGGTCCAAATTTCAGAAATGCCTTGAACACCTTGAACGCCAAAATGTTTTTTAACCATCTTTCGAATGAGCCCTGTTTCAAGTCTCGACGTCTATTCATTCCAAAGATATGACTTTTCCGGTTTCAAGGCCCCCATTAGGCCCCGGGTCAAAATTTTCCCAAATCCCGTCTTGTTGCTCACCTGAATTCTAAAAAAACACAATAATAAATAAATTTTTTAACGTCTTTTTTGTTCCAAATATTTGACTTTTCCAGTTTTAAGGCCCCCATTAGGCCCCGGGTCAAAATTTTCCAAAATATAAATCTTCCTCTTCAATCACTCTATCTATTTAAAAAACTGCATCGAAATCCGTTGCGTAGTTTAAAAGATTAAAGCATAGATAGGGATATAAGGACAAAAAAATGGACTATGTTTTATACTATGTAGTGATGTAGCGATGTGTACAGTAGGGGGGGCCGGGTTGGTCCAAAAACTTGTACTTGTGTGAGCTCACCCCCCAGGACTGTTCTATGTCGAAAATTAGTAGACCCGTAATGATTGGATGGTATATTACGATCATTTATGTAGAGAAACATGCTTATCATTAAATGTTATCTGATTAATAAAAAAAACTGGTTTACTATTTTGGCGAAATAAAACAATCCTAGGGAATGAGTGCATAACAATTTTGTAAAAAAAAATATTTTCCATACATTTTTTGGACCACCTTAGTGTTACACATATAAAAAAATTTATAAATTATTTTGACTGCATTCATTAAATCATTCCAAAATTTATGTGACACAATTTTTTTTTTGTTAGTCAAGTCATTTATTTACTTAATTTATAAATTTAGAAGCACAAATGAGTGCCAAAAAGACCAAACAAAAAAAAAAAAGTATCTTAATCCATTTATGCGTTTTGTTTGGTGCTGAAAATTAATGAGCGTAACGCTTAAGTTTTTACCTAAAAAAAACAAAAAAAAGAGGAAACAATAACAAATTATAGCTGGACAGACGGACATTAGAGAATTGTGAATCATCAAAATCTTAAGTCAGAAAGTTTACTTTTTTTAACTTAGAAGCTCGAAATTTTTTATTTATTTATTTAAAAATTTTTCCTATTTAATATTTACATATATCAAGTGGCTAATTGCTTACAAAATAAATAAATTTGTTTGAAAAATAATTAACAAATTGTTGTGTGGCATAGTGTAAATTTTTGACAACTCATTAAAATGCGCATCACGGAAATTAATTAAATTAGACACTAAAAAAATATACGTTTCCTCAGTCAACTACCGCTGTTCTCAGAAGTTTCTCATCTTGAACAATACATATAGGGCGCGTCGGTGGAACAAAAGCCAGTCAGTCCGATCATTGTCACTTCTAAATAAATATTTACCAGCTGTAATGATTCATAAGACGTGTTTGCTTGAAAAAAAAAAAAACAGTGACTTCTTCTTTGTGGTTGTATTGCGAGAAGCCAAGTAGTCAGGGCTAAAGCCCTCATATTATATGGTATATAAAAAAAAATAAATATTCTAACTCAGAGACTCTGTTTTATTTAATTACAATTACGTGTGCATATATTAAATTCTGAGATAAAATACAATACTTAGGTATATAATATACAAAACTTTGTATTATTTATGACTTTGTGTGTTGATCCGTGGAGTACATTCAAAGTTTTTATACTACGATATATAATAGAATTTAAATGAGTTTGCAATAAAGTTATGAGTTATAAGTAAATATATTCAGTATTCGATCTACATGAACCATAAAGTTGTATTTCATATTTTGAAACAGTATTTTTTACAAAAAAAGTATTGTGTTAACATTTTATAGGGGCGATAGGAACCAAAGTCAGAATAGTAATCGATATGAGTCAGTTTCGAATCATCACAGTTGTAGTCAAATTTTTCATTATTTTGAAGTGATTCCGACGAATTTAAAAACCCATTTTTGGTTCGAGATCGATTAACTGATATGACAGAACAATTTTGTAGTGTCGCCCATGGCCCCATTTTCACCATTACCTATGTACATATTCGAATTAGTTTTCAAGCTTGTTTGGTCGTAAACTATCAAAATTACTAATACCAAATATAAGGTTGTCAAATATCTCCCTTCCGATTTTTGTCTTTTGAATTTCGCGGCTATGTACAAAGCGCTACAGTATCGGGCAATACTATACATCATTTGAAAGGCCTTGACATAACCTAAAAAACGACGCTATGCATGATTAGTTTGGATACTGCGTTATAGGCTGTAAACATGGAGTTCACTAACGCCGAAATTCGTGCTATTTTGAAGTTTTCCTGCGTTAAAGGCAAATCCGCTAGAGAAACGTTCCGTGAGATTAATGGTATTTTAGGGGATGGTACTCTATCACTTCAAACCGCGGAGAAATGGTTTCGACGATTCAGAGCCGGTGAAAACGACACCATGGATAAGCCAACCGGTGGAAGACCAGTGACGACGAATACCGATCAAATCATGGAAAGCATCGAGTTACACCGGCATGTGACATCCAACGCCCAGGAGATGGGAGATAGTAACCAAACTATTTTAAACCATCTGCAGAGGGCTGGATACCAAAAAAAACTTGGTGTTTGGGTGCCGCATGATTTGACGCAAAAAATTTTTCTGGACCGAATCAACGCCTGCGATATGCTGCTGAAACGGAACGAACTCGACCCATTTTGAAAGCGACTAGCGATAAAAAATGGATCACATACGACAATATCAAGCGAAAACGGTCGTGATGGAAGGCCGGTGAATCGTTCCAAACAGTGGCCAAGCTGGGATTGGCGGCCAAGAAGGTTTTGCTGTGTGTTTGGTGGGATTGGAAGGGAATCATCCACTATGAGCTGGTCTCATATGGCTGGACGCTTAATTCTACCATCTACTGCGAACAACTGAACCGCTTGAAGCAGCCGATCGACCAGAAGCGTCCAGAATTGGCCAACAGGAAGGGTGTAGTGTTCAACCAGGACAACGCCAGGCCACACACATCTTTGGTGACTCGTCAGAAGCCTCGGGAGCTCGGATGGGAGTTTTTATCGCATCCACCATATAGCCCGGACATTGGTCACATCATTGAGAGAGAAGGAGAACTCATTGGTTACATTCTCAAAGAATTCGGTTGTGCATTCAATTCGCTTGAAAAAAAATGAATAACTCATGATTTAATTGGTCCGCAAACTCAAGACGAAAGCTTATCCATGGTCCTGTTAACTGAGACTTAGAAAACTTTTATTTAAACGTTTTAATAAAGCATACATTCGCATGAGAAACCGATTCGTGCATAAAACTAATAAAAAAAATGACCTTAAACACATTAAACTTCTTATCAACATTTACGCATTTGCTATGCTCTTTACTGACACATGACACCTAAAAAATGGAAAATTTTCACTGTAGATAACTTTCTATTCGATTGCATTTAAAGAAGAAAAATGAAACGAATGCATTTAATATAAATGCAAACTGTGTTTGATTTAATTACATTTAAAAATGTGTAACGTCAACCAAAGAACAATAAAAATTAAAATATAAAACCATAATAAAACACATAAAACTCATATTAACTTCAAAAAAAAGAAAAGAAAGGAAACTAGTGACCCTATTAAAAAAAAATTAAAAAGATACAACGATGCATAAAATAAGTAAATCGTAGCTCAGTTCAGATGTGTCAAAAGTCAAAAAAAAAAAAAAAAATTAAAAATTTTTACTGACACAATTTGTTTAACAACAACAAAAGCAGCATCAGCAGCACCAGAGTCTAGACAAATACATAAGTCAGAGAGAAGTGTTTGTATCTTTATAAAGGTTCGGCGGCATTAAACATAACGCAACGAAGTGGAACAGCGTTAAAAAAAAAAAACAGAAGAAGTTTTAGGAAGAACAAACACAGGCAAAACAAAAGAGATAATCAGAAAACGCTTGAAATGATTTAGCCAGCAAATCATCTCAAGACTAAAGAAACGAGTTGAGTTATTCTCGAATAAGACTGCACCTTTAGGTCTTATATACCAAAGTCAGCACATAGCACAGCAAGCTATACACACAGAATTGTTAAATCTTGAACGGATGCCCTACTTTAACTTGTTTTTATTGTTTTTTTTTTTATTTTGTTTTTTTTTTAGCATTTTTGTGCAATGTCAGACAAAGTTTAAATGCGGGTTAAGCGCAAAAATGCACTAAATAAAAAAAAAGGAAAGATGTCGAGTATGCTCTACTGCAAGATACCCTGTACTTAACCTTAATGAACCTTAAGATCAGTTCCTATTTTACTACCATACCTTATTGAATTGAAGTTTCATATAAAAACTTTAAAAATCGGGTATATCTTTGTATGGGGGCTATACCTAAAATTTTGTTGGTCTATTTCATTGGGACTATAAATTATGTCTATATTTATACTAAACTTGAACTTCCTAGAATAAAAAACAATGACGTTTTTATGCAAAAACCCAACATTTTGGGGTACACTTGTACAGGGGGTATCTTTTAAAAATGGGTCTAGAGAAAAACCGTTTCCAAGTGCACACTTGACTGCTTAGGAGAGTCTAAGTTTCAAATATGGTAGCTCTATCCCTTATAGTCTCCGAGATAATAGTTTTCACACGGCAGACAGCATGACGGGCGGACAGACAGACATAGCTAGACATAGCTCTCCTTCCAGAGCTGATCATGAATATATATATATATTTTATTTAGTCTATCTAGCCTCTTACAGGGTATAAAAAAAGAAAAATATTTGTCGCTCATAAATCATAAAAACTGATTGATTTGGACTCACGGGACAATTAAGGGAAAGGTTGGGATAGGTACGATCGGAAAAGAAGTTCAAAATGTGACAAGTCTAATACCGATATTTTCCCCTATGATTCAAGGGCCTACGGGATATTTAAAAAAAACCGGGGTTGAGACTAAAAAATTATAAATTGGATGAACGAAACAGGGATTAAATATTTAGTACCACGACCATCTCTAGTAGAAACGATACATTTGAATTTACAATGCACTAGAATTAGTATTCATGGATAATTATAAATAATTCCATTGCAGTAATCTTATGACTCATCTAAGTATTTTTCAATTTAAAAAACAAATTCTGTAAACATTTTTTTGTTTACAAATTATCTAAAATAATATAATAAAATTATATAATCAATTCGTTTCATTTACAGAATTTAGAAGAAAAAAATGCATCATTAAAAATAAAATTTTTTATACAATAAATAATTGAAAAATATCTAATTAGTGACACTTAATTGCTTACTTCGACACTTCTACCATTGCATTTCGAGGAGAATTAGCAAACATAAAGTCCAATTAGAATAAATATAAACGAAAATAAAATAATTATAGAGCTTCTAGAAATTTATGATTTGCTGCTTTAGTGCCGGCGACCCTATTTGCATGCAAAAAAAAAAAAAAAAATTTTTTATGGATTTGGTGAAATTTCATTGCTTTTTATTTACTTAGCAAAATTGACACTAAACATAAAAATAAACAGAAGAAAAAAATTTAAGAAAGAAATTGCGAGAAACTACAAAAAAAAAGAAACAATATAAAATTCGTAAGAAAGAAAGTCAAACCCGAAAAAAATATAAATAAGACAAGTCAACAAAAATTCTGACCCTAATTGATAAACTTTAAACGAAAAAATATAACATAAAAAAAAAAAAAGTAAGTTTCATGTTTGGTAAGGTTGACTAAGAGATACCCTGTAAATGAATAATTAATTCCAAGTTGAAAAAATATGAGCATTAAAATATTAGTTACGGTTCATAGAAGTCACAAAAAAAGTAACTCAAGTCTACTGCTAGGAAAATGATCAACTCAACTCTTTTAAATTCGGTACAAGTCGATTCGGGTATGTCAACTTCAACTCAAATCGATTCGAATACTCGATTAAGTTGATCGGATACTCGATTTAGTTGATCGGATACTCGATTGAGTTCCATGTATTAAAATTATAATTAAAAATATCATATTAAAATAGTTTTTATACTAAAATTATGTATGTTACTCTAAGGATTAATGCATAGGTGTTAGTGTTTTTATTTTATTTGAAATTTTAGTGATTTGTTATTTGTACTTTTTCAATAATAGTATCCGATTTTCTGTATGCGAATGTACAATTTAAAATCGACCAAGTGTGTTTTCGATTTTCAGTTGGTCATTTTAAAACCCAATCGTCTTGCTTAACATTTTATGAACTTTTGGAAAACACCACCTTAAATTTTTGAAATGTCAAGCGACGAGCCATGACAAAAGCCTACTCTATGTTCCCATCTCCAAGTCAAAATAGATAAAAAAACCGAGTAAAACTCCAGTCATATCCGAAAGATCGGATAATCGAGGATAACCGAGTGTAACATTATAGCTAAATCGTAGCGTTCGGTTCTTAGACAGAGCTGGGGTCCAATTAAGACAATATATGTTTTTCACCTAAAACGATGCAGGCTCTATATCTAAATTTTAAAAAGATGAATCAATGTTTAGAAGTTTTTTGCAGAGATTCTATAATATTTTTAAAATGTCAACGACGGGCCATGACAAAAGCCTACTCTATTTCCCATCTTCAATCAAAATAGTAAAAAAATACTCAAGTAAAACACCTGTCATATCCGAATTGATCCGGATAATCGAAAAAAGTTTTATAACCGAACTAGGGAGTACATTCGATATAGATATTTACTTTTTTAAAAAAAAATCGAAAAAACGATAAGTTTGTAGGGGGCTAAATCTAAAAGGGCGTGCACTCGATTATTCGAACTCAATCGGCGTCCGAGAAAAGTCTCAGTAAAATTTCAGCCCAATATCTGTTTATCTTCCGAGTTAGATCGATGCGAGGGCTCTAATATCTACATTTTAATAAACGATGGTAATACTTTAGAAGTTTTTTGAAGAGATTCTATAATACTTTAGAAATATTCAATATATAAAAATAAAGTTAAAGTGTATATTTAAAAACTAAGTTTAAAATTTGAAAATTTATAAAATCGTCTGAAATTCTTTACTATAATGAATGACAACAGTATTCGAAAAGCCTGTCGATTTTGTTCTTTTTTTTTTTTTTTATTAACTCGTAAATAATGAATAATTTAAATTAGAACTGTAAAAATATATCGATATAAAGTTTATATCGATACAGCTTTGCGAGACATATTTTTTATGCAAAATATCGATATGAATAATCGAAAGGCGTGTCGATTTTGATTCATGTCTTTTATTTTAATATTTTGACGGGTCTACTTTACTTTTTGCGTAAATGATGATTATTTCAATGATGATTAATTTAAATAGAACTGTAAAAATATATCGATATAAAGTTTATATCGATAGTGCTTTGCGATACATATTTTTTAAACAAAATATCGATATGAAGTTGATGATTAACATTCTTAATTTTTACTCCCTTAAAGAATTTAAAAAATCATATTACATTATCTGTGAGATGAAAACTTTTGGACAACTCTAAGAAACTTAAACTAGTTGAGTGAAAAAAAATGAACTATCGCATAATTTTTAAATAAACTTTGAGCTTTGATTCCAAGATTTAATGAAATTTATTATATATGTGCTGCATGTAGTTCCATTTGAAAAATTGCATGCAATTATTCTACTTTACTATAAATACTAAATGGCAAGCATTATGTGAAAACTCGAAAAAAAAAAACGATAGAAATCATCTTTTTAAATAAATAATATTTTCTTGTGTACTTACTCATCATAGAATGGACTCGCATTAATGCAGCTCACACAAACGAGCAGAAACGCAAAAGCACCAATTCCCCGATGGGACAACATATTTTCTTTTAGTGGATCACTTCAACAAAAAATGCAATTCAATACAAGATTCAAAGATTCACAAACTAAAATGAAATTAAAACCGACAAATAAAAACTTTAATTAGAGTAAAAAAACTTTTTTTTTAAATTTTATTTGATTGTTATTAGTTTTTAATTTTCTAATGATAGCTCCTGCTTTTCTTTTTTCTTTACTATTTTTTCAGGCTTTCTAGTTACACAAAGTAGTCAGTCAGCTGGTTTGATATAAACTAGTTTTTTTTTTGTAATTATTTTGCAAACAGCGTCTAAGACACAATTTCAGATACTTTGAGTAAGTTACTGGGTAAGTTCGTACAAGCGACTATAATGAAAAAATAGCAAAACTCTTGGTATATAGGCAACTATTTTAGTTTTTACACTATATTCACGGTTTAATTGCATTTAATGCTTGTTAATAAGTTTCTTTCTGGGTTGCAAAATAAGGTCGTTATTGTCACTAGAGTGCACACAAAAAGTGTTTTTTTTAAAGATACTGTTTTTCATAGATACTTTTTTGAATAGATAGGCTATTGCATTTAAAATAATTTGTTGTTACTTTTACTTTATTACTTTTTAATTTTTTTTTTTTTTTTTAGAAACTGTTTCTTTTTTTATATTCACTCTTGTAAAGTTTCCAACACACACGTTTTCAAGCGCTGTTTCAGTTTGACTGATTCGAGCGGTGTGGCAAACGCTCGTATTTATAAGCTGAGCTCAGTTCGATGGCAAAAGCAGCTGATGACTTGCTGAGCTGACATTTTACGTTATACAAATACATTATTTATTGTATATATAGTACATATGTATGTATATATTATGTACGTATGTATGTATTTATCACTGATATGCTTGCTCTCCATATTCCAGCGCATTGGGAAGTACGCTCTGCTCTTGTGCTGCTCAAAAATTGTTTTTTCGTCTTCTTCTGATTGGGATCAACGTTGAGGATGCCAAATGTTATGATGAGTAAAAGCGCAAATTGTTTTATTTGATATGAGCTTGTTCGAATCATGTACACCCTTTGTGAAATAGTGCCGATTAGGCATAACATTATTAAAAATTTTATAAGTGTTTTTTTTTATAATTTCAAAATTTTAAAAGCAAAGGAACGATTGATGTAATAAACAAATATTTTTAGTATTTATTCGAATTATTTTAAATGTGGAACATGGGAAGCCTAGAACATGACAGAAAGTCCATTGACGTTTCTTAAAAACAAACAAGAAAAAAGTTAACTTTGGTTGGACCGAATCTTATAAACCTGCCACGCATCATACATAGATCTTAAGTATATGTATTAAATTTTTTTTTCAAATACTGAACAAATAAAAAATATCTGATCTTTTAAACTGATTTGGCTTGTTATAAGAAGAAAAACATGCTTACCCGGTTAAAAACTATTTATTTTCCAGGTTTCTACACTAAATCTACGAAAAATGTTATTTTCCATAAAAAATACATTGGAAACTTCAGGGGCTTTGCGGCACCATTAAATTTTATCCGATTAAAAAAAAGAAAAATATGGGTTTTCTAATTTTTGATATAGAACAAAACTAGGGGGTGCGCGCATACAACTTTTTTTTTATACCACCCTTATTTGTGTATTTGCAAAGATTTAAAAAAAAAGACTCTAGGAAGTCTGAAATGTGATTTAGTAGGAGTCTATAATCAAATTTTAGCAATGGAAAGAAATGTTTAAATGTTTGAATAATTTAGTTTTTTTTATATAAAGTACGCTGTATATGGAATGAATGTAGAGAGAAAATAGGGTTTTCGATAGTTTATTCCATAAAAGCACCGGACTCTTTCGAATTTTTATACGGTGCATTATGCAGGTAAACCTTTCTTAAACTCTATTATAAATGTCATGTACAATTCTGCATCTTGTTTTGTATATATTTTTTTTATTTAATTGTATTGCATTCTGCTTTATCGTAGTGCATTGAGTGTTCTTCTTTAATTAGTGTTTTCCAAGAAACAAAACGTTTAAACGCTTACTCAATAATTACATTTCCAGACTCTTTGACGACAAGATAATACAAACTTGTTTATAACGTAAAAAGACAGGATTATCTTTTCATACCTAGCATACAAAGAGTAAAATGGGTATTATAAGTTTTATTGAAAAGTTTGTAACGCAAGTTTGGCAATTATTAAGAAGTGCCCATGGAACAGCATTCGACTTTATCGGATTTTCGAACCATAACACCAAAACGTACCAAAAATGCACAATTTTCTTGAATTTTCTGCACTGATTCTTCGTGACTTTTTCGCCAAAAATGCAACCAATATCGTTCTGCAACCACCTTATTCACCTGATTTGGCTCCGTGTGACTTCGAGCTATTCCCAAAACTCAAAGGACTACTACGAGGAAACCGTTTTAAGTCAATTGAAGAATTTCAACATGAATCGGCGCGCGCTCTGAAGGCTAAACCGGAAGAAGTCTTTTTGCGTGCTTCGAGGACTGGTAGAAGCTTTGGCAAAAGTGTATTATATTGGGAGGGGACTATTTTAAAAGGGACGAAATTGATGAGAAAGAATAAAGATTTTTTGATTTATTAAACTAGTTCCCGAATAGTTTTTGGTCACAGTAGTATATATGTACATACATGTATGGCCATTACAGCATATTATAAGCCTTAGGGTATTAACCCAGCTGGTTTGGTCCAATGCCACTCGATACCAATTCCGGATTCCAATTTGAATGCTATAAAATATAAATTATTCGATTTGCTTTTTGTGGCAAATAGATCTAATCAAGTGCATATGATTTCTGTTCCGATTTTGATTTGTCACCACACCGCACAGTACAATTGACCTACATATGTACATATGTATTTTACTATGTTTACCTTACATGTTTAGCGGCTGCGAGGTTGCCTCATACCTGGAGTTTAAACATATGGTTCGGTTCCTGTTTTTACATGCGTTTTACTTGTGCAATCTCAAAGGCGCTGATATAGCAACACGTGCTAATTATATATATTTAAAACTATAAACATTTATTTTATATATATTTTTTTTTTTTTTTTGCTTTTTAACTTTTTAAGTTTTATGCAAACTTCTTCTTAACTTTATCCGTTTTGTAAACAACAAATCCAGCTGATCGCTTTAAAGCAAAAAGTTCCTGCATCAGCTGACTCAAAAGGGTTGCCACATGAAAAGAGAATTTCCTCAAAATTAACAACAACAAAATTTTATTGTAGTTGTCAGTTTATCTCTTATATGCACACACACACACACACACTTACACTATTTATACAATTTATTTTTCATCATGTAAATATTATGAAGCATCTAAAGATAAACGAAATTTATCAAAAGTTATCATGTGTCCTAGCGTAATATTTTCACTTGGAAGTAAATTTTGTATTCTAAGCTTAAAATAGATGAGCTTGAGTCCATGAGAAACTAGCTCTCTCTTTTGGTCAAATAAATCTAGGCTTTTGTTTGCAAATACGCACGTTTTTGAATTTATGTGTTTAAATAATTTTGGAAAAATATAATATGAAAATTTTACTAGAGCCTTTGTTTATACCCGCCACACATAGTGTAAAGATTATTATCAGTTTGTCGGAAAGTTTGCAACGCTTTTAAGAAGGCATCGGAGACCTCATAAAGTATATAAAACTATTCTTGATCAGCTCGATGAGACGAATCGATTAAGCCATGTCCGTCCGTCTGTCTGTTGCAATACGTATTACTCGAAAAGTTGTAAAGGTGTTGACCTGAAATTTTAAACTTAAGCTTTTTTTTTGGTCCTAGGCAATTTTTATGTATGTACCAAGGTGCTAAGCCCATTTTTAGATATAGCTCCCATACAAACTTAAAATAATTATGAATTTTATTCCATCCAATATCAAAACCAAGGTACCAGCCCCCATACAATCTACAGTCCATTTTTAAGTTTTTGTATGAAAATAATTCTTCTTTATAAATATGCTAGCAGGTACCCGCGTCTTTGCTCACGTTTTTTTTTTTTGCTTCTAATTGGTGGCTAAATATAAATTGTTCAAAAAATTTGGGTTCAAATTTTGGAAATACTCTAAACATGACTAGTTTCAAGTATGGGTCCCAGGTCCAAATTCCGGAAATCCCTTGTAAACCTTGAAAAAATGTTTTTTAACCATCTTTTAAATGAGCCCTGTTTCAAGTCTCTACGTCTATTTATTCCAAAGATATGGATTTTCCGGTTTCAAGGCCCCCATTATGCCCCGGGTCAAAATTTTCCCAAATCCCGTCTTGTTGCTCACCTGAAATCTAAAAAGAAAACAATAATAAAAAAAATTTTTTAACGTCTTTTTGATCCAAATATTTGGCTCTTCCAGTTTCAAGGCTCCGATTAATCTATTAAATCTATTAAAAAAAAACCGCATCAAAATCCGTTGCGTAGTTTTAAAGAATAAAGCATACATAGGGATATAGGGACAGAAAAAGCGACTTTGTTTAAAACTATGTAATGATTCACTCCAATCTAGGTAAAACCATTTCTACTGTCATCCTATGAATATACTACCGATATAAGTAGGATCGGGCCACTATAACTTACAGACCCTATACAAACTGAACAAAAGTTATTGTTGGGGAATACAATCTTTGTCACTGAAGATCGTACATGAACTAATTAAAGTTTGAACTAATTATAGTGTTGGGTATTTGGGCTTCGGTGCTACCAAAGTTAAGGTTTTTTTCTTGATTTTTTTTTTTTGAGTGCTTCTGCATATGTATGTACCTATCATCAATCTATTCTAGTACCTTTGGTATAGATTACTAAATCCGATTGTAGTGAAGTTTTAAAGGATTCGCTTTGGGCAAAAACCTAGTCAGGCTAACTAAATCTGTTGTATAAGCTTTTTATTGATAACCGATTTCTCGATTTTATAGCTCATTGGAGAGATAATTAAGCATTGTGTATATGACCCCGGTTCAGATCTGATCAGTTCAATAAATGTAAATCTGAAGTATATTTGTATAATTTTTTATAATTTTGTAATTTGATACTCAAAAGATGATAGATGACAGATTCACTGGATTTTATATTGACTAATTAAATTATCTGCGCCCCATTATACAAACAACATGTCATAATTCGTCTAGTTTGATAAGAGAAACATTTTAAAACATTATCTTTGATGTTTTCTAATTTTTTTATATTTTTCAATACAAACAAACATTTGTATATTTCAAGTGGTATATCACCGTATTTGTCGAACATTCGCGATGTATGTCTATCAACTACGTCGCAGAATACACGTACATACATATAAGTATGTAAAGACATCTATATATTCTCTTGTACACATCAGTATATCTCAAAATGAACTTTCTGGAAATAAAATATAAAAAAATTTCACTTTTCTACAACAAAAAAAAAAAAATCAACAAAAATGAAATTTACTACGCTTTAGAACTACGAATGTGTAGATGCATTTATAAATATGACCTATAATATACAATAACCGATATAAATGATATCATTCTAACTTTAAAAGAGGTGTGTGCGTAGGTGTGTGTGTGACAGATGTTATATTTATTCCAGGAATATCATAATTTATAACATTAGAGCAGGTAGCTAGCAGGTAATTTGCAATTTTATGATTATTATTCCAGCTGTGATACTTCACGGATTTTCCCAAAAAAATCTAAATTTGATTAAGTCGGCCGGCACGCCGATTAATTAATCATTTTGTGATTTGTACATGATTTGATATTTTTTTTTTTTTTTTGGTAAAAGAAATAAAACAATTATTTTTTATAATAATTGAATTTTAATAGTTTATCTTTTTTTTGTTCTTTGTCAATAAAATGATTCATATAAAATATAATATTGCTTGCATTATTATTTATTTTGCAATTTTATTATCAGAAAAAAAAAACTCATTTAAGATGAGTGTTTCACCTTCAATACTTTAATGCGTTGCGTTCTTTAGCTGCTGTGTGATTTTCTTTTTGTGTTATCAGCAATAAATATTTTTTTTATATAATTTAAATATTTATAATTATTTATGGAATTTTTTTAACGTTAAATTAATTTACAATGTCAGCGTTTTATTTTTACAGTTTTAGTTTTCGAAAATTTTTGCTAAATTAAAATGGAACACAGATTTATATGGCTTTTTATAAAAAAATTTAAAAAAAAATGGATACTAATTTTTGTAGCTCAATTTTAAATTAGCTTCCAATGTAGTTGGAGACATTTACAAATTAAGAATCTCAAATATTTTAAAAAATTTAGTTAAAAACGGTAAAGTTACTGTAATTAAAAAAAAAAATAATTACTCCATTGAAAACCTTTACTATATCCATAATTCCACTAAACTGTTTTAATTTCTACTAGAAATAAAATTAAAAAAATATATTTCCCTACAAATTTACTCCAAATTTCGGAATTTTGTCTAGAAAATGTTTTGGTACTCTACAAAAATCATATTTGTTATGGGATCTCCTTGTGGTAAACACTATTAAAAGTTTCCATTCGGTGGTAACCCTAATTTTAGATGGGTAAATTAAAATATATGGTCCTCAATAACAACACAAATGCACCAATTTGGCTCTTAGTTGATGGAGGTCGTTTAGTTGTTGTTGTAGTCTAAATATTGCTGCGTGTTTGACAAATGCAAGAAGTTGATTAGAGCTCTATTGTACTAATACTAATATAATGTTTTGAGCTTATTTTAGCAATAGCTAGGCAGCTGCGAGTTTTCGGAGTCTACACTATCTTCAAAAAAATAAGAAAAAAATACGACTTCCCGATGATATTTATATCTGGGAACTGCTCTATCGATATCATTAAGTCATGAAAATTTAAAAAAAAAGCCAAGACTGCAATATACTTGACTGGAGTTACAGAAGAATAGTAGAAAAACTGTACACCAAGCTTTAAAATTGATAAATTTCTAACTCAAACTTTACAGACCCTTGCTACTATTATTATATAAAATCATTTTTTCAGCTCTAACCATGCTCGGGTATGAGTCTAAATTTTGAGTAATTTTTTTTACAGAATATCTTGTAGAAACTACTTGTTATACTTCTAAAATGTCAAAAAAATTCTTAAAATCGGTTTGTACTCTCAAAAAAATGTATGATATTCAACCTTTAAAAATTAGCCCCACCCAAAGCTGTCTGTCACCTCTTTTGTCTATCTTTAAAAAATGTCAACAGAACAAAAAATTAAAAATATAAATAAAAGCCAAAGCAAACAAATCTGAACTCTTTCAAAAATAAATAACAAAACTTGGAGTCACTTGTCTTTGAAAATTTAAAACGTCTTCGTAAACCAAAGTAAATAATAATAAAAAAATTTTAAAAAGTAAAGCAAAGTAAATGAATTATTTAAATAAGCCTCATTGTTTTTGGTACTACATATTTAACTAGAATTTCTTTTTGGTTGTGTTTCTTTTCTGTTATAATTAGCAAACGTTTTAGTTATGTTTACCAGCTCAATGCTTTAGGCCAAAAATTGAATGTCTTATTCAAAAAATACATTACAAAACCAATAATAAACACAATGGACAGCAGCCAAATACGATTGCGCCAATGTTGTTTAGAATCTTGAAGCATGTTGCATATACGTTCTGTAAAATAGACAAAACACATATTAAATTAACTTCATTTTGTATTCGAAACATTTGAAACTTACCGGCAGCAGCTTCTGTCTGCTCAATGCTGCCATTGTTATCAATAACAAAATGTGATTTTTCACATTTTTTCTCTAGCGGCATTTGTGATTCAATGCGTTTACGTGCTTCCGATTCATTAACTTCGTTACGTGACATTAGGCGTTCCAATTGTTTATCAGCATCACTAAAAATGAAATAAAATTAAATATACGAAAAAAAAAATGTACGGACAAAATATATACACACCAGGATACCGTAATAATTTTAAATATAAAATCCATTAAAAGATTTGTTTCGAAAAGCAATGGCAAATCGAGCACTATCCAAGCACATCCACTCATAAAGTGCTTCATGACACGCAAAAATATGGTGCGATGTATAACCGGATGCGTTATTTGATTTAATTTACCCCGCAATTCTTTATCCTCGAAGATTTTACGTCCAAGCGCTTCACGATTTATTTCCTTTGTCGGTAGTAGTATATCATCGCCAAAAGCTTCACGTATGCGACGCCAACATGGTTTGCCGGGTTCGACAACTGGAAAAAAAGTAATAATTTTGAATGTATTGATTTATCACAGGAAGCTGAAGTCTTGTTAGCGACAGAATGTAACAGTTTTAACTTCGACGAAGAAATCCCTAACAGACGAAGATACTGATGCAGAAGTATTTGAATTAATTAGCAACTTTCCGGCAAAATTATATACCATCCGAAGTTGCCTATACATGGCGATATCTCTTACAGGACAGAAAATAAATGAAGCTGGATATATTAGGTTTCATCATCTGAAGAATCGCCTTTTCAAGATCTGCATTGAAAATAATAGCACTTATCGAGGATCTACCGTAATATCTCCTGAAAGATTATCCTGCCCCTGCGATGTTACCCAACTGCTCAAGGTAACATCTTTCAGGTCATTAAGACTTCAAAAGAAATCGTTGATAAATGTAGATGGCAAAGTGGGCAGTGGCATATTTCTTATAATTATTATAATATTAATTGACATTAATTAACACTTCCTCAATGAAACGAAAAATGAAGAATATTATAAATTGCTTACTTTCTCGTGCAATTTTATCAGCATCTATAACAGGTATACCACGACTTTCAAATATTTTACTAACAGTACTTTTGCCTGTCGCAATGCCACCTGTTATAGCTACAATAAACATTTTGTAAATAGTTTTGTATGCTTTGGAAAAAATATTAAACTTTATTCTCCACTTAAACTACAATATTGTACACAGGGTGTTTACAATATTATTTATTTTCATTATTGCAACGCCCTGTGCCTTTTAAAGCACTGAATTTATTGTCATACTTTTACAGCACTGTTTGCGGCAGCCATATTGAATCGACTCGAGTCGAGTACTGTGTGCGTCACTTTTTCTTTCAACATTCAATAATTGAACCTCGTCGCGTCAAGTAAAAATATAAGAACGTTTTTAATTCGTGCAAAATATCTGTAATATTTTTTTTTTTTTACTATTTCACATAAACGCGAAAATTTACAAATACGTGCAGTTTGTTTAAACAACGCAATTTAATTTTCTTTACACAGCTGCTATAAAAAAAATATACATATAAAAATGGTCGATAAAATTGAAATGAGTTTAGATGATATTATTAAGGCTGATCGTAGCCAAAAAAGAACAAATTTCCAAGGCAAGCGTGGCGGCGGCCCTGGCGGAGCACGACGCGGTGGACCACAACGAGGACCACGTCGCGGTGTATCTGCAGCTGGTGCACCACGTAAACCAGGTGGCAGCGGCATTGGCGCAGGCGGCAGCCCAGGCGTACTTAAAGGACGTACGCGCGGTGGCATACAAAAGGCCAAATTCGCACGGGTAATAAAATGATTCCAAATAGAAAAATAAATACAAATCAATGGATCGATCACCTGGTTATATATTTTGGATGATGATGTCTCAACATTGATTTCTATTTGTACGCGCTGCAAAAATTACAGAAAAAAACATGAGTGAAAAAAAGACCAATACATACAAACATAATAAAAATGGCTACCCAACGGTACACAAACACACCACCAATTTGTTGTGTTAATACTGTTGTGGGCGCGCGAATGGGACAGAAAAACAAAGCAGCAAGCGCGCTGAATTTGACAGTGAAAGATAACTAAAATGAACCTACAGCAATGAAAATAATAATAACAACAGATAAACAATATATGCTACGCGTGTTATCATCATCGTCTTCGTCTTATATCTCTTGGCATAGTTTTTTATTTTTATATGCTTTCCAAACCCGATGTTGATTTTACTAACACGAATGAATCGCTTTAGTGACGCGTTTAAATTTCCATAAAACAAAAAATTTTCAGAAAAAAAAACAAGCTATTTCGCATATACGTATTTCTTATATATTTTTTTCTCCATATCCACAAAAAAAAAAAATCCACCAAGAATCAAGCATTCTTTCGTTCGTTCGCTCGTCTATTAAGTTTAAATTGTTTCATTTTATTATTTTTTTTTCTTGAAATAATATTTGCTAATACACAAATTTGACTGTGTTTTGCTATAAAACAGCAAATTACTTAAGTATACAGAAAGAAACCAGTTTGTAATGAAAAAAAAAAAAAAAAAACACAGCATTCTACTGATGTACAAACGTACGATTCGCACAAATTCATCAAGTCAAGTTATAGCTGCCTGCAAATTTTATTATCTTCAACTTTACAAAGGGCCCTAAAAATAAATAGAACACTCGTGTCCAGCAACTACAACAAAAATAAAAAAAACCACTCCAAGAAGAACATGAAACAAAAACAACTACTCCTACTCCTTTAGGGTGATGTAAATAGCGCTTGGAAACATGACATGTACGATGGACCAAAACGTGGTGGTGGCGGTGGTGGTGCTGCTGGAATTGGTGGAACTGGACTAACAAAATTGGTTGTCGGCAATCTGGATTATGGCGTTTCAAATACAGACATCAAGGAATTATTCAATGAATTTGGCACACTGAAGAAGGCATCTGTGCATTATGATCGATCTGGACGTTCACTGGGTAAGTAAATAATTTACTTTTTAATTCATCAATCTAGTACCTATGTTTTCTTTTGTTACTCATCAACTATAGTCAAATATGTATAGGAGGCCACAATTGTCTTTCGATATCTAGTTGATTAGATCGAAAGTAGTACTTTTTTTTCATTTCCTTAGAACCAATACAAAACTTACAAGTTTATGCCAATCAAATACTGACATTTTTATGTTAATGCTTCGAAAAATCTTAATTATTCACTTTCGAAATTGACTTTTTCGTGATTATAACTTTAAATATTCTACGTAGACCCAGCAATACATTATTCACTCCACTTTAGCACCTGCGTTTTTAATTTGTTTTTCAATTATTTTGTTTCCAAATTTATCACACCTGCGTTTGGCATAGTCGGTGAAAAGTTTCAGTATAGCTTGCAGAGCTACTATTCAGTTTCTTTAGCTTTCCGGCCAAAAAATTAAATCAATTCCAGAACTCAAAAACACTCTGTGTAATATGTGTAAAGTGCCAATGTTAGGAATATTAAGCACCGGTTTCTCAACATAACATTGATCGAAACTTGACCATATCTTTTATAAAGTCACATTAAAATCGTTTAATTTTAACCCAAAAAAAAAAAAAACTAACGTTATGTATTCCTATAAATTGCAGGAACCGCTGATGTCATATTCGAACGTCGTTCAGATGCGCTTAAAGCGATAAAACAATATAATGGTGTACCATTAGATGGTCGCCCAATGAGCATACAACTGGCAACTGATGTTAGCGCATTGCAGCGAACTAATCCTGCTGCTGGTATTCCCGTTAAACGTCGAGTTGGTGGAGCTTCGCCAAGCAAACGTGCTGCTGGTGGTAAGTTCTTAACAAAAACTTATAGCAAATTACAAATTTATTAAATATGCTTTTCTATTCATTTCTAGGACCAGGACCTGCACGTCGTGGTTTTAAACCACGTGGTGGTGGTGCTGCCGGTGGCAAAAAACCAGCAGGTGGAGGACGACGTGAGCGTCAAGTAGCACCTACTGCCGAAGAACTCGATGCTGAGTTGGATGCCTATGTAAATGATATGAAGGCATAAATACAAAGAAACAAAAATATGTTAAGAATAACGTATATAAACGATATATACATATATGTAGCATTATTTAAATAAATCAAACCAAGAAAAGAAGTCTCGTCTAAGAAACGAGCAAACAACAGCAAGTACGAAATTGAGAATATTACATTTGATTTAAAAAAATTAAATAAAAACAAAAGCTGTTGATTATCAATTTAATGGAATGTAATCTATGTTTAATGAGATTTACACTTAGTCATAATTATACAACAAACAAAAAATAAATATTCTCAATGGTTTGTTGAGAATCGTATGACAAATTAAATGAATTTCGTTTTTCGTTCTTTTTAATATTATAACTATAATTATTTGATTTCATGCTAGTTTTATAAGAGTTACATAATCATCTTTGATCTAAACAGTTAAAAAAAAAATGCGTTTTTTAAGTTATGATAAGAATTTGTAAAATAAACAAAACAAAAGATGACAAAGAAATTTTTGTGTATTATTTTAAAAAAAAAAAAAACAAAATCATTTAAGAATCCCTTGCAAGCCAAATATCTGAAGTGCAATCACCACCAGGATAACGCATTTCATGCGGTAAAGTTGGACCATATGGTTCATTAGCAAAATTTACAAGGAATTGCTCATTTAGCTGTAGTCCACCTTGTACAATGTCAACGTCGAGCTGTACTATATAGCCACCCCGCTGCACCATTTCCGGATAGAACTTTAAAAGTGGAAATTATATAAAAATAATTTTTGCATATTTAATTCTGTTAAAAGTTACCTGTTTATCCCACGGCGAATAAAGCGAAGAAGAAACGTACAAACGTTTACCATCTAAAGAAAGCTGCATCATTTGTGGACCACCTTCGAGTAGAGTATTTTTAACATAGCGTGGACCAGGACGTGCCTGAAAGCAGTTTAATAGAAAAAGATACTTATAAGAGAAGCGAAACAGCAGTTTAAGAGCTTACACGTATTAACACAAAAAGTGTCCCACAATTTTAGTTAGGCTTGCATTGAAAACTATTTCTTAAGAATAAAATGTTATCTTTTACAGTCTCCGAGATAAAGGTAGACACTATTATATTATGAACGGACACACTAACCATATCAACTATGAATTACAAATTTTACTTACCTTCAACTCTTTATCCTCCAACACCTTTACCTCCGTCAGATCGTTACGTATTTTACCACCCAAAAATATTTGTCCAACTAATTTTGGTTGCTCAGGATCGGAAATATCATATTGACGCACATCGCCGTGAAACCAATTATTTAAATACAAATATTTATCATCCAGCGAGAGTACAATATCAGACATAAGACCACCTAATTGCATTGGCTTATCACCATTTCCCATATCAATTATTTTACTTGGTATATCAATAACTTTCTTTGTCTCAAATTCATCTGATTCGTTTTTCTTTTTAAAATAGAAAACCTTAGACCAAAGTGCACAACCAACAAAACCCTCGGCACGTTTTGGATTATGCATAAAACGTATTTCGAGTGGAGTTACACCTTCGTCACCAAGATTGATACTCTGATATAGTGTCTGCGTGGACCATTTATAGAAATTTAAATGTGTACCATAGTAATTTATTTCATTAACATTCCAACCGCGTCGAAATTTCGCAGGTGCACCCCATTCAGATGCAACCATAACATCAAAATACGGTTGATACCAAAAATCATAACCAAATGCAGCTTTACGTGCACCCTTAACCCATGTGCCAAGACATTTAAGCTCGTTGGAATCAAAGAGTATAAAATCAGCTTTAGCATTTCCAACAGCATCTCCCATTGTGGAAATCATAATCTGTCCATTGGCAAGACAGTGTGTTGTGTGCGGTGCGCTAACATTGTGCTGTCGTAGCACTTCACCATCAATGACTTTTATTATTTCTGGCTTACGTGCATCTTTGGCAACATCGACTACATATATATTATCCGAATTAAGTGCTGGCAGTATTAACTTATTACGTTTCGGCACATTTTTTGCATTATCATCATCGATATAATAACAACTGGAACATGCATTCCAACCGGAATGATGTAATTCTTGACCAGTACGTTGCGTAAATGTGCGGTGTATTATCTGAAGTTTAAGCGTATTATATTTTATAGTAAATATTATAAAAATAATATGCACACATACCTGACAGTATGTATCACTATCCGGATCAACATCTACAGTCGAAAGATAGTCGCCATGCGGCTCATCAAGATTTGGTTGCACAGTGACTGTATACAGCAAACGCTCACGAGGCCCGTTACGCATAGCATCCAATGGTGTGGCATAGCCAGGACCATGGCAGCAGGCTGTAAGTTTTAATTAAAGTTTGCTATACTGTTAATATATCAAATATTTTTTAATACATACATTTCTGTGACATCTTTTAAATTCTTTGCAAAACTCAAACCGTACCAGGTGGTACCATAAACGTTGAAAGACTAAATACATTTTTAACTTGTTAGTTAAAAGATTAGAAATATTATTGCTGTTTTGCTGATACCGTAGCTGATTAATTATTGCAAAGAAACCTGTTTACAATTTCATAATAAAGATAATGAGATAAGCTCTAAAGCTGTATGCGAAAGAGAGACAGAGCGAGACTTAACGGCTGTTTAAATTTAAAAATTAACAAGTGATTAAAAAGTAAGTAAGAAGCAGCACTTAGAATTTTTGTACAAGTTGACAGGTCTCAGTACTTCAAACAACGTGCTGTGTTTTTGTTTGTTTTAGTTTTTTGTTGTGTTTGCCATGCTTGCATGTGTTTTCTGAAAATTAAATAAATACAAAGCAAATTAACATGAATCCCTTTGACATAAAAACCATTGATGGCAGGGTATTTATATGCATTATTTAGTTTTTAAAATTAACATTAAATTCTTTAATTTTAAAATTAAATTCTTTAAATGCAGGGCCGATCTATGATTTCCACAAAAGCTTTTGCTGCCGGTGATATTATTTTCGAAGAGGAACCATTTGCATCATGTCAATATTCATGGAATGCTGCTTATGGGTATGTAGTAGTGTGCAGTAGTTATGTACATTTAGAAGTGCAATTCTGTATGGTATCGAGTGGCATTGAACCACACCAGCTAGGTTCAAACCCTGAGTAATGTCCAGGCTTGTAATAAGCTGTAACGGCCATAGGCTTAGCGGCTCGTAAAGCTCGAACCCAACAATTTTCCGTTGTGCCTATCACATGTCGAATTTGTTTATGTCCATTACAACCATTTGCCGGTCTGTCCTTTACATAGGCTCTCGTAACAGCCTTTATAATTTAATGGTTTTAGGTAGCAATTGGTTGAAGTGACCAGTCCAGTGCTTACATTTAAATAAGTTCAAACATAACTTTGCCGTTAATAAAGCCATTATTTAAATATATGAACTGTCCTACTTCCTTACAAAAAATATTTAAATATACATACTTCTATATATTTTAGCTATGCAGCTTGTGATCACTGCATGCGTCCTCTGGAAACCACACTACAAAATGTACGCCGTTTGGCCAACAATGCAACCGTTGAAGTACCTCTACTCGAACATGATCCAACAGCGCAATGGTTATCGCAATTCACTAGCTGTCCACGTTGTAAAATCAAATTATTGTTCCGAAGATTGTCTACGTGCTGCACAGCAACGTTATCATCGTGTCGCTTGCATGGGCGCATTCCGTAATGACGATACGCATCCAATAAATGTGCTTAATGAAACTTGGAAGAAAATGCATTATCCACCGGAAACTGGTAGTATAATGTTGATAGTACGACTAATGGCTATGTATCAGCAGAGTGATGGCGTTAATAAACAAAAGTTTCTCGAACAGCTGCAAAGTTTTCAATCCGACACTGTCAATCGTGAACAACAAATCTATCACAAGCTGCTCGGCGAGAATTTCGAGCAACAAATGGAACAGTTGTTTGGTGCATTCTGTAATGCTTTTAAGGATGCTGAATTTTCGATGTTCACAACACCAGAAGCATTTAAAACATTGATGGGTATAATAGGCACAAATAGTCAAGGCATTGCTACCAGTCCACTGGCAGTGTGGGTGACAAATGTATCGAAGCTATCAATATCCGATGCAGAAAAAGCGCAGCTCGATGAGATTATCGACAAGCTGTATAATCAGGTTGCTGAATGTAAGTAAAAAATATAACATTTAATAGCAATTTCTTTTAAATATTGTTTAATAATTAACAGTCGCTGGCGAGTTTTTGAACAATGAAGGTTCAGGTCTCTATTTGCTTCAAAGCAAGATCAATCATAGTTGTGTGCCTAATGCCGAGTGTACTTTTCCCTATTCAAATGATATTGTTGTCGTTAAGGCAACTGCGCCAATTGCTGTGGGTGACGAGATTTGTATATCATATTTGGATGAATGTCAATTGGAACGCAGTCGCCATTCACGCCAAAATCACCTCAAAGAGAATTATTTATTTATCTGTGACTGTGCCAAGTGTATTGCACAGAAGCATGATCCCGATGAGACAAGCGAAGATGAAATGGACGACGATGAGGATGCAGATTATGATGATGATGACATGATGTAGTAGAAAAACTACAAACGACTTGTTACGTTAGTTTTACAATTTACAATAACTATATATATATATATATATATATATATATCTACTATATATAGTTACATATATAAACAGTACTAAATGTAATCGATTTGTTTAATATTTTTTTATAACAAAATACAAGCTAGACATGAACAAAAAAATCTACACTCAAGCGCTGCTTTCAGTCAATGCATTTACCGGCGTCAAATTGATTAATTTATTACTACTCTCCGCAAGCTCAGCGATCGATACACGTCCACGTTGTCTTATGAATTTTGCCACTGATTGTAACTCGTCCTCCGAAATGTAAATAAACTTCCCACGATCATCGATTACACCGGTTAGTGTACCATTTTGCTGCATCTCTTGTATACGCTCAATTGCCTGTTGTGTCTTTAGTTTAAATTCAATTGCTAGATCTTCTAGCACTACTACTTTATTGTCCTTGATGTAATTTATAAAATCAGCTAAAAGATTTTCCTTTTCAGCATCGTCAGCTTCTTCATAACCTTCTTCTTCAATGCTAAATGCAGCCTTCATCTTTAGATATTCCTCATGCTCCTTACGTTCACGTTCTTCGCGTTCCAAACGTTCTGCTTCTGCTTTTTGCGTTCTTGATCAGCTTCAAGTTCTTCTTGCTGTTTACGTGCTTCATCATCTTTAGCTTCTTTTGCTTTACGTTTTTCACGTTCCTGCAGCTCCTGTTCACGTAGCAAACGTTTTTTGTTCCTTGGCTTCCATTTTGGCGCGTTTCTTAGCACCCATTTTTTCATCTAACACAGCTCCTTGTGGTATTTGTGCATCTTCATCATTATCAGAGCCCTCAGCTTGTGCTGCATCTTCGTGGTCCACTGCTGCTGCAGGTGCCGCAGCTGGTGCTGCATTTTGACGTAAGCGATTTCGTTGATTACGCGCAATTTGTGCACGTCTGGGTATACCTTCTTGTGCGCGTTGTGGCACACCGCGTTGTTGCTGTTGTTGTTGTGCTGGTTTATCTAGAAAGTTTTTGTATATATGTGAACTTAATTAAAACGAATAAATTTACATTGATTTTATTTACGCACCTGTGTCACTTTTTTTGTTCTGTAAATAGTAGAGCGTTATTAGAATTACCAGTAACGCTGTGGCAACACCAATTAGAACAATGAGATCCATTTCGTTTTATTTTAGCCTTGTCTATTATTTGTTTAAATATATGCACGTCGCAATTACTGAATATCAAATAAAAAAAAGTTAAACGTCAACAAAAATAGTTAAATAAAAAACATATGTCGTTGCGGAGCTGCCAACTGGTTTATTTTTGAAGTGCTCTATAAATATTTAAATTAACTTATATAAATAAATGAATTTCTAGGAGAAGCAGCACCAGTTGAAACATACTAAAATGTTACAAAAGTGAACAAATAACTCAAAGGACTCGCCACTCATTTTATTTATATTGCGTACACTGCTTTTATAAGAAAAAAAAAATCAGATTGGCAACTCCGCCTTGTCAAACAAACGTTCGAGCGATTTGGCATTTTTTACACTTTTCTCATGACGTGTCGGCGAGCGTAGCAATAATTTAATAAATTTGTTTTGCACATTAAAATAATAAAAACACGCAGAGAAAAAAAATAAAAGAAAAAATTATGTGCAAAACGTTCATCTTCGCCACATTATTGCTCTGCGCATTGCAGAGCGCCTTCGGTTTGTATTTTCACATTTCGGAGACGGAGCGCAAATGCTTTATCGAGGAAGTGCCCGACGAAACAACCGTCATAGGTAAGTGATAAACTACTGCGCCCCATGTTTAGCATAGTACTTATACGTTTTTTTTAATTCTATCAAACACAGTCAACTACAAAGTGGAACTGTATGATCCACGTTCGAATGGCTTTATGCCCTCCTCACCTGGCATTGGAATGCATGTTGAAGTACGCGATAGCGATGATAAAGTGATACTTTCGCGTGTATATAGCTCACAGGGACGCATCTCATTTACATCGCATACACCCGGCGAACATGTAATCTGTATGTCTTCGAATAGCACCGCCTGGTTTAGTGGCGCACAACTGCGTGTACATTTAGATATACAAGTTGGTGAACATGCTATCGATTATGCGAATGTTGCACAAAAAGAAAAACTCACCGAACTTCAGTTGCGCATACGTCAACTGTTGGATCAAGTAGAACAGATTACAAAGGAGCAAAATTATCAACGTTATCGTGAGGAGCGTTTCCGTCATACAAGTGAAAGCACTAATTCACGTGTATTGTGGTGGTCGTTGGCACAAACGATTGTACTTGTTTGTATGGGCTTCTGGCAGATGCGACATTTGAAGAGTTTCTTCGAGGCGAAAAAACTGGTCTAAACTAAATGCCATTAGTTTCAGTAAAATCGAACGATGTATTCACCAATCCATTAAGAAGTTGCATTCTATACGATTTCTACATACTACTACGTACAGCCCGGTTCTGCCCGCTACACTCTGCGTTTGTCGTAACAGAGTTGCAAAAGATTTATATACCTCCAAAATTTAAATATGCTTATGGTCAAATGTTTTTCTTTCTGTTAATGATAAAATTTGAATTCATGTCTACACCTAACTAGATATCATCATATACTTCTTCTCCTACTCCTCCTGCACCATTACGTCTCTAGCAAACGTTTTCTGCTTATGTTAAACGATTTATGTTAGTAGTTAAATTTAGCGACCAAAATTTTATTTTATTTTGGTAATTATAATTTAATAAAGTACGACTTTAAAAACAAATGAATTCCTTATTGAAGTTCAAACGCTCTCTAAAGTAAATAAGCAAAGTGAAATATTTGAGCACAAGACGAAATTTAAAACGTAATGTGAAATTTGTGCACAAGACGAAATTTAAAACGTAACTTTAAAGTTTCAAAAGAACTAAAGTGAGTTCTCACTTTTATGAAGTAATAGCTTTGGGCGGTGCAATAATTTTTGGCTTTTTTTTATAGCATTAATACAAAAGCCAACAAGTTGTCTAGGGCATTCAACTTATCTGGGCATCAGGACACCAAGCACCATATGTATTCCACTTGTAAAAAACACGGTAGGAATCTTGTAACAATTGAACAGTGCTTAAAAAGGACACATCCAGAGATGTAGAGAGCCGATCAATTACCTATTCCGCGAGTAAGCCCACTTCATCGAATTATAATATCAATCGAACATCGTAGCTTCTACCTTATAGTAGACACATCTTAAATATATAAATAGCAGCATTCGAAGGAGTTGGCTTTCATAATATCATCTGATGGATAATAATCTATGAGATATTCTATCTGACAGATAAAAATATTTTATCTGACAAATATCAATCTATCGAATTGAAATATTAGGAGACAGCAACTGAGTTGATCTAAAAATATGATACAGTGGATGCTCACAAATAAGAATCCACAAATTCGAATCTTCCACAAATAATTGGAATTTCGAATTTCTAAGTGTTTTTATACTCGCCACAAATAGTGTGAAGGGTATATTCAGTTTGTCTGAAGTGTAACCCATAAAGTATATATTCTTGATCAGCTCGACGAGACGAATCGATCTAGCCATGTCCGTCTGTCCGTCTGTCTGTATATTACTAGGCATCTTTGTTGTTGAAGATATAAAGGTATTAAGCTGAAATTTGGAACTTAAGCTTTTCTCGGCAACGACCATATTAAGTTCGAAAATGAGAGTGCCACGCCCATTTTTAGGTATAGCCCCCATACAAACTTACCGTTTTTTTTCTAGATTTTTTGTAAAAAAATACTGATTATTTATGAATGTATTCGCTCCCAATTGGGTAAAAACATTTCTTTTGTCCTCCAGTGTTAGAACCAAGATGCCACGCCCTCTTTTTAGGCACAGCCCCCATTTAAACATTCTTTTTTTCCGATTTTTCCGATTTTTTCTATAAAAATTCTAATTATTTATGCAGGTATACACTCCAAATTGGGTAAAAACACTTCTTTAGTCATCCAATGTCAAAAGCAAGATGCCACGCCCATTTTTAGGTACAGCCCCCATACAAACTTTCCGCCCATTTTCGAATTTAAGTATGAAAATGGTTATTATTTTTTCATGTATTTACTCCATATTGGGTAAAAACTCTTCCAATATCATGGTGCCACGCCCATTTTTAGGTGTTTCTTCCATACAAACTTACCGCCCATTTACAGATATTTTCGAGAAATATGTTGTTATACATATCTGTATTTTTAGCTCAAAATTTTAAATTAATATTGTGTGTAAACTTGGGTGACCACTGATGATTACACATAAACTCTTTAAAGATTCGTGTGACGGGTATTTAAGCTTCGGTTCTACCTAAGTTAACGTTTTTTCTTGTTTTTTTTCATTTACCGTAGTATTCCTTGACTTTAAATGTCAGACGATTTTTGTCACTTCATCGTGAAAAAAAATCATATCCCGTAAAAACGGAGTCTATTGATAAAAATACGAAGAGAATTTCTAAATAAATATATTTTTTACAAAATGGTAAGTTTAACATTGCTACAAAAATAAAAATAAAAAATTTTTTTTTTGTTTAGGAAGAGCGTATTGCTTTCTTTACCGAATGGTTCCAACCGGACACCTTAACAAAACGTGAATTTTTGATTTTATTTTTTCCATTTGATAATACCGTCGAAATTGTAAGTATTTTCATATTTTTACAATATATGTACACCACCGGACTAGGTATGTAGTTTAGCGATTTTGTAGTGAGGGATCGTTTTGGTTAAGCACCCAGATTCAACAAAACGTTTTTAGAACTTCTTATATTTGCTTGAAATTTATTGTTCGGGGGTTTCGGGTTCACTGAATTCAAATTTCATGCCAGAATTTTCAATTTTAAAATGGCGGATGCAAAATGGTGACCAAGAAACATAAAATCTAATCAAATTCACTTTCACCTAGATCCAAAAAGGTCGCCATATTGCATCCGCCATTTTGAAATTGAAAATTCTGGCATGGAATTTGGTGTCAGTGACTCCGAAAACCCTCGAGGTGTCAAAGGGTGTTTCCAACCTTTAATACTATAGTCACCTGGGTAGCTTTACTTGTAAGTTATTTGCTATAAATGAATCTTTTTTTTTTTCACAGTATGATCGAAAAAATAATAAATTATTTTTGCGTCGCATTGAAATACCGCATTTAAGCAAGAATGATTTCTATGTGGGCTCAAAAATAAAAATATATTCAAAATATTTTGATCTAATCGATTATGCTGATGAGCATACAAGGCAATTAATATCCAAGTTTCGTCAAAAGTAAGAAAATAGATTATGAATAAAATTGGTTTTTCAATTTTCAAAATTGTTTTTTTTTTTTTTTTTTTTTTGAATAGAACTTTTGTGATATTTAATTACTACATTTGGTCCAGATACATGGGAAAATTATTTCAAGCGCTAATAGGTAGCGGTATCGCCATACACAATGGCATGATGGTAAGATTTCAAAAGTCACATATTAATAATTTGCTCTCCCACAAGGATCCTGGTGATTTGGAAGCTTCGTAAGTTATATAATTCTTTAAAAAGAAATATTATTAATTTTCAAAATATTTTTTTTTTTTAGTATTCTAGTAAATGAATTAATTACACATCCATCCGTTGGACTGGAATTAATTGGTAACAATGTTATACAGATTATGTTGGCATGTCAGAAAAACTACAAAAAAACAGATCCAATTATACCAGAACCTTTACGTGCATTCTTTGATACAGCTGATAAATGTAAAGGATTTTATTGTTCCGAGAATGAAAAATTTGTAACAAAGGTAAAAATTTTTTATGCAGCATTTTTAGTTCTTAAGATTATGAGACTGAAACTGGAGATTATAGATGAAGTTTTAAATAGATTTAAAGGACGAACTAGTGTTGAACCAGAAAAAAAATTCGTGGGTTGAAAGGATAACAAATGGAACCCTCCTTGTAAATGGTATCAAATTTATTACCCGATCTGATACTATTTACAAGGAGGGTTCCAATACAGTACGGAACCAGAAAAAATTCCATGGGTTGAAGTGTGTATTAAGTTTGTACAAATGTATGTTACACCAAGAAAGAGATTAACAATTGGAGCCCTCCTCGTAAATGGTATCAGATCCAATATTCGAGCTGGTAACATTTACAGGGAGGGTTCCGATACCATATGTATAAAAATAATTTTTTTTTTTTTTTTTTTTTTTTTTTTTTTTTTTTATTTAAAATAATAAAAAAAAAAAAAATTTAATTTTTTTTAAACCAAAAATAATTTTATTTTTTTTTTTTTTTAAAAAACAAAATTTTTTATTATATATTTTAGTAGGAAAAAGGAATGGGAAATTTTTTATTTTTATTTTTTTTTGTGGGAACGTTTTTTAGGACTTTTTATGGGTTGTATCCTAAAAAAAAAAAAATTATTCAAATGTCTAGAATATTTTTAGTAAGATGTGAAACACTCGAAACTAAGCTTTTGAGTAATCTGGAAAGACTCTCATGATTTGCTAGATTTTTGCGGAATACATACTTCAGTAGTACGGAGTAGATCTTTTAGAAGGCCTTAGAGTGCTCTGAGCTATAGTTTGTCTTATTAGGGTTCTGTTAAAACTATATTTCTTATTGAGACATTTTGAAAGCGGATACCCAGCTTATCATAAATCATAACAGATGGGTTTTTTAAAATTTTACTATCAATTTTTTTAAACATTTTAGGATCTTAAATTTTTCTTTGAAAATACAACTAGCCTTCTATCGGATTGTATCTATAAGAATACCACATTGGGCATCGTTAAGCCTCATTGCATCAAAGAAGGTAAATTGGGTGAAATTCTTGAAGAAATTCTCACACACGGTTTTAGGATTACGGCAATGCGTATGGTGCGTATGCAACGCATTAGTTGCGAAGAATTCTACGAAGTTTATCGTAGTTTTATGAAAGAATATTTACCAATGGTTAAGCAACTCTCCAGCGGTGTCGCCATGTGTCTAGAAATTCAATCAATCGACGAAACTAAAAGTACACAAGCCGAATTTCGTGAATTCTGTGGTCCAATGTATTTGGTATGTTTTTACTTCAAATAAAAAGTGAAATAAATATCTCATCTGTATTATACCAACTTTCAGGATAGAGCACGTGAACTGCGTCCAAACACGCTACGTGCCAAATTTGGACAAAATAACGTTGACAATTCTATACATTGTACTGATTTACCTGATGATACAATTATGGAATTAAAATATGTTTTCAAAGTAGTACCATAATTTAAGGTTTTATGGGAAGTTATGGAGTTGCAAAAATTAGCCAAAAAAAAAATTTGTATAAAAATAGAAAAACAAAGAACTAAATCCAAAAAAAAAAATTTTTTTTAAGGTTTTTGAAAGTATTTTACCTAAAAAAAGTTGAAAAATAATTTTTTTATATGTTTTGTTTGGTTTATAAATTTTAAAATACAAGAAAATAAAAAAAAAATAAATTATAAAATTTAAATAAATAAAAAAAAAAAAATAATTTAAATATTATTCAAAAATATTTTTAGTAGGGAGTGTAGGGATTTTCGACTACTTTAATATGTTATGGTTGAAAGAAATTGTTCTGGAAATGAAACGGAAAAACCAGCCAATCTTAGATTTACTTTTAAAATATAAAAGAAGTATTAAGTTAAAAAATTTAAAGGACTTTTGTATATTTTTGTATCTTTCGTGAACTTTTCGAAAACATTTTTCAACAAGGTCGAAAATGACGAAGATTTAATTGTAATATTGACAAATATTATTTCTAGTACTCGGATCATTGTTGAACTGGTTCCTTATTATATACTACGAATTGATACCATTTTGGCTATTATGGAAATGAATAATCATCTATGTATATATTAACAAAAAAAAAAAAAGAAATGTGAGAAGGAGATAATTAGGCCGTTTACTTTCCGGGGAAGCCCCTTTTTATTATTTTACTAAATGCTGGCACTACGACTTGTACTCGGTTGCATTTCATCAGCTTCCATTGTATTCACAGATGTTAGAGACGATTCAATTAACGGTTGTTGCTCCTCGTCATTGTCCGTCAATAATACATTCCGTGCATAATAACTACCGGAACGTTCATGTAACACATATTCATATGCCAGTAGTGTAAATATTATAATGCTTATAAGCATTATGACTGCATAGAAAAGATATTCCGCTGTCTGTGAACTGTAAACATCCAATTGTGTTGTTATCACAACAATTAAATTACCAAAGGCGTTATTCAGAAACCAAGCAGCCGTAACAACGGATTTCATTGTGTGTGGCGCCTGCGTAAAAGCAAATTGTAAGCCCGGAATGGACAGTAATAATTCGGCCAACATCATGAGTAGAAATTGTGGCATTTGCCAAGCAATGCTGACAGATTTAAATGGTGCTGTCTGTAAAGCATAGAAATATTATTAGTTAATAAGTTTAAAACAAAAATACGCGCACCGTTAAATGTTCCTGTAGCAATCCAGCACAAATGAAGGATAGCGAAGCGCATATGCCGCCAACAGTAACACTATGCAAAGGTTTTAGTTCCCAGCCAAAGGCACGTTTCAATAGCGGTGCGCATATGTATTGCCATAATGGTATGAGCATAAAAAGAAATATTGGACCCATTGCCTTGGCCTGATCGGGCTGTATTGTAATGCCAAAAATATTCATATTCATTAATGTCGCCTGAAATGTCCAACTGGAGTCTTGCTGTGCCAAGAGTGCAAAGTATATTGGAAGTGGTATGAACAGTTTGCATATCTGAAAATAGATTATACATAAATTATTTTTGCACTCTTTTCAATTAAAATACGAACAAGTTTTTACTTAAGTTTTGTGTATATCTCGCGTTTCGTTCGGGCCGATTTTGCAAAACGTAACCGGGTTTTGTATAATTATGTATTATATAGTATTACGTTTGGGTTTTAACGAAAACGATCCATTAAAATTGGAGATATACACAAAAACATTGCAAGAACTCAATAAACAGAACTGAAGATAGTATGGAAACTCACTCGCAACACTTTCGAAACATCATCAACAAAACTTTCTTCATAATATCCAACAGCATTATGTAACCAATATTTTGGACGTTTATTGGTCTTGCGATTACGCCATTTTTGTACAATTGCAGTCTTAATGCAACCGTAAAACTTGAGCAGAATATTATCATCGGCCAATTTTTCGGATTTATAGAATAGTTTACCAGTTAGAAAAATAACTAAAAAAAAAAAACAGATTAATATAAATTTTTAATATATATTTCAAAAAATTCACACTTACTCCACGAAATCGTAAATGATCCACCCAGTGTTGCAAATACCGCCGGATAGCATTCCACTTTGCCAAAGCAACTAGTTTTCGAGCGTACCAACGGCGGCAGTATTTTACTTAGAAATATACCAAAATAATAAACGAAATAATAAAACGAAAAATATTCCGCCAAATGTGTAGCCTGTTCCGGCAACTTAAATTGCAGTGCACCTAATGATGTTATGCAAGCGCGTATGGAACCATTACCAATAGCAACGAATAGCAATGAAATTGAAACCAGGAAACTATATAAAAATAAAATAAATAAAATTAAATTTATTAATAAAAATAATAATTATTTATGAACTTACACCATTGAAACTCCCATATTCGGCAGTGATGTCATTACCAATAAAATCCAACCGCCAGCATAAAGAAAACAAAAAGAGTTTATTGTGCGTACATTGCCCATGTAGCTATCCGCAACTATGGCACCAAATATTGGCGTAAACTGTCCAAAAAAATTAAAAATATGCAACACAGTCGTTGAGAAGCTTTCGGTGAAGTTAAGGTCATCGCGTAGATAAAGTGCGAGTATAGCTAGAAAGTAATAAAAAAAAAAAATTATTAATTAAATACCTTTAAGAATCTTAAACAGTTGAGTTAGTAAGTAAACTAAATGTCCAGGAGAATAAGAGTAGCTTGAATTGAGTAGAAAGCATTGAAAATTAAGTTCTTCAGACACAATTAGCCAAAAGGTCTGGGTACATTTTCTTTGTAGTACAACAAATTCTTTCTACTCTAGATTTTGAGCTATTGAAATTATAAAGGATAAATTGAGAAATTGTAAGCTCAGTACCATAAGAATCAGAAAGCTAGACCGAGATAAATCAGAGGAAGAATCGGAAACAGAGTCAGTTCCTACATCGTAGAATTAATACAGTTAAATAATTTATATTTTTTTTAATATTAATTCAAAAACTGAACTCATTTAAGATATAAAATCGGTACGATTAAGAAAAAACCAGGAAAAACATTAACTCGGTGGAACCGAAGTTCAAACACCCGTCACACGATGATTAATCTATCTTTTCTTGAATTAATATGACCGTTCGGTTTGAAAAGAGTTATATATTATACTTATACATGCTACAAATGATGATCCTACTTTAATTATATTTCCTATTGGCTGCTACAATAATTAATTTGAGTATATTTGAAATAAAACGCTTAATAAATAACGCATTTTTTCATAAAAATACTCAACAATTAGATAGGTAAATATCTAAAAGGGTTAATTGTTATAGTGATCTTCCTCAATCATGGGTCCCTTTCTAAGCATGGGCTGATATTAGAAGTGTTCTTACCATATTTGACACAAATCACTTCATATAAAACGCACATTTCATATTAAAAACTCAAAAGTTGGCGTTAGATTTGTATGGGGGCTAAATGCTATAGTGAACCTATTTCAACCATGGGTCTTTCCATAAACAGAAGTGTTTTTACCATATTTGACACAAATCGATTCATAAATAAACCATTTTTAATAAAAAAACTCAAAAATTATTATGAGAGCTATGCTTAAAAATGGGCGTGGCACTTTGATTTTAACACTTTAACCGCTTAGGACTGAGAAAAGCTTAAGATTTGAATTTCATCTCAATATCTTTAAAACTGAGCAAAAGGAACGTGTAACTACAGACAGACGGAGATGACTAGATCGACTCGTCTCATCGGGATTATTATGGGGAAAACTTTATGGGGTCTCCAAAGCCTCCTTTAATGTGTTATAAACTTCACGACACTATGTGTAACGGGTATAAAAATCATCCTACATTTGCAAATAATTGAACAAGAGATATGGAATTCGGTACACATGTTACTACACCAAGAAAAGTATAATACATTGGAAAAATGGGCTGTAGGCGTGGCACCATATAAACGAAAAAAATTCGTCACAAGTTTCCAAATAATGGAACTAGACAATTAATATTTGGTATATGTGCATGACCCAAGCAAGCTCAGCTAGTATTACTATAAAATTTGTGTTAAATTCTTTCAATATAAAAGCTAAAGCGCAGCATAGTTTCCCGATTAAACAACAATTTTCCATGTGCACCTGTTTTTCGCTCGCGCGCCATAAAATCTCGTAGACTAATTAAGAATGAATTAACATTGCGCCGTGCACTTAGTACGGAACATAAATAAAGAAAAACCGCAACACAATATTGATAAGCTGAGATTTTTGTTTTCGGAATTTTAATTGACATTTTGAATTGTAGATAATTTGATTTACAATGAAGCTGTACACATACGCCGTACAATACTAAATAAAATAATTTCCAAATATTTATTATCAATTAAAATTGACTTACTTCGTATGCCATTTGCAGCAAATGCCTCAAAAAATTTTGTTGCCAAAACAAAGCAAACCGCAATTGGATATTTATATTTTATGGGTGGCCTAAGTCCAGCGGCTATACCATAATTTGGTGGCAACGAATGACGTTGACCTTGTTGCATTAGCTTGGCACGAATTTTGGCATCTTCATTGATATCAGCCTGGGTCAATGCACCGATAAGAGGTAATGCTACGGAAACAAGAGTAAAGTTAATAGCTTATCTAAAAAATTATTATCTAATTCCAAAAAAACGTACTCTCTTCGCTGCCGATTTCGGTAGCACGAAAAAGCGGAGCACGTCGCATCTTAACGTTTTACGGCAGCACCTATTGCTTACGGGTTAGTTACTCAGTGTAGTCTTTTTTATCTTACAACTGAACTCGTTCTTGTTCTTGTTTTGATTGGCAGCGTAGCTTATGTTGCTCTAGTTTTGGCGGGGGCGGCGAGGCGACGACGTCTTACATTGCTAAGAAACGCGTTTTGTATGCTGCTGCGGCTTATGTGGTTTAGCGGTTTTTTTTTTAAATATATTTACAATACAATTTATTTATAATATTTTTTTTTTGTTCTAATAACACAGCACAAAACACGTCCAAGACAAAGCACAGCCGAAAAGCAACTGAATGCATTTTATTGTAATCTAGAAATATTTACTTTTGTAGAACTAAGAGAGATGCTTTGAGATTTGTAAGAGTTTCGAGATAATAATTATAAACTCTTAAAATTTAATTTTTGTTTGAATTAGAGATCTTAAATAAATACAAAAGAATTCCACGTTTTGCTTATCAGGCAGGCAAATATTTTGAATACATTTTTGTTTTTTTTTTTTTGAGTTTGAGTTTCACTCATCATCTACAACTGCAGCCGCTCCTGTACAACATCTGTGAAATCTGAACAGAACAATACACCCTGCGATAAGCATATTATTACAAGGAAAATAGTCACGGGACTTGTGTACAATAAGATTCAAATGGTCTGCTGACTAATAAGTAAAACAAAAAGCTTACTTTCACTCACTGATATGGACAAAAGGCACACAGAACAAACGTAGGGTAACAATGTTTACATGTGTAGTTTGTTGTTTATGAATTATGTAATATTTTAAATTGGTGTTACTGAAGTTAAAGGTGAGCCTACTACATTTTGATACTACAGTAGACGCTCACAAATTAGAACCACTTGGTTTTTAAGGCGATTCGAATTTCTGAAATATTCAAATTTCTGGACTTTTTTTTTTGAATATAAATAAAATCATGGAGTATGCATACATATATAGTTCAAGAAGTTACAATAAAACTTTATAATTAATTTTATTGTATTTTAGATATAAGGTTGTCAAATATCTCCCTTCCGCTTTTTTTGCTCTTTACTCAATGCTTTATAAAAAGTGTTAAAAAAGATAGGATTTAGTTCAAATATTCGCCGTTTTGTTCGAAAATCTGTTTCCATTTAGACGGCAACTTCATAGAACCCCCTCCCTATTTGCGAAGAACTCGAACAGCCACTTTTCACAAGCCTCTTTTGAGGCAAACTTTACACCACCAAGGGCGTTCGCCATGGACAGGAACAGGTTGTAAACTCTTAGCACTATGTCCGGGCTATATGGTGGATGCGATAAAACCTCCCATTCGAGCTCCCGTAGCTTCTGACGAGTCACCAAAGATGTGTGTGGCCTTGCGTTGTCCTGGTGGAACACAACATCCTTCCTGTTGGCCAATTCTGGACGCTTCTTTTCGATCGCCTTCTTCAAGCGGTCCAGTTGTTTGCAGTAGATGGTAGAATTAAGAGTCCGGCCATATGGGAGCAGTTCATAGTCTATAATTCTCTTCCAATCCCACCAAACACACAGCAAAACCTTTCCTGGCCGTCAATTTCAGCTTGGCCGCTGTTTGGAACGATTCACCGGCCTTCGACCACGACCGTTTTCGCTTGATATTGTTGTATGTGATCCATTTTTTGTCGCCAGTCACCATCCGCATCATAAATGGTTCGATCTCGTTTCGTTTCAGCAGCATATCGCAGGCGTTGATTCGGTCCAGAAGTTTTTTTGCGTCAAATCATGCGGCACCCAAACATCAAGTTTTTTTTTGTATCCAGCCTTTTGCAGATGGTTTAAAATGGTTTGGTGACTAACTCCCATCTCCTGGGCGATGTCACGAGATGTCACATGCCGGTCTAACTCGATGCTTTCCATGATTTGATCGGTATTCGTCGTCACAGGTCTTCCGCCGGCTGGCTTATCCATGGTGTCGTTTTCACCGGCTCTGAATCGTCGAAACCATTCCTCCGCGGTTCGAAGTGATAGAGTACCATACCCCAAAACACCATTATTCTCACGGAAACGTTTCTCTAGCGGATTTGTCTTTGAAGAAGGAAAACTTCAAAACAAACAGAAAATTCGAAAATAATCGGTAAGTTTGTATGGGGGTTAAAACACTTCTAATTATACACTACCGATATGATATCGATTGAGGTAATATAGAATACAGTTCCCATATACGATTGAAGATAATAAATAATTTTAAAAGGGAGTTCCCCGAATATAAAGTAGAGATAGCGTTGCATACACACATTGAAAATGAGTCGACAAATATACACCAAGATAAGCTACAGCATTAAATATTTTCCCCTTTTGCCTAGAGATTTTAATATGATTGCAATTGATATAACTGAAAGAAGACGTATGGGCAGTTATTGTTAAAAGTATGATACCAGCAGAAAACTATGTATGTAATTGGATATAGTTACTTTTCATGTTAAGATAATTTGCATAAAATATCTTATGGTTTTCTTTTTAAAAAGAAAACTATATAAAAAGACTCGGAGAATCGTTCGTCCAGTTAGAGTGGGAAATGACATCCGTATACGCACGAAGAATAAGCTGTACGAGCTATATACTGACATAGTCATAGTCAAAAACATTTAATACAAAACTGGCTGATCAACTGTGTCGGATGGATGCACAAGCTTCGGCAAATCGGAGGGGCTCGGAAGAGAGAACGTGCGCCGCTGCGTTGGGAGAACCATATCTTGGAAGACATCCGCAATATTGGTATGCCAAACTGACAGACTGTAAATCTGATTTTTACACTTTAAATTAAAATCTCATTAAACACAACATAGGCATATTTTTTTAAACATAATTTTGAAGTAAATAGCGAATGAAGTAGTTAAAGTTTTATGAGTCATTCTTTATTTAATAAATTAAAAAAAAAGAAGAGTACAAATAATGTGATTTTTTTTTGTTGTTGTATATTTTTTACTTCATCATTTATACTCCTCCATAATCTTAATGTTTCTCTCTAGCAACAAATATTTATTTTTAATGTTTTTTTTTTGTTTAATATTTCTCCCAATGACTAAAACATATGCCATCTCATTTCCTTTATTTACAGGAAAAAAATAAAAATTATTATTATGTGTGTTTTTTTGCGCAATTAATATTATTTATATAAATATATTAATTGTGTTTATCAATCAATCAATTAATATTATTATTTTGCGGCACTGCAAGTTTTTATTTTATATATTAATAATATATTTTTAAATATATATATATCTGCGTTTGGATATTGTTATTTGGGTTTTTTCTCAAAATTTCATATTGCCTTAATGTCGAAAAGTTACTTAAGTGTTAAGGATGTTGTTGGTTTGTTTTTCTTGTTTTTTTCTTCGCTTCTCCTTCTTGAATTTTTTAATTATTTGTTATATTTACTTTCGCCATTTGCAATTTTTTTTTTTTGTTTGTTAGCAAAATAGCAACAGATAGTATTGTACGCGTTTCTCTCTCTCAACAATGTGTTAAAATGAAATTCGTGTACAAAAAAGTTTGTTATTTAGTCACATTGAATTGGTTTAAACCTAGGCAGCAGCATTCTCTTGCTTTTTGTCGCCATCAGCTTCAGTTGTAGCTGCTGCTGCTTTGGTATCGTCATCTTCATTCTGTGATAAGCTAGGAATCTCATCATCTGAATCTTCATCATCATCGACATTAAAATCATCGAATTTATTATTCCAATCACCACCAGAACTATTTAAGAAGTTACCAAACATATTGTTGTCCTTGACATCTATTGTAGAAGAAATTTTATTTTTAATTATTTTATTTATTTAATAATTTGTTTTTTTTTTTATTAAAATACTTACCAACATCCTCTTCATCGGACTCATCTCGCCACTTGGCAAAGTTTGCCTTTAAGAAATGCAATTTGGTTTTATCATTGGTCAATGATGACCAAAATGGACCACTCTCTTTTTCGGTATTGTGAATTCGAGGCAACGTCCAATATTCTTATTTGTAACCTTTTCCGGATCAACCGAATGCAAAAAATTCAATGTAACATCGTATTTTTTGCTTGGATCAAGCACATTGACGCCTTTGAAGTTAAAGCTATTTTCTGTGACTCTGGTTTTATGAAAAAAAATAAAGATTATATTAGATATTTTTAATTGGTACACATAATGGAGTTAATAAAACTTACTTATGTTCAATGTCCTTGCATTCAACATCAATAATCACATATAGTACATCGTTTCTTTGGGCCCAGGAAACTGGTGGCGGAATTGTACTGTAAATGAAATAAAACATGATAAATTTATATAATTTTCAAGATGGTAGTTTTTCTTTAATTAGATTGTATGAATCTGTTTTATAGTTTATTTAGTTCCAAAACATTATAACTGAAATAGAGGACAGAAACTATGTTTAAAATCGAAGGTTCATAACTAAAGATTTAATCAAAACTGTACATAAATTTATTAAAGATCAGATAACAAAATTTGGAGAAATTAAAAAAGAAGTCATAGTTTTATTTACAAGGTTTGTACTGCGCTGCACTTGGTTAAACCGGGCCAAACAGGAGCTTCAATTGGTTTAATGAAGATTATCCCATATATATCAATAAAAAATATATATAAATAAATAAAAAGAAAGAATAAAAAAAGCTTTTTTAATAGAGCATTCTGAGCAACACATAGAGATGAAGTCAAGTGTTTTAAATAGCAAAAGAACCAGAAACAGCAGTGACAAAGAAAATTCTAAAATGTCAAAGTTTATCGGTTTACCAATCTGCTAAAGAAGAGATTCATTTGAAAAATTTGTAAAGAGTCGTGTCATACCATGATACGCATGTGAACAAAAAATGGTCTAGGTACGTGCAGACACGCTCTTAAGAACAAAGGAATATAGTAAATAAGATTCTTTCGTGCATTGTCCCAGTTTCAAAAGGACGACACACCATTGGGTTATTGATTCCTTGAAGAGTAAAGGATTCATACAGTATGTATGGCATCTAATCAGTGATGACAGTAATTTGCGCAGTTTAGTTTTGCCAAACAAGAGGATTAAATGTACAAAAACATTCCCAAAATTTTAAATCTTAGGAAAGGAGCAGTATGGACGGGTTGTCTCCGTTTATATCATCAATGAAGCTGGATTTAGAAACCGTCCAGAAAAGTTATTATAGTCTTCTTACTATTGTTATACAAATAAATAAACATATGCTAAATAACGCGCTCAGTTATCGGAGATTTTGAGAAAATAAATAGAAATACGACGATAGCAACAGCAAATTTAACTTGTTACTAAAGGTCCCACGCACAGCAAAACGGTTGTCTCTAAGGAGCTGCTCAAACGACAATTTTCTTCATAGTTGCCAGGTACAAAGTTATTTATACAGAGCGGCCGCATGGATCGCAATTTAAATAATAATAAATTGGACAGAATTTTTTTCTTTTTTTCAACTAAAACGCATTTTATTTCACGCTTTATTTAGCAAAGCCTAAAAATGCGTTCCATGACAACAACAAAAAATAACTTTAAATATCAATGCCGGCCGGCGCTTCTTTTATTATTTTTTTAAACAACGTCGTCAGTCAACTTCTTCTTGACAATGCCGCACGCATTAGCAGCAGAAGCAAAAGAAATAAAACCGCGATTTGCTTTTTCAATAAATTAAAAAAAAAAAAAAATTTAGAATTCGCTGCAAACCACAATATTGCTGATTAAAATAATTCATGAGTTTTACAATTTTGTTTTGTCATGAATATAAGCAACGGCGCCGCGGCATTTAAGTCAGTCAGTCATCGTTTTTTTTTTATTCTAGAAAATGCTCTAATTGAGAAACATAACCTCAAAATGCTTTGTGAGAAAAAAAAATGATCGACAAACAGATTTTAAATTAAAATTAGATTTAGTTAATTTCGTCTAACAATATGCAGCATTGAATTTGCAGACCACACCCTCTTTGATTATTGATAAAATCAATGAAATATTTATACAGTTTCCATTTTAACTTTAATTTGTTAAAATGCACTTTGTCTGCAAAGTAAAGAATGACAGAAGACGCGCTGCTGCTGCCGCCGGAACACAAAGCACGCGAAAAAGAAGCCACACACACTCGAAATTATGCACCGCAACGCCCCCTCTAATCTATGAAACGCACAAACACACATACACGCATACAAAAAGGTCGAAGAACACGGCGGCGGCCTATTGCACTTGAATTTAGTTATTTATCATTAAAATGTTTTTAACTATTTTCTTGTTATTATTATTGTTGCTTACCCTTCAGACATCTTTGCGTTATATTTTTTTTTTGACGAAACTGTTTTAACAACAATGCGCACCAATTGTTTATTTTAAGAGAGAACTAAACTATTTTTTTGTCGTCGTACCGCAAAGACAAGTTTCGCAAAGCGACACAAAAATTGTAATGAAAAGAATAGAATGATGGAAAAAAAGCAAAAGCAGCGTAGCTCACTGTGATTGTTTGTTTTTGTGCAAGCGAGACAACATCATTATTGTTGACATATGCACGATATTTGTACATAAATAAATCACAGTTACTGTACAACCGGTAAAATAATGAGTGCAAGGAGTATGAATTTTGCGATTGTTGCACACGGTTCCAATGTGACGAATAATCGGTATAACCTAGTGATGGAAGTGAAAAATTATTTTAAGAAATATTAATCACATTTCTATCAAAAATTGTTATTATTATCGATTACAATTAATACAGACGATATATAAATTATTTTTAAACAGGCGATCGAATTTATAAAACATTTTAAATTCCGTCCAACCTCATAGTCTTAGGTAAAAATGACTTTCTAAGCATGCAACACTAGATCTATAGACCTTTCCATTAAAAAATACAAAGGTTCGCGGGGCAAAAAAAAATTTATAAATCCTCAACTCAATTGTTAAATAACCGGACCGATAAAAATATATTATCTCTCATCTCTTATGTCTTTTGACAGCTGCTGTCACTGTGTTAAATCGCACACACACATATATACATTCTCTCTTACGGGTGACTTTTTTCATTGCGTTTTAGGTACGATTACTTAACCAATATTTTTGTAAAATATCAAAAAATTAATTTAATTTACATTATAGAATGTTGCGTCTTGCTGCCGGTAAAGTTGCCAACGCCATGCGCGGCACCATTGGTGCTACTGGCGCTCGCGTTACAGCCGTTCGTTATTCTCATGGTCATGAGGAATCTGCTGAGGCTTTTGATCAGCGTTACGAGAAATACTTCAGCCGCGAAGGTATCGATGGCTGGGAAGTACGTAAGGGCATGAACGATTTGCTCGGTATGGATTTGGTGCCTTCACCAAAGGTCATCGAAGCTGGTCTACGTGCTGCACGTCGTGTCAATGATATTGCTTTGGCTATCAGGTGGCTGGAAGGCTGCAAGGACAAGTGCGGTGATCAAGTAACAACATTGTATCCATACTTGTTGCAAAATATTCAACCAACACTCACTGAATTGGGCGTGCCAACTGTTGAGGAGCTTGGCTATGATAAGCCTGAATTGGCGCTCAAGTCAGTCTACGATATGTAAATTTTCGTTGTGCAGTGGAAGGAGAAGCATTTGTCGTGCGATATGATGTGCTATTTTAGTTTAAAGATAATAGAAACCAAACAAATAAACAAATCATGTAAAAACTAGTTTGATGGATGGATAATATTTAATGTTGTAGCGTGGAGCTGGAAAAAAGATTGAATAAGGAGAACGAATAAAGCTTCACAAACCATAACTTTTTGTGCGTTTGATTATATAACTGGGGAAGGAACTATTTGGACTAGGTGCTACATATGATGTACAGGTTATGCGAATTTATTAAAAACTTATATGTGAATTCCTGTATCTTGTGAAACTCTCCGTAAGCATTTACAATGGAGAAATCTTCAAAATGAAAGAAGTTTCTTTGTCAATAATAACCTAGAGAAAAACCAAAATTTCAATAGCTGAATACAAATTGCTTGGGAACAGTTAAGTACCGGTTTATCTTTTTAAAAGTATAAAAAAATTGTTACACATTAGAAATGGTCGTCGGGACATGGGTTCGAAAAATAAAATACTTCCAGTAAAAATTTTAATAAATCCTGAAACTTCAATAATTTTTTTGTCCATTTAATATACTTCGCATTTCTATAAATTTTCAAAATGCATTTATTTCGGTAAAAAAATAGTTTCACTATTTCAAATCTATTAAATATTTTACATATTATAGATAGAGCACGATATCTTCCATATCATGCATGGCGACCACTTGAATATTATTTAATATTACCCATAAAATAGTCGTTTTTAAATTAAGCTTTCCATTTTTGTAAAATTTGAGCTGCCTTATCCAAATTTTCTTGTTTCTTAATGAAACAATAACGCACAAAATCTTCACCCAAATTTTTATTATCGCCGCTATAAAATGCGCTTACCGGTATGCCCTGTAAGCCCATGTTCTTTGTCATCCATTTGGTGAATCTATAATCCCGATATTTATCCGTCTCTGAATTCAAATCTATTTTCTGTGGTAATTTAGTCCAATCGGCTAACATAAAATAACCACCTTCAGGTATTGTTGGATTCATACCGGCATCTGATAAAAATTTAGCCATAAAATCACGCTTCACTTGCAGTTCACGTGGTAAACTTTGGAAATAAGATTCCGGTTTACCCAAACGTGCCAATTCAATTTCAAAACTACGTGCAACACCCTCTTGCAGTGGTGTAGGACATGTATATACTGAATTCTGATGTACCATTTGTAGATTATTAATTAGATTAGCAGGACCGTAAGCCCATCCAATTTTCCAACCCGTAACCGAGAAAGTTTTACCAGCAGAGCCAATAGTTATGGTGCGTTCCCACATATCGGGTAAAGTACAAATGCGTATATGTTCAGCACCATCGAATACAAGCCATTCATAGACCTCATCCGAAACACAAAGTACATTCCATTTGCGACACAGTGCAGCAATACGTTCTAATTCAGCGCGTGTAAAGACCTTGCCAATGGGATTGTGCGGCGTATTTAAGATGATCATTTTTGTTTTCTCATTGAAAAGTTTCTCGAACTCAACATCGTCGAGAACCCAATCGGCTGAGCTAATGGCACCATCCGTTTTGCCCTATATGAGATGAAATTAAAATTAATTAAATGGTACAACTATTAAATATACGAGGTGTGTTCCAAAAGTATACGATTTAAGTTCATAACTAAATAAGGCTTCACTTTCGTGTAGTTCAAAACATCTAGAATCGTTCTTGCTAAGATCGATTGCTCTCGGAACACACATACCAAATACTTACCGGTTTAAGTGGTATAAATCTAGGTACACCACCAGCCATCTTTACCATTGGTTCATAACAATCAAAAAATGGTTCTATTATGATAACCTCATCGCCGACATCGACATGTCCCATAATCGTAGAATAGAGTGCTTCATATGCGCCACATGTTATAAGTACATCGGTAAGCGGATTAAGCTCACGTTGCACCAAACCACTATACAATTTAGCAATTGCCTGCACAAGGCGCACATGACCCTATACAATTTATAATAAATTATAATGAAACTTTGAAAACTAGGTATGCACTTTGTACTGCGAAACTTACAAAACCACGTGTGTATTGTTGCAGCAGCGGATTATCACTTTGTCCAATCTCAATCAAAGCGTTGGTGACATATTCCGGCGCTGCATCATCCGGAAATCCTTGACCCAAATTTAATGGTTTATATTGCATAGCCAATTGTATATATTCATTCCAGACGCTGGGCGTGCTACCCTGTAAACGCTTGGGAAGATCAAATTTACTCATGTTATTTGCGGCGATGGTGGCGAGATAACGTGGCGACTGTTGCTGCTGCTGCGCTGGTTGTTCTTGTTGAAATAATAGTTTTAACTGCTTAAAAAGTTGTTTTGTAGAGCTTCGATGTTGTCGCTGTTGTTGTCCCAATATGCGTAGCATCTGTTTAAATAAAAGAGAATATACATTGTATGAAGGTGACTCTCTTCTTTATTGCTTAGAAAGATTATAACGCCGATAAGATTATTACTCGCTGATTTAAACGCACTTTTTCTTAGGTTCTATTTTAATTATTTATTTATTTTTTTTAATATTAAATCACAGCAAATAAATGCAATTAGCGTTGTTCTAAATTCGTTTAATTTATTTTACTATATGCGACACTATTTATGTTGCATAATAAAAAAACAAAAATTGGTTTTGTTGTTAAGAAACAAGAACAGCCGAGCGCGGCGAGTTTTGTTTAAAATTTCTACACAGGCACTCACATACACACACGCATACATGAAGAGCGCACAGCTGACCAAATTAATGCATACAAAAAAAAAAAAATAAAATAAAATTGATTATAAATTCGCAATAAAAAATGTACAAAATTAATTTACAAAAAACACTAATTTATACTCAAAATTTGCAAAAAAAAAAAAAAATAAATATAAGCTGCTAATTAAACGTTTATAAACGTTTTGAACACTTGTTGCTACACTTTTTTTTTTTTTTGTAAAAGAAAAACAAATTATTAATATTTGCTGTTTTGTTTACTTATTACTAATTATTTATTATTATTATTTACTAATTTTTTATTTTGTTGGCTTAGACTATTCAATAAATCGCTTAATTTCCAGCTTAGATCGGTACTGCCCCAGCCTAGAGCTAGGTTTTTTTGCTTAATAAAATTCTTATAGCGATGTGCAAGACATAACAAACTGTGTTATCAATATTGCACAGTGGACAGAATAGATACTTTTTTACACAAATTTAAAAAATGGAATTGAATTTGGAAAATATACATATGTAGTAAACAAAAAAAAAACAAGGAAAAACATTAACTTTGATGGAACCGAAGCTTAAATACCCGTCATACGATGATTAGACTAATTTATCTTGAATGAATGTGTGTGTTCGGTTTGAACACGGGCTATTTGCTATAATTATCTTAATTTAATTATGTGTCTTTCTGAACCCTTCGACATTCAAAGTGGAGTACGCCAATACTGCATCATCTCACCAATTCTGTTGCTAACAGTAATAGGAGATGTTCTACTGTCAGCGCTGCAATCACTCCCGAACACCGGAATAAGATGGTCGATGACTGACAAACTCCAGCACCTCGACTAAGCTGACGACATTTGCCTTCTCGCGCATACCATGTCGGATTTATCCTTGAGAGGGCATCTTATTCCGCTGTGCTAATAAACAACACGCGGAAAACAGTCTTCCTCAGCCTCAGTCTTAGGATGGACGACAAATCGAGATGGTTGAGAACTACTAGGGCTAACATCGAGCCGCTCTGCAGAAGGATCATGCATCAAAAGTGGAGATGGATTGGGCATACACTTCGTAAGCCTGTGGGCAACATCACACGAAAAGCCGTGATGGTAGAGGTCGAAGAAGACGACGTCCCCGAAAAACATGGAGGAGAACAGTGTCAAGGGAGCGACGAGAAGGACTTCACATACCAGGGTGGAGTCATCTTGCAGCCCTTGCAGAGAACAGGATGAGGTGAAGAGCAGCTATTGACGTCCTATGACCCATTAGGGTTTCATGAACCGAAGAGAGAACTATTTTGAAGATGAACATTTTTTCATATAATTCTTAAAAATTGGAGATAAATTTCTATAAGGGGTTCTATTTATGTTATAGTAGTCCCAACTTATTAGAAGTGTTTTTAAGTGTTCTTTTAAGCAAATGCCAAAAAATGGGCGTTGCACTTTGGTTATAACACTTTAACTGCTTAGGTTTTAAGTTTTAAATTTCATGACAATATCCTTAAAACTGAGCAAACGAAACGTGTAGCTACTTGTAAGCTGCCGATGTTGCTAACCTTGTCTATAACAAAGATTCTAAAAATAGGATAATATTCTGATGAATCACTTGGTCGTAACTTGCCGATAGTCTCAGAATAAGTACCAATTTTAGATTCAACCGACACATTGATCACATATATCAGGCTTGTCTGGAACGGTCCTCAACTTAAAGTCACCTCCAGTAATGTCTTCTGATCTTTTTTTCAAAAGTAAAGCGTAGAAATATTCTGGTTTGTTGCAAAAAAAGCAATATACATATTTTGATTTTAAAAATTAATTACATTTTTTTATTTTTTAGAACTACTCCTTATATATTCGTATATATAATTTACAGTAAAATTAATTTGCTTCTAAGGAAATAAAAAACTTAATTGTTTGTACTGAATTTTTTTAAACTAAATTTTTACTACGTTTGCGTATGCCTTGAAACACCGATTTACTATTGTTTCAAGTAATCGAACCGATAAGAAAAATAGAGATATTAAAAGTAGCACCTACTATTTACTTATATAGAAGGCATGGTTTTTGATAACTCGATTTTTTTGTCGTTTCGATTATCGGTTCTTTGACGCAGTTACGACTGTAGTGAAAATGCAGTTTTGTTTAATACTTTTACGTAACACAAATTAATTATTAATTACACATTTCCGTTTTGCAACGTTGACAGCAATTTTTGATTTTTCGCTATTAACACTTGCTCCTCCGAGTGCATCATAGCTCTTGGCAGACGAAATTTTGTTGATATCGCCGCACCCGTACATGTATTTTGCATTTTAAAACATGTAGCAGATATTGTTAAATATTTACGCGCTAATTGCGATAAAATTGGATAAGATTTTTCATGTAGTTTCCACCAATTGAGCACATCATATGAATATGCTAAACGTGGTTCCCAATTAAAACGTTTAAGTTCATGCCCAATGTGATCATCGATTGATTGTTGCAGATCATCACTAAATAAACCCGCTAAGGTGCTTTTCTTTTTTGGCATTTCATAATCTGTCATTATATTATCCTGCCGCACTTCTAAACGAAATGCTGACTCAATGGCAGAAGAATTTTCTGGTTTCTTAAAACGTGGATCTAGATATGCAGCCATATCGAGATGTGTTACATTATCTTTATAGATACTAGTAAACTCATTGGCTAATTTTTCCATTTGTTTTTGTAAGATTAATGTATCCGGTTCGTTGTTTATGATTGTAAAATTTCGTAACAGTGTTGCAATTTCTTGTACTGATTTTAGTATGGCTGTGCCAGTTACATCCGTTTCCATACTTAGCGTATTATTAAATTTTTTAAGTTTCTCCAGCAATGGCAGCAAAGCTTGTAATATACTTAGCTCACGATTATCCAAAAGATACGTAGTATATTGACCATCGGAAAAGTTACTTAGAAATTCCTTTAAAGCATCTTGATGCGTTAATGCAAAATTTATTTGATTTAATTTCGAACACCAAGAACCAACAGGCATACATTCCGCTTTTAATAACAAATTTCGTTGTATGTCAGGAAATTTGCATGTTGCGCTTTTACTGTAAGCGAATATGTTGATCAGATTTTGTAATTTCTTTAAAATTCTTTCAATTATAACAATCTCGTATATTGAGCAAACAAGTTGTTGCATAGCATGCGCTATACACGGTGTACTTTTAAAAATGCATTTTTGAAATTGCCTGGTAAATGTTCGTTTTGCTTTCACTGGTTACAGCAACGATTTTGGAATTTTCAATACCAAAATCATTCATTACTTCCTCAAGTAGCGTTTGTACATTATCCGTTGTTGCTGGCATTTCAGCCTGACGACATGCAAGCGCATAGGATTTAATTTCCCAATCATTCGTTATTAGTGTACATGTTACATCAAGTATATAACGCTGCTTAACATCACTCCAAGAATCTATAGTTAGGGATATGTATGGTGTTTTTTCTATAGCATTTCCGATTTGTTCATTTAGTTGATTATAAATTTGTGTTATTCTGTTATCGAAAAATGTTGATGATTGTAATGGCATTTGATAAGCAGGTACAATGGCTTTTATCAATTCGCAAAAATTTTCATCAATGGAGGAAGCAGGCATATTTGATGTTGATATATATTTAGCTATTGCATCGGTTATACGCTCATTTTCTGCATGTTGTAATAGCGGTAGTGGATTTAATGTGGAAGTATTAGATTGCCTGAAAGTTGTAGCGGGTTCCGGTGTATCTGGTAATATGTTATCTTCATACATAGCGCTAACATTGTTGCTCATAGTTGTGCTGAAAATTATACTAAAAAAATTATTATTAATAAATTAAATACAGAAACATATGAACAGTTCTACTATGGGTGCCTACGGGTATTTGTCTCCTTCAATTTATTCAGACAGTCAAGCTGCAAGACTAGCACTTGAATGTTCAAGTTTTTTTCCCAAGGTATGAAAATAAATATCTGCTGGGTTCCTGGTCACAAAGGTATGGACATGCATGCGTTGGTTCTTCATCACCCATGTGGGTCGGGCCTTACAGTGTTTTGATAGTTTTTCAAGGACTCTATGCATACATCTGTCTATCTATCTATCAATCAATGAATCAATCAATCTAAAAATCTATCTTTTTTTATCAGACGAACTCCGAATGGTGATATTCTCTCTAAAGTCTTTGAGTTGGTACAACTGAAAGTAGTCTAAGAGGACACCCGTTTATTGTTTGGAAAGCACAACAGTGTCGCATCCATATCGGACTATAAAAACAGACATATGTCTGTAATGGGCAAATCCAGCTCTTCTGAATTACGAAAAGGAAGGCGGGCGGTTAAACCACAGGTCGATAAAACGGATAAAAAGCATTTTAGCCATAACCATAAAGAGCTTGACGTAGTGTCTGGACCGCGGTCGCAAGACAAGCAAGTGGTCAAAGCAAAGTTGAAGGTGCAAAACGCCTTCAAACGTCCTTACACAGCACTAAGGTCGGAATGCAGACATGACGGGCTTCCTGAGCAGGAAAAATGGGTGCTGCGACCTTCGATATGTCTTTGTACCCAACCAAATTGTGGTTATGTTATGAGACTAAGGACATTTTCTGCTGCTTTGATGAGCCTGAGAATGTTCTTCGTCAAGGAATGTCTGATATTTTCAGGGGTTATAATGCAGCGATCAAACTGCATGAATCTAAATCTAGCCAAGGCTGGGCAATCACACAAGATTTGTGAACTGGTTTCATCATCTTCCAAACAGAGTCTACACTCCGTTTCGGAGGACATACTTATTTTGTTCGTGTGAAATTTTAGAACGTTATGACCCGTAAGGTACCATGTGAGTAGTCTTAAATAAATATTCCTTTTAGGAAAGATTAGCAGAGTAAGTTGCTTAGCCTGCGGAAGGCCAGGAAAGTGTAGCCAGTTGAGAGACAAAGTCTGTGATATGGAGAGTTTTGCTGAGGTCCAACTGATCACAAAGACTTCAATGGCGTGGATGTCTGATTGGGCCCGAAATCACCCAAAGTATCTTATATTGTGTTTTTTTGCTACTTACTCATTTGTATTGTTTAAAGCGTTGCTTTTCAACTTGACATATATGTCGTGATGTGCCCCTTTAAGATGTTGAAATAAATTTGTGGTATTATTTTTACAGGCAACCGTTCGATGGCAAGTTAAACATTGTGCTCCTTCGTCGACTCGAATGAAATGATTCCAAGCTTCACTACGTTTCTTATTTATTTTCAATTCGTATTTTGGTCTTTTGGCTGAACTGGCTTCACTATTCGACTGGTAAGTGTTTCTATTTTATACAAAATAAGAAAAACATATATATTTTATTTGTTTGTTTTTTTTTTTTTTTAAGAATTTTACTTACTGCATTAATTTTTGTTCCATGCTCGCCGGGTACTGATAGGAAGATACACTTACGTTTTCCAGCTTCGTCCATGCATCCATTTGATCTTCATCATCGATATTAAGCTCTTTTTTGACTGCAAACTCATTCATTATCATAAAAAAAATGATGATTTACTTTATGCTTAAAACTAATTTTGTTTTTGATTAATTGTTTTGTTTCGTAGTCTTTTTTTCTTTTTCATTCGCATAAATGCACAACATATGGTTTAGTGTTGCCAGATAGGTTTTTATATTTTACACACAATTTCTCAAATTCAATTTCGCTTAGCGATTAAATTCAAAATATCTATAAATTCTTAAAATCTGTTTGCTATAAAACAAAATTTAATTAAAATTTTTTTTTATTTTGCACTTAAAAAAATTTTTAATTTCTCATTTAGTCCAAAATTTTAAATGCATATTGTAATTCTAAATTCGTATCATCGGGTAGATCAGTACAATGCAGCGCATTCAAAACTTTTGTGCGTCCAAATTTTGAACGTAACGTATGCGGTCGCAATAATTTGGCAATTTCCTGCAAAAAAAATTCAAATGAATTTTTTGATTAAGTTTCATATCAAAATAAATTACTATACATACCGGATCCATTGGACCACAGAAATTACGAAATTCGCTATGCGTATCTTTGGTTGTATCTGTAGCGATAATCTCCAGACACATACAAGGACCACTAGCTAGTTGTGCTACCATAGGTATATATTCGGGTAATATGCCACGATAAACTTCATAGAACTCTTCGCAATTGATACGCGCCATAAGTAACATACGCATTGCAGTTATTTGGAAGCCGTTATTGAGAATCTCATCGATAATACGTCCCAAATTGCCTTCCTTAATGCAATGCGGTTTGATGACAGCCAGTGTGGTATTATTGAAGGTACAATTCTTTAGAATTTGATTATGCATATCGAAGAAATATTTTGATAGCTTAAAATAAATAGATTAAAAAGCTTTAAAAAACACATCAGAAAAAAAAAATGATCATAAACTTTATTTTATTTTGGCTTATAAGTGTATAGTCTTCGAGCGAGAAGTAGAGTTATCTTTAGAACCACAAAGTTACACTCTACAAGACATGCTACTAGTCCCGGTCCTACTATATAGAATATCGTCGTCAAGTGGACGATTTCCGTATTCGCATTAACTATATTATGAAATCAGTTTTTGATACATACTACGTATGGCTGCCGAGGCTCCGGGAGAAAAATTTAGCCGATCAAAACTTAAAGAAAATCGGAAGGGTACATCAGCGAAAAAGGCTAATACAGCGATGGATCTTGAAAGACATCCGCAACTTTGGAAGCTCCAATTGATATCACTAGATTATCCCCGCTTGGTCAAAAACCAAGAAACTTAAATACCCGTCACACAAATACCACAAAATGCTACGAAGTAGTCGATGCCCGATAAAGCTTAAGTTTAAACTTTCATTTAAATATCTTTAAAAGTGACTGAATGACAAACTTTCCAACAAAGTGATAACCGTGCCGGGTATACAAAAAAAAAAAAGTAGGGGTCATATTGAACAGTGAGTTTTCATTCACATAGCTATTTTAATTAAGTTTTTGGACAGTTGGAAACCCGCATAATGTACCACTTTTCAAATACCTTATAGACATCCTCATCATTTTCGACGCAATAGATACCATTACGCATTTCTTCATTTTCAAAAAATGCAGCTAACGCGGCAGGTATTTTGTTATCTAAAGTACCAGCATTTCGTTGACATGTTAATATATTCTGTGTTACATTGTCTCCGAGTAATTCCAGGCCTATAGATGGACCAGAGAGTAGTTCATTTGTAAGTACACTAAAAGCAAAAAATAAAAAGAATTGCAATAAATTAATTAAAAAGCACTAAATCATTACTTACGATGCTTGCACATCCTCGTTGCTGCTTAAAAACTGTGAAACCGTCTTTGGTGTAAATTGAACCATCATGCCATTATTTATGCAGATATTACTATCTAGAAAAGCGATCAATACCTTTCCAAAATATTTCGACAAAATATTATGTTTGAGCAGCACAAAGGATCTGTTTTTTTTTCATACAAAGAAACGGATTAACTGACGCGTTAATTGCTTAAGGTAATAATTTACTTTTTACGATGTTTATCTAATGTATTCTTTGTCAATTCATCGTTATAATCGACAATATTAAATTGACGTCCAAAGATATCAATTTTCGAGCCCACAAAGAAATCTCGTTCGCTTAGTTCAGGCATTTTAGTGCGCCGCAGAAAGGTTTTTCTGGTACGCAGCTCGTACTGAAAAAAAAATTTTAATTCTTTGAAGTTTGTAGTTTACTGTAGCTACTTACCGCTTCGACAGATTTGTCAACCGTAAAATATGAAATAATAAAAGAACGTACTATACCAGCCTCCTCCTGGTACCACTCAGCAATAAAAGACAAACGCATCGACTGCAAACAGAAACTATGCAATTTGTGTTTAATAAATTAATAAGCAACTTACCATTTTTTAATTAATAAATTGCCATGAAAAACGTACAGAAATATATAAATTATTTAATATTTATCTTTAATGTAAATATATTTTTTGAAAAATAAACTTAAGTGCACTTTGGTTTTTATTTATTTTTATTTATATTTTTGCCGGCTGTTGTTGTTGTTGTGTTTGTTGCCTATAGCAACCAAATGATATCGACAGATATGGCAACACCGCGCTTAACAAAACATGTGTTCGTACACAACAAAAAAAAAAAAATAAACAAAAAAAAACTGCACAAACTACAGATTTTACTCTAAATTCGCTTTAAAAAATATAAAGAACACTTAAATTTAAATAAAAAGAAATGAATGTATGCGACTTTGCCTTTGTATGTCGTTTTTGTTTACAACGTGAAATTAAAAACGAAAGTGACGTCACAACGACGTTGGATTCACTTAAGCTAAAGTCGCTCTACGATTTTCCGGCAGCAACCACAACGGACAAAATGAACATTGCACAAATAATGACAGAGACAACATCACGAATTGTTATTAGCCCCGATGATGGACTACCACAACAAATTTGTACATATTGTCTAAAAACACTTTTAGATTGGCAAACATTTCAAAAAATGTGTATCGAAACAGACAGAATTATGCGAAATATGATAAAAGATGAAGGCCAGCATGGGAAAGCACCTACAGAAAAGTCATTGCCAATGAATACAGAATCGTTTGATGAAATTTCTATTGAGCAGACAATTAAAATGGAATCAATTAAGGAAGAATGTCAAAGTGAAGATGAATTTATAGAAGAGGAAGATACAGGCAAATTGTAAGTAATTTTTTGTTTTGCTCTTTGGAAAGTTTTTAATTATTTTTTGCTAAAAAAAAACATTTTTAGAAATGTTTTCGAAGCTCAGAATTTATCCACTGTTAAAGAAGAAGCCTCAGAATCTAATGAACAACAGCAGCAGTACAGCCAGAAGTATATTAATTGGCCCAATGTTGCATTGATCAATAATCCCATTACTAATGACTGTGATATGGAAGACAAAATGCTAAAGCAAAACGAAAAACGGTAAGTTCAAAAATTTTAGGTATACTATATGAGAGGGGCTCCACTTCTCCATTGCCATAGGACTGTGTGATGTATTTGCGAAAAAATGCCTTATCATTACCCTTTTATTTTGGTTCGGCATTGTTGCGGACCATCTCTAAACACAATTTTAGCTTCCGTAGGAAAATATTTTTTATACCCTTTTTGTATGAAAATAGTTATTTTAATTGGGTAAAAGCTTCTTCTAATGGCATCCAATATCAAAAAAAGGTGCCACACCCATTTTTTGATATGGCCAACATTCAAACCTGGCGCCCATTTATGATATTTTGTACGAAAATAATTTTTCTTTAGGGATATATTCACTCCAATCTGGGTAAAATCACTTCTACTGTTATCCTATGAATATGCTACCAATATGACAAGGATCGGGCCACTATAACATATAGACCCCATACAAACTCACCTTCCATTTTTCTATTTTTTCAAGAAAGTTATTTAAGTTTCGTGTGGCGGGTATTTGAGCTTCGGTGCTACTGAAGTTAACGTTTTTGCTTGTTTTTTAAATAAAAAAAAGGTTTTGTATGAGAGGTGGTTCAATTTGATGAAAAAAAGATTTATATTGTATGAAAATTTAATGTGAGATATAGTAACTAAATTCTTCAGAACTATTGTACCATTGAACCATAACTATTACCATAGAAAATTAAATGGGAGCAAATAAAGAACGCGTTATTAAGCTTTGCAGTTTTTTGAAGGAAGTTTAATTTTATGGAAACAATGAGAGTCACAGAAACTTTCGACCACTCTAGGAATTAATATTAAAAAAAAAAAAGTTTTTACATTGCAGAAAATAAATTCCTGTTTTTTTAGTTTATTCTACCCATGGGGAGTCTCTATTTTTAAATTAGAAAATATTTATACATCTAATGTGCACATGTATGTATTTTCAGTATGGACAACAATTTAAAAAAAAGGCGGAGCAACGTGTGTGGCAATAGGTGCAGCCTTTCTCACTGCAAGAAATCACGAAGGGATTATCCCGGACTAAAGCTCTTTAAGTTTCCTAAACAAAGTCCAGACGTTTTAATTGAGTGGGCTCATAAATGTGGCTTTACTGAGGAGTTTGTGACAAAATCGTCTGCACTATTCTTATGCGCGGATCATTTTTCTCCAAAACAAGTGGGCAAAAGATATCTGAAGCCGGGAACAATACCTGACAGAAACCTCAAATAATATATAATATATTGTATAATATGTAATTAGTCTAATTTTTTTTCTCTCAGTTTCCGTTCCGAAAGATTTCTTCGGAGGTCAAATTGATTCATGTTCTCAAAAAGAAAAAAATTGTTTTTGCGATTTGAAAAGTATTCCTTGTTAGTTAATGAAATAAAAAGTAATTGCCAATTTTACCAAATAAATAAATTTTAGATCTTTTTTGAAAATCAAGTTTGACGTTAGTTGATATATTTTGATATATTTGATGATAAATTTTGATATATTTCAATCAATTATTATCAGATTTAGTTTATTAAACATTCGCTTTGTGCGTAATTGTACGTAATTTAAGAAACTTTATTCCATAGATGTAGCTTTCAAACAAAGTGGTTTAGCCAAACATCATTAAATTTGAAAACATTTGATAGGATCGGAAATATATAATATATATATCATAACATATGTACTATTCAAAAGTTCTAAGCTTTTTCTTTCTAAAACAAGTTGAAAAATAAAATTCGGTTCGTAATTTGCTGAGTTATAGACCTAGAATTTTAGGGGTCCCCGAAAATTCTCTGTATACAGATTTTCTTTACTCCACTACAAGATTTTAGAGCTACCTGGATTTTTTTTTGTCGCACAGCGTAATTTGTTTAGATTCATGGTAAAAAAAAAAATGTACCTAAATTCACGTCAAAGATAGTTTTTGCCAAACGCTGTTAAAGAAAAAAATATATCTTTTCAGTTAGTGGTATCATTAAAGTTGTGAACTTTCCTCTTCTTGGTATCATTAAAGATGAGAACTATTATTTTTATACTTTATAAGCTCAAAGAAAAAATTAAATAATAATAATAATAATAAAAAAAAAACAATAAAATACAGTATGCACACGTTGAACGACATAAATCGTAATTAGAATTCAATATAAACAGTTTGTGAATTATAATATTTATAATTTAATTTATTTAAAATATTGTGGTACAGTCACTATGTGCAACTACACGCCGTTATATTTCATTATCTAATGTTTGACTTTCATTTCCTTTTGTTTTCATTAGAAGTTTAAAAAATTGGCAAAGCGGGTTAATTTCAAGTTGTCCGACTGGTCAGATAAGCAGTTGCGAGAGTTGTTTGTCGAATGAGGAACTGTCAAACATTTCAAGTGACGACAAGCGAATTAGAGGATGCTGATACTGTATCATTTATAGACAGTAATGTTGATAATTTGCCAAATAATGCACAGGAATCTGAGCAAAACCAGAAAAAGGACCTCGATCACTATTGTCAATTATTGAAGATTCAGCATGCATATCCTTGCCAATTTCTGGTGGCTTCAATGGTGTTGGTAAGTAAATATAATTGCGATATGTTATATTAGTGACTGAATTATTTGTATATATGTAGGTATTGAATTAATAACAAAGAAACCGAGTAAGATTCTGTGGCGATAGCAATGTATGCAGTTGCATTTCAACAACATAGCCTTTCAAGGAAATTTTTCGCTGCCAGCTATCATTATTTGAGCTGTTTTTTCAATGCAGAAATCATAAAAATGATCGTCGACGAAATAACAAATAAGTTCAAAATTAACAATGACGATATCCACCACTTCATCAGTATTATGACGTACAAACTTGCATACCCCCAAGCAGGTTCGAGGCAATTAAGAAATACTTCTCATTGCGCGATTAGAGCGAACGGATCAAAAGGGGGAGCCAGGGTTCGATCCAATGTTCCGCACGCAAAAATTAGTCGACTGTCTCAATCAAAGGTTTGACTCCGTACCAAAGCAACCACGCATTTGTGTCGACAAACAAATGTGCCGTACAAAAATGAAGCTGAAGAATGGTTCAGCCAACATCTTTTATCACAAACCGTACAAAGTTTCAAGAACCACATCATTTACTTTGATAACTTTTATACATCGCTGCCTTTGATGGTTTATCTACGTGCGAAAGGTATTTATAGTCTTGGTACGGTGCGAGTAAATCGTATCCCTGATTGCAAGCTGCCAAACGTTAGTATCCTCAACAAAATGCCAAGGGGTTTTTCGACTGAGTACGTAGGCTCCTCATATCGAGTCGAAATTACTAATGTGCTGTGGAAAGACAGCAAGGCCTTTCGCTTCCTTGTCGACTTATGTGGGTTTTAGGCCATTTGCACAAACAAATCCACGTGAAGGAACAAAAAAGGATCTCGTTTCGATAGAAAGTCTAAGCGACAAATCGAAATTGATTGCCCCTAAATTGTTCATGAATGTAATGCTCACATGGGCGCAATAGACCTGATGGATGGACTAATGGGCCGCTATGATATCAGAGCCAAAACTTGGTATGTCACAACTCGGATTTTTTACTACTTGATTGATATGGCAGCCACCAACTCGTATATTTTATACAGACGTATAGAAATGGAGAACGCGAGCAAGAAAAAAAATTTGGCTTCCTGAACTGCCTTAGGCATTTTCGCGAAACTCATTCACGTGCAGGAAATCTAGGGACATTTAGAAGTAAAAGCTTACCAACTCCAATCAGTTTGAGCAATCGATCTTCATATGGATGGATAACCAAGTCTCCATCCTCTCAGAAAGGGCGGACAATACATTCATTATCCTCTCAGACAATGCAGTTTCCACTCTCTCACCGATTTCTACAGCTACGACTCAAGCTAGGCGAAAATGACAATTTTCAGAGAACCATAAAAAAAATAAAATTCAACTTTATAATTTGAAAACAACTTTTTTTACATATTTAAGTTAAGGAGCCAGAATTCACCTAAAAAAAATTATTTTAATAAATTTCTTCCATTGTTTTGGAAAGTAGCCTTAGGGGTTTAAAATAAAAAAAATATAGAAACTATTTTTTTTTGCACAATTTTATTTATAAAAAATCTTTGTGGTAATTACAGAAATTTAAAAATTAAATACTAAAAAACTACATTTTGAAATGCAATAATAGAAACGCTTAGAAGTAAAAACATTTTAGATATTTTATATGATAAAACAAATTATATTTGATTTAGTACAGTTATAAATATTAATTGCATATTAAATAATTTTTGTTGATAATAAGTTTTTTGCCTTTAATTCAGAATCTCGTTTTTAGACGTTTTAACAAAGTAAAGCTACTAAACTTAAATCACAGATAACACTAAAGTGTTGTTGTTGCTCTACATGGTCGTCACATTTAATGTCTTTTTTTAATTGATTTTTTTTTGTTTGTATTATGAACGTATTTTAATTTAATTATATTTATATTAATGTTAATTGTTTAATAGAAATTTAAACTTATTTTAGTTTAATTTAAAAATTGACAAGAACTGTTTTAAAACTATTGCTTTTACAAAGAAAAAGAGCGTTTTGACTTTTGAATTAGAATGTGGTGAAATAGAAGTTTTCTTTTGAAAAAGAGTAGTCCCCTAAATGATCATATTATAGGCGGTGTAATATGGTGTGATCTGAATACAGTAAGAGCGTTTGTCAGACTAGTTTTAGTTTTAAGGGGGGATCCCTGTTAAACGATTTGGTGAAAGTTTAAATTGCAGAATGAAGAAATCAACAGTGAAAGCCATGATCATTGTTTTTCTTTATCATCGTCGAAAATGGAAATTTTAATAAGCCCATCTGAGAGATGCGCAGAAGAGCCGGAACGATATTAATAAGTCCCTGTAAGTCCCGAAATCATCCCAAAAAAATATTTTGGCATAAAACTCGAAATAACGACAATGAAGCTCTTGTACGGTTACTCATATGTATTTTCCGGAAACCGTTTTGGAAACCTCATTTTTTTTTGTATATACTTTGCTCTATACATTATTACAGTTGCCATATTCTTTACTAAACAATCCCTGGTTGAAATTATCATTTCAAATTATTGTCGCCATCTGGTTTCAATAAATAGCCTACGATCTTCTATTCTCAGAAAAATTATTGCCATTTTATTTGAATTTCAAACCCGATCCGATTTTTAAATTTTTAAAACAGTTCTTATATAAAAATTATTGCAAATACATATTATAAAATGCCAATTATTTCTCTTTAACATTTTTGATGTCTTTTTCTTTGTTTGTTCAAATGTATGCAACAATGTATTTTTCTTACTCACTTAATTACTATGTAAAAACAAGTTGTTACACAAATTTATGTATATATACTTTCTTTTATTATGTCAGTTTATATAATTAATTTATAAAGTAATGTTTTATTTTTGTTATTATTGCGTTCCAAGGCTAATTTAAGTGAGTTTTCTTTCACTACAAATTTTAGTTATATATGTCAATTGAAAATGCTAAAACGATAAAATGTTAAAAATTATTTTTTTAAAATTATTTTTCTGTAAAGATTTTTTTATAAAGATATACAGAATTAATTCTCGGAAATGGCACGAGGACTATTTAATTTAATAAGAACAGTAATTAGTAGTCACAGTTTGGAAGTTTGCTAACAGGGCGTTCATTTTATGTAGACAAGTTGTACCTTTTATAAGAGCAGTGCACAGGGTCATTCAAAATGCGCTTGATCATCGTTCCATTTCTGTACGTTTCAGCTGCATATAAACAATAGTGAAGATCTATTTTTTTGATTTTATGACATAAATAAATAAAAGCTTACAAAACAAAGTGTTTTCTTTGTAATATCCTTGAAACGCAATATTTCCCATTTTTTCTTTAATTTTATTTTTATATAAATTTTAGACAGTGTAACTTTTTTTTCTCTTTGCGTCTAAGGCTAAGAATTTTACAAATGATATGTTTTTTTTTTTTAATTTAATGGATTTGTGCTGGTTTTTATTATTTTTCTTTAACAAAAAAAAAAAAAAATAAAATGAAAAGAAATTAATTAAATTAATATAAAAACCATTTTACAATTTTATATTGTGAATGGCACATATTGCATATATGTATGTGTGTGTGTTTATTATAAATGGCCACTTGATGCGCACTGTTGTGAATGGCAAACTTAAATGAATAGGAAGAAGACGGAGAGTAAATAATTGTAGCAGCATGCCACGCTGCCAACTTTAGAGTCTAGACATGCACTTCCGGACAGTCTTCATCTCGTATCGATGTATATTGCACTTTTTTAGCGACATTATCAAAGACCGGCGTTATCATATATTTCAAACGATCACGCGTTATATACAGCAATGCAACGATTAGACCCAACAAAATCATGCTCAGCACAATTAACATAAAAATAAGCGTTGCCGTATGTCCGGACACTTCACGTACATGCTGTACCTGTTGCTGCTGTTGCACTATGTTGCCATAACGTTCCTCACCGGCATCTGTATTGAAAAAGGTGGCAGCTGCAGCTACTGCGGCTGCGCATTCACCCGACATCATATCCAATTGCATTATATGTGAAGCTGAAGTGCTGGCATGTGTGCTGCTGCCGATTATTTCATTATAACACATTAGCTCATTTTTATTGCGTACTGTAACCTTTGTCGACTCCAACCAAGTACGCAGTGGACTAATTTTACAATCACAAACAAATGGATTTAAGCCAAAATCGACAATTAAATTTACCGTGCGATTTGGACGCTCTTCTAATTCGTTGAGTAGCAGCAAATCTGTTGGTTTTAACAAATTCAAATTTATTACGTTCCAAATCGAGAAAACGTAAATTTTTTAAACAGCGCACATCGAAGTTGATATCTTTCAATAGATTATCACCCAAATATAAATCACGCAGCTGTGGCAACTCACAGAAAACTGCACGATCTTTGAAATGTGTTATTTCATTTTGTTCCAAATGTAATTTTTGCAATTTATCCAATTGACTATTTACAAAAATATCATGTAAATCTTCGCTCAACTGTGGCGAACTATTATCCTCAAATGCATTTGTTAAATGTAGACTTTGTAAGTTAAGAAAATTGGAAAATACGCGCGGATGATGATGATTAACTTCATCTTCGAAACGTGAAATACTTAAATTATTATGATTCAATATTAAACGTTCCACATTCGAAACATGATGATACGATTTGCCACGTATTTCACGTATATGATTATTGCTCATATCGACAATTTTCAATTTATTATAATCGTTTATCGAACCAAAGACATTCCATGGTAATTCGGATATTTGATTGCCTGTAAAAATGAGTATTTCAACTTCATCGGGCATAAATTCTAGAACGCTGGTATTACGCAGTCCCGCATTGGTGCAATTGACAATATATTGCACACGACTTTCGTATAGTTCACGTCCACATTTACAACTCGCCGGAAAATTGGGACCGCATGTTGGTGATGTTGTTATAAACGTTTGTGCATTGATGCTGCTCGTGGAGAGTATGAGCGTAGCGAATGCTGGTAGCAACAGTAATTGTAGTAGCTGCATTTTGAGTGTGCCTTGTGACCAGTTATAGTGGTTGCGTTGTGTTACATAATCGGTGGGACGCAGCATTTTGTTTTTTTTGATTTTAGCGTATTTTAGGGTTTGTTTTCTGTAAAGAAAAAAAAAAATTAAAATATTAAAATTTTTCTCGTTTAAAAATTATACTAACTGACTAGTCTAAATACTAAATTAGATTTCAGAAACTACCACTCTTTGCTAAGACATTTCAGCGTACTTCCCGTACTTATTTCGGAACACCCTGTTAAATATATATTCAGAGCGATTTCCGTTTCATTGCCAGTTTGTGCTAAGATTTTAAATAAGAAACTTTGTTTGAAAATGCTATGAACTTAAATATAAATAGTCTATGAAGCGTTATATTAATCAAATCTTTTCAAAACTTGCCGCATTTCTGCTGTCTTAAACTTTTCTTAATTTATAGTAAGCAGCACTATGAGCACATTTTTAACGGATATAAAAACTTTAAAAAGTTGTGTGCTTGTATTTAGTTTTTTTGTCTACTATTTGTGCTTAGAAGCTATCAATTTTACAAAGAAATATCTAAAATCCGAAGACGATTTAAGTGAAAACTTTTATGCAATAAATTGTAAAGAGGTAGGTAAAAAAATTTTATTTTCAACGTTGGTGCAGAGTGTCTTTAAGTTAAATATTTATAGAAAGAAAAAAAAAATTGATTTTGATCCGCTTTTCTTACATGGTTATTAAGTATCTTCATGTAAGTTGCTGTAACCTTTTTTTTCACAACTTTAATATTGACTTATATTTGAAACGACTTGTACTTGTGTTTCGTTCTTATATCAAGAACATTCATTCTTGTATGAAAAACATTCGCTTTTGTATCTAGAACATTTGTTTTTATTAATATTCCTTCTTGTATCATAAACATTCGTTCTTGTGTCATATTCATATTCGAATATTCATTCGTTCTTGCATTAAAAACATTTGTTCCTGTATTATAAAAATTAGTTCTAGTATCATGAATATTCGTTTCTATATCAAGAACCATTTGCTCTTCATAAATGAATAGCAGAAAAATATTTAAGACAAAAGAAGTGAAGCGAAAAGTGTTTCTTTGTGGAAACTTTTTTAACTACTGTGTTCGCCCATTTTCCAATTTAAGCTTGTGAAACTTCAATTAAACACGATTGCTGTCAATACAAGTTCAAAAATGTTATACATCGGCAAAATAATATAAATCTCAAAAATCGAAACTATAAGTGGGAAGCGAATAATCTGTTAAAGCTACTTGTCAACAATAGAGCGCTGCCAAATTTTCCTCAATTTGCGCTTTCTGGAGATACCTTTCACGTAATTCAACTGAAAATAACTTTTATTTAATGTAAATTATTTTAAAACTAGTTGTGAATTATAAAATCATTTGTTTAATTTAAAAATTATACACGTTATGTATATATTTTATATATATATATATTATAGCATATGTGCTATTACGTTGTACGGGCGTTTTGGCTGCTCTTTCAGCTCTTTTCTTTTTCGCATCTGCTGTGTTTTGTGCAATTTCAGTTCTCTTTGATGGCTTTTTTACTATTTGCTTTTTTATGTTTGCAGCGCAACCAAAATACGCTGGGGCAAACTTAAAAACATACTAAAAAATACAATTTTTTTAATCTTACCCAAAAATATATTCGGGAAAGCTAAAATCAGCTGTTTTTATTTTGATTTTTGTTTATGTTAAAAAAGCAAAACATTTTTGTGTGGGAAAATTAGAAAACCGACTTCTTAAATGAACCGACTATGCATTTGGAATTGTTTAAGTGGAATTTAAATTTACTTGCATTTTTTACTTTCAAATATAACCGGTTTGGGGCTCATCGGTTGACGGTTTCAACGTAAATAGCGGACATAGAAACATTTTTACTATTTAATAAAAATAGAAGGAGATAGAAGATAACTGGTAACTATTCTTGTTTTGATGAGAAAGTAGAGTCATTATATTGTCTGTAGTAATATCTTTTTGAGTCTCCGTCTGTCCGTGCATATCTTGGAGACTGTATCAGATACAAAGATACAAAAATTGTATTTCATTTTCTCGTAAGTTCACGTCATAGTTAAGCTCTTTTATTGGATAGCATACACCAAATATTCTATTCTAGTATTCACATAGCACATATTCTATTTAAAGTCCTTGAACAAATCGCTATGTAAATGCGAGACACTTTACAGATTCTACTTCGACACTGATATTGTTGTTTCTCGTATGCACAACAACAACAAAAAAATTTGCATTACATTGGAAAATAACAACAAATACAAAACGCATCGCAAAAAAGAAACATGTTTGTAGAAACGACAAATGGCGACAATATTTTCCATGCGCGTATTTAATTCATGCGCGTTTTAATGCAATTTGTAAGTGTCACAAGTGTTGCTGCTGGAAAATCTAATGCCACCGCCCAACAAAAAAAAAAAAAAAGGATACAAACCATGACAACCAAACGACCGACCGACTTTATCCATTCGCGTACTTTTTATTCGAGCCATTGCATTGGTTTGTTTAACAAATTCAATAGAAGTTGTGCGTTACTTCAAAATGTTTGCATAAATTCGCGCTTTTTCACGAAGGGACATGGAAGTGGAGTAACGAGTGTAAAAATTTTGTACGCAAAAATTCTTATTGCACACATATTACATACGTCGCACATTTATGTTGCATACTTTTGTGCGCGTTTTTCGCTTTAGCTGGCAATGCTTTTTTTTTTTTTTTTTTTTCAAATTGTCACGCAGCGCACATCAAATCCGATTTTCCTCACATTTGACAAGCGAATTTACTGCGCGTTCATAGATTTGTGTTTTTTTTTTTATCAATTTAAAAGCGATTTATTGATATTTATGCAAAATGCATTTTTTTTTTTTTTTTGTGTAGCTTTATTTTTTCACATTTTTGCACATTTGTATTTTATTTTTGCAGTGGAAATGTTTTTATTAATGCAGAAAAATAAAATAAAAATTGTTTTACAAAGTTTAAAAATATGCAATTTTTGCTGCAAATGTAATCGGAAGTGTTTTTTGAAGATCTTTAAGACTAGACAATTTTGTTATACTCTGCATCCTTTTCAGATAATCAATTTGCAAAAGTAAAACATTTAGATCGTCTAGAAGAGGTTGTCACGTCTGAAATCGTCGATTAAATTAATAAAATGGTATTAGACGATCGAGGAATGAATATTTAATGTGGCTTGGGTGCAAACACGGTGCGCGCTGAGACGAAGATGAAGACGAAGATGATAGAACAGGGTTGTATTTCGCCACACAATACTGCTTACAATTTTCTGAGTGAAAGCTCTAAAGATACAACCCTGTGCTGTCATCTCCGTGTTCATCCTCGTCTCAGCGCGCACTGTGTTAGCAGCCTAAGCCACATCAAATAACCATTCCTCGATTCCGGATGCAACTGTAATCCAATGATAAAAAAAAAAAAAACATAGATGCATCACAATACACTAAAGACCAGGGTCCACAAGGTCATGGCAACACTTTTTTTGATAAACTTGAAAAGGATATTGTACCGCTGCGAATATTATTCAGATCAAAAGGATTCTATTTGGCGAAGCAATTATTATTCTTCTAACAAGACAATGCTTGGGTGAAGACCAAGAACTCCTGCCCCAACCAGCATATTGTCCCGAAAAGACTTAAACTAAAACAGCAGCGAATATAATTCAGAGGGAAAAACGATTGCATTTGGCGAGACAAAAATTGTTTATCAGTTCAGTAGCCATACACAAATACCCGCGGATTTGATCGCGTTTTTATACCCTGTACCCAAAGGGTGAAGGGTATATTAAGTTTGTGCGAATGTATGTAACAGACAGAAGGAGGCAAGATATATATTCTTGATCAGCATTGGAAGGGGAGTCGAACTAGCTATGTCTGTCTGTCTGTCCGTCCGTCCGTCCGTTTGTCCGTCCGTCCGTTCGTCATGCTGTCTGCCGTATGAAAACCATAATTTCGGAGACTATAAGAGGTAGAGCTTTCAAAATTGAAACTTAGACTCTCCTAGGCCGTCAAGTGTGCACTAACAATTGGTTTTTCTCTAGACCCATTTTAAGGAGTACCCCCATAAAAATCTACCCCAAAATTTTGAGGTTTTGCATAAAAACGTCATTGTTTTTATTCTAGGAAGTTCAAATTTAGAATAAATTATGTTTATGATAGTCCCAATAAAATATCCCAAAGATGGGTAGGGCCAACAAAATTTTAGGTATAGGCTCCAACAAATTTACACCAAAATTTTGGGGTTTTGCATAAAAAACTTTATTATTTTTATTCTAGGAAGTTCAAATTTAGTATAAATTATGTCTATGACAGTCCCAATAAAATATCCAAAGATGGGTAGGGCCAACAAAATTTTAGGTATAGGCCCCATACAAATTTACACCAAAATGTTGGGTTTTTTTCATAAAAACGTCACTGTTTTTTATTCTAGGAAGTTCAAATTTAGTATAAATTATGTCCATGATAATCCCAACAAAATATTCCAATATGGGTACGACCAACAAGATTTAAGGTATAGCCCTAATACAAATTTACCTCGAAATATTGGGTTTTTACATAAAAAGTCATTATTTTTTATTCTAGGAAGTTCAAATTTGAGTACAAATTATGTCTAGGGTAGTCCCAATGAAATGGACCAATATGGGTAGGCCCAACAAAATTTTAGGTATAAAAATCCAATTCAATGAGGTATGGTAGTAAAATAGAACCTAACTTAAGGTACATATAGATTGGGTACAGGGTATCTTGCAGTCGAGCATACTCGACTTCAGCGTTCTTTCTTGTTTTTTGCTTCTATTTGGTGGCTAAATATAAATTGTTAAAAAAATTTGGGTTCAAATTTTGGAAATCCCCTAAACACGACTAACCATCTTTCAAATGAGCTCTGTTTCAAGTCCCTACGTCTATTCATTCCAAAGATATGGCTTTTCCGGTTTCAAGGCCCCCGTTATGCCTCGGTTCAAAATTTCCAAAATCCCGTCTTGTTGCTCACCTGAATTCTAAAAAAAACAAAAAAATAAATTTTTTAACGTCCTTTTGTTCCAAATATTTGGCTTTTCCAGTTTCAAGGCCCCCATTAGGCCACGGGTCAAAATTTTCCCAAATATAAACCTTCCTCTTCAATCACTCTATCTATTAAAAAAAAACGCATCAAAATCCTTGCGGAGATTTATAGATTTAAGTTTACATAGGGATAGGGTCAGAAAAACCGACTTTGTTTTATACTATGTAGTGATCTAAACAAATTCTTCTTTAAAAAGGCTCTTTTTATCTTTCTACTGAAAAATGGATCACCCTGTGCATTCAGTTGGTTGCCTAGAGATGTGCAGCGAGCGATATACCGCTTAAAAAAGTATATACAACAACAAAAAACATCATTTGAACAGAATTTAAACTTTGGTACAACTAAAATGAATATTGCATTTTTATATCGTAAAACTTTTGCTGCATAAAAATAAAAAAAAACAAGGAAAAACGTTAACTTGGGGGAACCGAAGCTGAAATACCCGTTACATGGGCGTGTCGTCTTGGTTTTGACCCTGGATGACCAAAAATGTTTTTACCCAATTGGGAGCGAGTACATTCATAAATAATTACTATTTAAAAAAAAAAAAATCGAAAAAAATCGAAAAATGGGCGTGGCACTCCATTTTCGAACTTAATAGTCGTTGCCCAGAAAAAGCTTCTCTTTATTCTTCATCGAAAAGATCGCATAGCAACAAAATCGAATATGGTGATCAAGAATATATAACTTTATAGGGTCTCCGATGCCTCCTTCAATGCAAAACTTTTTGACAAACTGCATAAACCCGTTCACACTAAGTTAACGGAAAAAAATGTTTGCATATTCGATTACAATATATTTTGTAAACAAATGCGAATTCGTTTTCAATTACAAATATGTATTGTAAGTGAGCATGCGAACATGTCGTATGATTGATATTAAAAAATATATTTGTAGATTGTACTCTTTATTTTGTTTTTTTTTTTTTTTTGTTAGTATAAACATGTATCAAAAATAAACATGTACATTACTTCGTCTTCATAACAGTTTATGAAGAGAAAATATATTTTTATTTTTGGCATTTTAAGAACTTTTAACGAAATGTACAACCTTGCGCTAGAAGCTGCTTAAGGAGCATAACACAAGTGCCAGCAGCAACAACAACAAGCAGCAGCACATGCAGCATAAGAAGAAATGTCCATCAAATGTCTACACTACAAGTGCCTCTGCTTGTCTTCTACATATTTACCAGACTGTTGAAGTGTTGAAGCAAATAAGAAATGTTCCAATTGTCAAGTACAGTAACAATAGAGAGTAACAGAGAGAGAGAGAGAGAAAGAAAGAGACATACAGACTGTATGTTGAGCAATGGGACAAGTGCCTTACGCTTAAGAACAAACAAGAAAAAGAAAGAAAAAAAAATATTAAAAAAGAAAATAAAAAGTTATATTTTCTCGAGCAGTGGAAGTAGTGGAAATTTAGAATGAAAAATCAACAAGGCACACACACACGCACACACATTGCAAATGCTCAATCTAAAGCAAAGTTAACAGTAAAACAATGTGAATGCAATGACAAGTGTGGGCTCTCTGAAGCTGCTCGTGTGCACGTGAAATAGAAAAGTGTAACTCGTTAACTGTCAAAACATTGGGGAAATATAAAACAAATACAAGAAAAAGATTTGAAATTCTGCGGAATCAAAGCTATAATACGCTTTTTTTTATTATGAATATGGAGGAATATGATTAGGTATAATGGAAGCGCAGATGAAGTTAACGCAAAATGTATGCCACCGTAGAAGAAAGAATCTCTAAAAAAAACTGTTGAAGGAAGAAATTTTTGATTATGGCAATGCCTTTCGATAGCAGAAGGGACCTATTATTTAAACATGTAAATGCTGTTCAAGGCAACGTAGACATCGTAGGTGCAATTGCTGAAGAACTTATGGCAAACCTTTAAGAGTGAAGAAGCTAAAAGCTGCTGTAGGAATAAAGACGCTAAATTAACCAATTCGCAAGAAAACAATAGAAGGAACCGATGAAATATGAAAGAAGTAGTGAAAAATTACTCTGATTCTTGAAAGGAATTCAGAAAAATCTTTCAGTAGACAAAGTGGAAAGTAAACAAGAAAGATTGTAAGATACCATGTACCCAAACTTTATGTACCTTAAGTTAAGTCCTATCTTTGTAATATACATTATTGTATTGGATTTTCATACAAAAACTAAAAAAAATGGGGTAAATTTGTAAGGGGGCTATACCCAAATTTTTTTTGGTCCAACTTGGAACTATTATAGGCATAATTTATACTAAATTTAGACTTCATAGAATAAGAAACAATGACGTTTTTATGCAAAACATCAAAGTTTTGGGGTAGAATTGTGTGGAGGTACCCCTTAAAATGGGGTTATAGAAAAACCGTTTGTAAGTGCACTCTTGACGGGTTAGGAGAGTCTAAGTTTCAAATATGGAAGCTCACCTACCTCTTATAGTCTTTGAGATAATCGTTTTCGTACGGCAGATAGCATGAAGGACGGACAGACAGACGGTTGGACAGGCAGACAGACGGATGGACAGGCGGACAGACAGACACAGCTAGTTCGACTACCCGTCAGTCCCCAATCATGAGGTCGTCCGTTCGGAATGTATTTCAAGTTGCAATTAGTAATCTTTTTTAACTCTTTCGTTCTCTATAAAATCGTACAAAAGTGGAGATTCGATTCGATTTCGATATCGATTGACAAAAACTTCTGATTAACGGATAAACATGATGCTATAATACGCGATAAAATGCCAATGCAATTAGTATAATATATCTGATTAAAATTTATAAAAAGTTGTATTTCTCTAGCATATCAAGTTCCATAATGGAAAGGCGTCTTGTATGTATAGGAATGTACCAAACGAACTAGTCAAAATCAAAAGCTCATAAGCTTCGATTCAGTGGTGGGCAAATACATACTGTCACATAACGCGTTTCGGGGTTTTTAAGCAGAGAACGTAAGCGCGTCGCCTCCACGCGACTAATAAGACAAAGAAGCTAATAGCTTTTGCTGTTGTTGTTGTTGTCAATGCAAGTAGAATCAAAGAAGTGCCCATCACTGTTTTAAACCAAATCAAGAATTATTATTGCTTAAGAGGGTAATTGTACTGATACCTAGAGAGGTTAAATTGTATACCCTTGCTGGCTAAATTATTGATTCTAGCACTATTCTTTAAATGAATCTAATCATTTTTATAGGTTTGGGTTTCCTAACCTGCTCTAAGGAGAGTGTATATCCTCCAGATAATGACATTCTATTTCTGGCTGTAGCTACACATTTGGATAGAATATGGATAGGTGTTTCCTCCACACTACCACAGAATCTACACTCAGGAGAGCTTGCTATACCCATATACTCATTAAGTGTGTGGCTTCTAATAGGACAATAAGGTTCTGGGCCCATTAGAGGGGTTGCAGCCCCTTCCTGCTAGTGCGTCTGCTTGCTCGTTACCTGGGATGTTTGTATGCAATTAAGAAGAGAAAGAGAAAATTCAAGCGTCTGCTCTCGTCTATTGCAAGCGAAATAATGAAATAAATTCTTAAAAATCGATAAAAGACGTTTTCACAACTGAGGGTAGGTGGAAAGTGTTTCTTTAAGGTCTAATTAGACATAAAAATGAAAACACTTCAAGTTGAAGAGTTTTCCTACATAGTTCAAGTACAATTTAAACATTTTAAACTTAAGTTACAAACAGCTTATTAATGTTAATATACTTTTCTTTTTAAATATGCAAAAAAAAAAATATATAAAAAACTAGTATAAATTCTAAAGAGAAAATTTCGAGTAAATAACGCGTCATCAAAAGAAAAAATGCAAAAAAAATCTACTAAATGCAAATATATGCTATAGGAAAAACGATGAAAAGAAAAGCGTAAAAGCAGAAGGAACAAAAAAAAAAAAAAAAAAAACAAAATCTAAAAAGAAAAACTATGCCCCCAAAACAGAATGATAGGACACTTTAGCTACTGGCATGGTTACCAGATGAATAGTTACAAGCCATGTTGAACTGAACTGAAACGTATTTTTTTGAGGTTATCAGGCGTCACGACGTCAGGCATAAAGCTTCACACAGCATACAACGAACGGGTAAGATGAGTTAGCTTAAAGGAAAAAAAAAAAAAGAAAAAAAGCCATCAACATCATCATCAGTAACTGACCCGCGTACAAACTGAGGTTGCTCAGGGTTGCTGTAGGGTCAAACGATGCGCAACAGTTGTTCAGTTCAGTTCGGTTCGGTTCAACTTTAACTTTTTTCAAGTTAATGGAAAATTTTTACTGGCTCTCATAAATCTGCCAAGTGCTGCTGCTGCTGTCGAATTTGCATATAGCTCAACAGCTAAACGACTGATGTGACGACACACTAACTGACTGACTGAGTAACTGACTGACTGACTGACTTAATGTCTACTGCACTTTTAGTGATTATAACGTTGATAACGTTGTCTGTTGATGAGTTCACGCCATGTTGACGAGGCAACCATGCTTCACCTTTATATACTACTCACCTTTATAAAGCAAAGTGACAACTAGCCGGAAATTGCATTTTACTGGAAAACACTGAAGTTTGTGTTCACAGCTGCTGCTACTGCTGCAATATAAAGAAATAACTAGCGCGAAAATTGACAGCATTGCAAATGTGTATAATGATGAAATTTAAGAAAAATAATGTGAAAAAGGAAAGTGTTATTTTATAATCAAATTATTAAGTCTTTAAAATTTTATTGTTTTAAATAAGAGAATGTCTCAAAAATTCTTAAATGTATAACTAACTAAACTTTGATCAACTAAACTTAAGACTTCGCAGTCTCGTAGCAGTTATTTTGCAGTCCTCGGTAATGAAGGAAAAAAATTAATAGGCCTTGGCTTACACTTGGCATATTTTATTTCCAGTAAGAATTAAACTAGTAATGTGCTCATTGGCGAAGATTCGTTGGCATTTCTTATTCTTATGATTTCTTTTGTGGTACTTGGTCATCAAAGACGTTTTCCCACAATACTATGTAGTGATTTAAAAAAAAAAAAATCACTTTCGAACTGCTACTGAAAGTATTGATTTGCTATTTTGTTGTTTCTCAGTGAACCTGTACAGTTATAAGCGATTTTGTGTATCGCTTTTCGAGAACAGTGAAACTTTTCATTTATCAGTGATTGGTGCTTTTATCACTCTTCGCAAATCGTTCATATTCGCTTGAACACCGAACCTGTAAAAATTCGTTGGTATGTTTGCCAGTCACTTGATTCGTCAAAACATGCAATTCACTAAAAGTGCGGTGAATCGATTCAATGGTAAAAGCGCAAGTGCAACAAAAATATAAATAGAAGACAAAGTCAAATGTGATATTTTATTATATACAAAAAAAGTAAAACTATCAATCAAAACAACTGTGACTTATTTAAACTGGTAATTGCAAAGGACGCCAATGAGGACCAAGAACAAAATGGTTTTTCGTAAATATTATTTTTTGTGCAATTTCAATTTTTACAATTAAAGCAGTGTTATTTTCAATGTTTCAGTTAGTGGCAATTTTCTGTATCACTCTTCGCGAACAGTGAACCTGTTCAGTAATCGCTGATTGTTTTTTTTTGCGAACTGTGATTTAATCACTGTTAACAGTCGCAACGATTTTTAAGCCGCAGTACTGTGACTCAAAAATCACTATTTTTGCCAACACTAACATTCAGTTCAGTTATCACTGATTATTGTTCGCCAACTGAGATTTTATCACTGTTTGCAGTCACTGCGATTATCTAGTTGCAATCACTAATTACACTGTGGCTCAAAAATTACCAGTCACAGCGTTTTTTACCACAATTACTCGAAAATCCTCTTTTGCAACACTTACATTCAGTATAACATTGTATTAAAAAATTTTTTTTGCTAAAACTCATCCTGAACCATTGTTATCAAACGAGGAAGTTTCCATGGAAAGAAGTTTCAAAAACTACTGCAACAACTAAAAAAATAGTTGCTACAAGAAGAAGTGTTGCATTTTTTATAGCAAAACGAAAAAAATTGACAAGATACTTTTCCAACTTTGAACAAAACTTAAACTAAAGATTTTATTATTCGAACTATTAAAACTAAAAGATTCATTTTCCCTTTTGTTTCTACTAAATTCATTCAAGCAAAAAAAAAAAAAGTACTAAAGTTGCAGTTTACTAATTAAACAAAATTGTATTTTAATGGGCAGCAAGTTGTAAACTGACACACAGCTGAGCATTATTAATGAATGAAAGAAAAAAAAAAATAGGTTAAGTAAAAACAATAATATTTTCTTAAACTTTTACTACGGAGCGCTTCGAAAAAATCTTTGCTCTATTGTCAGTCATAACTAAATTATATATGAAAACGTGCGCTTGGCATATAAGGCATCTCAGGCACAGTCAGTCACATATAGCAGCGCTCTCACGTGCCAGAAAGAAAACAAGAGGAGCTACTTACTCACTCAGTTCAGTTCAGTTATTGTCTGAACTTTACTAATTGAGTTTACCGGCGTTGTCGTCGTCGTCGTGAGTGAGTAAGTGAGTGTGGCGAATGTGAGGCAATGAAAATCATGCTTCACTGTATTTAATTGCATTTCAAAGATGTCTTTATTGGATTTTCGAGTTCGCTAACTGCGTTGTCGTTGTCCGCATTGTTCGCGTCGAACGTTTATGCGCCCGCATACACCTTTTCTTTGTATTCGTTTTCTCACTCGCTCGCTCGCTCGCTCTTACTCATTTTTTTGCTAATTTTTTTTTATGCATTTCAATTTCAGGTGACAGCTTCAATACTAACGGTTTGTTACATTAACAGTTACATATAATTTCAACAAATGGCAATACTGGCAACTGTTACAAAAGTAAGAAAGAGAGAGAGAGAGTACGAAATAAATACAAAAAGAATGTATTGCATACTTTTTGCGTCCGTGCACAATTAGTGCGTCTGTCAATTTGCTTTTACTTTACTTTACGTGACAGGTTTCCAGTTTTAATTGCATTAAATGGGTGAAGCAGTTACGTTAAAAATAAAAAAGGGAACTACATTTACTATAATGCCCATTGCGCTCTTTTTAAGTGCACACTTGTATCTCTTTTTTGTATCTACTTAAAAACTTCACTTCCGCTTTGTTTGAAATGAAATACATTTAAGCTAAATAAAAAGTACGCAACGCTACAATTAATCTTTAGCAGCGCTTTCATATTTCATGCTTGTCAACATAATAATTTACGAGTTTATTTTTTTCCTTTTTCTTTGTAAAATTTTGTAACAAAATTTTGTGGCACCGTTTTTTTTTTTTAACAAAAATTTTCTTTTCAAAATTGAAGCAGTGCGTGGATTTGGATAGTAACATAGTACTTTGTATTCGTAAGCCATGGAATAAAATTAATCGGTGACTTTAACAGGAGTGTCATGGAAATCTATACCAACAAAAAGAGATTTTAAAGTGTCACATAAATCTCTTTGGGTTGGTTTAAAATCTCGCAAGTTTTTATTTTCTTAGAATGTTTAGTAGTACCGGAAAAAAGTCCTCGATAAGCAGATTTTTTTGGGGATATCTCAAGAACGATCTTTAAAGTGGCCATTTTTGGATACTACGCACCAAAATTCATGGGAATAGATTTATGAAAACCCAGAACCTTCGGTAAATGGTGGCGTGCCGCTTCGTATTTGTTTACTTTTTCAAGTTCTTACACACCGAATAATAAAACTGGCTCCAGATACAATATATGTATGAAGAGACATGAATAAGTCTCAAGTGAATCATTTAAAAATTGCTTGCCTCATAACACAACAAGCTTCGCTTAAACAGTTCAAGATTTGATTGTATACTCTCTTCTTTAACAAAAACTCTAAGGAAATGAAACAGTAGACCATACATCTGGAGATAGAGATACTTTTGAATTAATCACATAGGACTCGAATTGTATCTGATTCATTTCTGAATCGATTTCAACTAAATCGATTTATTTCTTAACCGATTCAAACGATTCAGTTCAGTTTTTAACCGAGTCAAAATGATTCAGGTAATTTTTTAACCAACTCTTAACGATTAGTTTTGACTCGGTTATGAAATGAACTGTTTTTTCGACTCGGTTAAGGAACGAACCGAATCTCATCGACTCGGTTACGAAATAAACCGATTCAGTTCTAATCGATTTAGAAATGAATCGCGTAGTTACTGTTGTTTTTAGTGTTACTTGATTTTTCGACTTATCCGGTGCATCACAGGTTCATGCCAGCATAAACGAAATGAATTAAAAAAAATTACAATTAATTTACAAAAATAAACAAGAACAGTGGTTTCACCAGTTTAATTCAGGTCTGGAGGGTAGGTCCAGGGGTTGACTTCTCTTGAGCCTCCTTGTGTGTTGACTATTGTTGAGTAAGTTTACTGCTGAGTGATTATCATGATACTCCAGTCTGGATATGTAGCGGGTTCCAAATTTCCGAATTTCATTTCGCACAGACGGTACGTCTAGATCTCTGTGGATGACGGAGTTTCTGACGTAGGTTGGCGCACCTATGATCCTGCGGAGCAGCTTGCTCTGGAAACGCTGTAGGATTTCAATGTTGGATTTTGCTGCCGTCCCTCAGAGTTGGATACCATAGGTCCATATGGGCTTAAGCGGCGTTTTGTAAAGCAGTATTTTGTTGCGAGTGCTCAGCTCAGATCTCCTACCGAGTAGCCAGTTCAATTTAGCTAAATTCAGATTTAGCTGCTTCCTTTTGGCCTCAAGGTGAGCCCGCCAGCTTAGACGCCTGTCTAGGATAAGGCCCAGATACCTTGCCTTGTCCACCACTGGGAGGAGAGAGCCATGAATGCTGACTGGAGGGCTGTTGAGCCTGCGGGTCGCAAAAGTCATATGAAGCGACTTTTCCGTATTCACGAAGATGTTCCATCTCAGCAGCCAAGGTTGCAGCATGTCCAGCTGCCTTTGGACGATTTCAGAGGCCTCTGAGCAGTCCGCTGCTGAGGCGATGATGGCTGTGTCATCAGCATAGGAGGCAACAAGGAGCTGCTCATGTTGAAGAACAGGTAGATCCGCAGTGAAGAGGTATATAGGATCGGCCCAAGTACGCTGCCCTGTGGAACGCCAGCCCTTACACGTTCTATCCTTGAGTTGGAGGTTTCACACCGGACATAGAAGCATCTGTCCAGAAGAGTTTGATTTTGTAAAGTAGTCCAGCATGCCACACCCGATCGAAGGTCTGTTTCACATTCAAAAATACCGCGGAGGAGTATTTCTTATCCTCAATAGAGCAGAGGATCTTTTGAACAACGCGGTGGCATTGCTCAGGTGTACCGTGATGTCGCCGGAATCCAAATTGATGGTCTGGAATCAGATTGCCTTCTTCAAGTAACGGTAACATTCTAGCCAAAAGTATTCTCTCGAATAATTTGGAGAGTATCGACAGCAGACTGCTTGGACGGTAGGAAGCAACTCCATGTTCCGGTTTCCCAGGTTTCGGGATCATAATCACCTCAGCACACTTCCATTGAGATGAAAAGTGGCTTAGGTCAAAGATCCTATTGAAGATATTAGCCAGCAACTGAACTACTCTGAACGGGAGACACTTTATAGTGAAAGCATCAATTCCGTCATAGCCGGGGCTTTTTGTAGTTTTTAGTGAGTCAATTTCATGTTGCACCTCTTCTGGAGTGACTCTGATGATGGGGAGGGCCATTTGGCATGGAGATTCCAGAAAAGCTTGGGTGGCGTCAGCTTCTTCAGCGCTGCATGTACTGAAGGGGGTGAAAGTGTTTAGGAGTTCGAAATGAGATCTATATCTTTCTTTGAAAGAAACATTGCGAAGAACTGGTATTAGCTGGTGATTAGTTGCAAAAACATACTATATAGACAGGAAAAGTTCTAAATTGAATACAGGGTGCTCCCTTTTGACATTTGTTTTCAAAGTGACAAATATGAGCACGTTTGACGTGTCTACTATGGAGCATTCTGAGTAACAAGCCTCAAAGTATTCAATATACTTAAAACATGCAAAATATCAAAGAAATTGATCACTATTTATGGCTAATTTAATCATGGCTGTTGATCAATCTGGCTTTGAATAGAGTCTCTGGATAAGATCAAAGCCAAGAAAAATTTTCCGTATTCCCAGAGATATGCTGCATAAAGGCTGAGTGCGGACATTTATCCTGACACGAAATTCTATTTTATACATAAATATGTCGTAGATTCAAGAAATCGATAGTATAAAATTTAAATATTAACTTTTAAGTCTCAATAATAAAGATAGTTATGTAATATAGTCGTTTCGTTCTGTTATGATATGGTTACTACTGAAAGCATGGTGTGAGGTAAGGATTGTCTCTACCGAGCATGGCCCAGGGGTTTTGTTCAGAATTCAGTGTTGATCAAAAAATGTTAAACAGTTGCGTGTACGATGACAAGTAGAAAAGTCACTCTCTTTTCCGGATATGGTCAAAGAAGTCAGACGTGAGGGCACTTCGCAAAACAAAAAAAAAAAAAAAAAAAAAAAAACTGAACAACATCCTCATCGGGATTTGGTGTGCTACCAGTGTATTATAGAAATAAAAAATGAAACCATCTTTGACAAATATATATTTTTTCACACGCGAAACTAGAAACTTAACTCTACATTTTAATTAAATTTTTAATCAATTTTATCAACAACCAAAAAAAAAGTAATTTTATTTATTTATACCACTCCTCGCTTACTATTCCTATGTACATCATAATTGTAATTCAAAAGAAAATATTGTTAATTACACTAAAACCCATTCACTCTCTGTCTATCTCTCTCTCTTTTACTCTTACACTAATTACTAAACAATGTAACCTAAAAACAAAATACCCATACATGTATGCAAAGCGTGCTATAAGTCTAATATAAATATATGCAAGTATGCTTCCTAACTGTAATTACAAAAAACTCGTAACGTCATAATAACGGCATATTATGGTCAGAATATAATGGACAGAACAGCTGATACCATTTTAATACATACACATACACATACATATATTGTATTTTATGCATCTGTTCCATCCCTTGCCAGTTACCACTTGCCAGTCATTAAGTATTGTTTGGCGTTAGTGAGGCAATTAAGTTGCACACCTTTGAACAATAAAGTGAAAAGTGAGCAAGTGAGCAAAGGGGCAGAAAGAGAAGTGCACTGTGTGTAAGTGTGTGTGTAGATGAAAAGACATTACTTGCACACGTAATGCAAATAAAAACAAATGCTATAAAGGAACATAATGCTGGTATTGCACATAAAGAATGCTTAAATATTTCGACTCTGTGTTTCTTGCTCACTCACTCCTACACAAAGAAAGCAAGCGCCATGAAGTATGCAATACTTTACAAGCACTTAACATACACACACACACGCTTGTATGCATACAAAGCACCGGAAACGGAAATAACTAAAGCAAGTGAAGGTGAAAAAAAATACAAATACAAAGCAAAAATTCACAAATACAAAACAAACAAACATATGTGCGTGTGTGTGTTTATAAAGAAAAATTGTATGAAAAATAACAACAAAGGGCAAAAAAAGGAAATCAAAACGAATTTTTCTTCATTTTTTTTTTTGTGTAAAAGAGTTGCATATAAAAGGTAAAACGTAAAAAAAGGATTTAAAAAAGAGCGTAAATCGTTTTCAATTGAAACGAAATCGTTTACTGAAAATGCGTTTAAGGGATTTATTCGGTAGCGTTGCCTTTTGTAACGAAAATATTCGAGTAGACGTAAAAATATCTTTTGCAAAAGATAAATGAAATTAAAATAGATGGTTTGAAAAGTTTTAAATATGATATAATGCTATAGATCTGTGTTCCACTAGCTTACGGGGTTACGGCAAACTTGAATCAATGAAAACTACTTGAAAACATTGGATTAAACGCTTCGGAACATTTGAAAAAATTTACGAACAAACTCAGAAACTGCCAATTTTATTGAATGAAGATGATGTTGATGAGAATGGGAGAATCCGAAGCTTTTTACTGGCGAAAATAACTCCAGTCCGTAGTTTTTTTTTTTTAAATTCTTGTTTTGTCTCAGTATGCCTGTTTGGATGTGATTAAGATCAAATTTTGTACTACGAATTACTAAAATCATGCAAAACTGTCAATGGGGTGCGCCAAGGACGACAAGTGATAAATTTTAACTATGCTCTAGTGACCAAATACATGATTTTGGGCAGACTCACTCTTTGGATAGAAACATTTGTATTCGGTTCTAAATAATACAATAGCAGAAAAAATGCAAAATGAAAAGATTATGTTAAGAACACAACACTGGAGTCTGGGAATGCGTTAAATTAAGAAATAAGAAGTAGGAAACTATTACTTTACACCATCCTCACAGGCCACCATCGATTAAAGGGGTCCCAAGCGATAACAAACGTTTCAAAATTTTGACTTTGTCAAAGATTCTGGGTTCTTATGAATCCATTCAGCATCAGAAAAAACGTAGTTCTTTAGTTAGAATTGAATCATGTTTTCGTAAAGTTTCGATGGTAACAAAAATGATTTGTTTTTGTTTTTTTTTTGTTATTAAAGTTAAAAAAATTATTTATTTTCAACTTAAGGAACCATTTAAAAAAAAAAATCTTATTTCAAAAAAGGAAAGAGATATTTGATTGGAGCTTTTTTTAATTCAATTACAAATTAATTGCAGTTAATAAAAAACATTTTTTTTACGAGGGCTGTTCAATAAGTTCTCGACCTTCAAAGTACGTGGTCCAAAAAAAGGTATGTTACCGGCGGCCACGATTCCGGGTCTCCGGGTTGTCGGAAATGAAAAGTAAAAACACAAAAATTTTTTTTTGTCATTTTTTTGGTTTTCTGTGTAAAAAAAAATACAAAAAAAAATTTTTTTAAATTATGATTGAGGTTCGGACGAGAATGGTGACAATTCTGCGACGATTGCAACTAGTTTCATGAAAATCGGTTCAGAATTACGGGCGGCATCGTGGCCGCCAGTTCGAAAAACGTAGTTTCGAGATAAGCGCGTTTAAAATTTGAAGTTATTTTTCTTCATACAAAAAAAAAGTTAAATAAAAAATATAAGGGTGCAGTTTTAGAAACAATTTTTGCGTTGATTGCACTAGGTTTCATCAAAACCGGTTCAGTAGAACCAGAGAAAAGTTACTCAAAATGGTCAGAAAAACAAAATTTGGTAAGAAACCGATTTTTTAAATGAAATAATTACCTTTTAAATGATGTACAGGTCAACTGTTTGGAACTATCCATTCTCAAGATATATAGAGGTTATCCTGAGAGCGATCCTTAAGAAAAATTTATGTGACTAGATCTATGAGAACTCATAACATTTGTGACTGTAAACTAGTATAATGGGTACAGAGGAACTTCCGATTGCAGTTTTTTTTTTTTGCTCGGATGAAGGAAACACCACCGAATATACTTTTTGAATGCCAGGCCTTGGCCAGTATAAATAATAAAATAATAGAGTAATAACTTACAATAGATCTCAAAGAACGCAGAATAAAAATAAGGACGTTACTTTGATTGAACTAAAGGAGAACGAATAAACACAAAGTCTGAAAAAAAAAAAAATAAAGTCAACTACACTCTCAGGCATAGCACGTACTCCACTTAGAATTTATATGCACATATAAACAATTGTAATACATTTGTACTTCTCGGTCATGCACCCGACAACGATGGCGGCGGCGGTATTTATAAAACAAACCGGAAATGTCTACGCGATTAAAATTTCTCTTGTATACTGAAAAAGTACTCAACTGTCGTAAACTGTCGCTAGGTGCAGCAGCAGTTACATGCAACACACTTGAAATTTATGTACATGCGCGACAGTAGTTGCCTTTGTATGTGCTACACGCAAATTTCATATTATGAAGTTACCGCCGAGAAGAACTCAACTCAGAAATTATGCGCTTTATAAAAAAAGAAAAAAAATAAATTAACATATAAACACGCTAACGAGAGTACAAAGCGATCTGCTCTCTGTGCAGTGCGTGAATGTGTGTGTGTGTGTGTGTTGTTGTACATTTGAACAAAAGGTGTTTGTACATCGTTGTTGTTGTTTGTCGCCAGTTTTCAAGCGTCAGCTGTCAGCATACCATAATGGCGCCATGTAACAATGTAATGGCGGCGGTGGTGACGGTGCTGCCAACTCGTTGCATAAATGCAAAATGTTTAACTCATTTCTTTATATATGCATATGAGCTGCAGCGTGTTTATTTTTATTTTTATTATTATTTTTTTTTTTAAATAAATACAAAAGCCAACATTGCACATTATAAATTTTATTTTTTTGTTTGTTTGTCTGCATTCATAAATTGTTCTTATAGTTTTTCTGTGTTCAAAAGTTCTTTGTGCCTTCTTCGTTTCATATTGCAGTTGTTTTGCAGTTCGTGTATGAAACCAAATAAAAGAGAACAACGACAAGCAGTAAGTTAACTTTTACACAATGCTTTACATAACTATAAAAAATATTTATACTGAAAACAAAGTAAGTTGCACCTCAGTAAGTTTTTTTTTTTTGTTTTTGCTTTTGTGTATGCAATTTTAACGGTGCAGCAAGCGAGGGTGTGATGAATTGTCTTGGCGTAGTTTGAGATAAAGAGTAGTACTACTGTGGGCAAAAAGTAAGGAGAATTTATAATTTAAACTTCGCGGGCTTAACATTTTGGGCAAGTTTTTTTTTCTTGAGTTGGCAGGACTGTTAATAACATTTGGGCCCAAATTTCATGTCAAGGTCATTATCAGTAATATTTTAACGCTTGTGTTTATCAAACGACCAAGAGTGCATTTTTCGATTTTTACAATGTCTGATTTAATTGAGCAGGGAGGTGTCATCAAATTTGGTTTCTGAATGGAATAAAAATGTTGAAGAAGGCTTATGGGGACCGAGCTCTAACAAAATCAACAACATATGATTGGTATAAATTGATCAAAGAAGGATGAGAACGTGTTGAAGACGAAGAGCGCCCTGGTCGACCAACGAACTCAACGGACGATCCCCAAAGTAAAACAATTAGTGCTTGCACACCGTCGATTAACTATAAAAGACATTGCTGATGAAATTGACGTATCGAAAGGATCAATTAATACAATTTTGAAAGATGTTTTGGGCCTCAAACGTGTCAAGTCCCGACTGGCACCAAAAATGGTGAATTTTCTTGAAAAACAGAGTCGATTCTTCTTGACTTTTTCTCCAAAAATGCAACCAATATCGTTCCGCAACAACCGTATTCGCCTGATTTGGCTATTCCCAAAACTCAAGAGACAACTCCGGGGAACGCGTTTCGAATCGATTGAGGAGATAAAAGCTGAATCGAAGAAGGCGCTGATGGCTATACCGGAAAGGGACTATTTGGCATGTTTCGAGGATTGGAAAAAACTTTGGCATAAGTGCATTTTATCGGGAGGGGATTACTTTGAAGGGGATGAAATTGATTTACAAGAATAAAAAAAAAGATTTTTAATTTTACAAACAAATTCACTTAGTAAAACGTCCACAGTGGTATTTTAAAATGTGTGTTTCTCTCGAGTTTTTATTATTCTCAGCCAAAAACCCATTTTCGTGCGAAAAAGTGTTGAGCAATTGTATCATTTGGCCTGTTATTGACGGCAGATAACTTCGAGAATTTCGGTGTAAATGGAAAAAAAATAATTTTTGTTCAACAAGGATTTTTTTCTTTGCATAAAAAAACTATCATCGAAATCATAGAAAAAGCCTTTGGAGATTCTAAACTAGAAATGTGCGCTGAACTAAATACCACCAAGAGCGTTTTGCATGGCCCGGATAAGATGGTAATCACTTGGTGCCAGGTCCGGACTATACGGTGGACATCCTATCCGAGCTCCCGCAGCTTCTTGCGGGTTATCAAAGATGTGTGAGGCCGAGCGTTGTCCTGGTGGAACACTACATCCTTCCTGTTGGCCAATTCTGGCCGCTTCTGGTCAATCGACCCACCACACACACAGCAAAACCTTCCTGGCCGTCAATCCGGGCTTGGCGATGGTTTGGGTCGGCTCACCGCTCTTTAACCACGACCTTTTTCGCTGGACGTTATCGTAAGTGATCCACTTTTCATCTTCAGTCACCATCCGATTTAAAAATGGGTCGAGTTCGTTCCGCTTTAGCAGCGTATCACAAGCGTTTATGCGATCCAAAAGATTTTTTTGCGTTAATTCGTGTGGCACCCAAACATCTAGCTTTTTTTTAAATCCCATCTTCTACAAAGATCCTCTCAGGTAGTAAAAACGTAAAATATGGCGAATTTCTTACTTGGTGGACTCCATCTTTGGCGCGCTATAACTTGAGACTGAAACATATGATCACAACACAGTCAAAGAAACACTTGTAGCACAGGGTGTCCTCTTTAAATCGCCGTACAGGATGACCCGATGCGATTAGTACAACCAAAGATATGTTAAAGAGTCGCCATCTATTGAAAAAATACGACATTACTTATTAAACAACCCAATATATCGGGTGTATTTGTATGGGGTTAAACCTAAAATTTTGTTGGTCCTACCCATATTGGTCTAGTTTTTATGCAAAAACTCAAAATTTTGTTGTAGATTTGTATGGGTTAAAAAACCGTTTGTAAGTGCAGACTTGAGGGCTCCGAAAAGTCTAAGTTTCCAATTTGATGGCTCTATCTCTTATAGTCTCCGAGATAATCGTTTTCATACGACAGACAGCAGGACAGTCGGACGGAGAAACAGACAAAGCTAGTTCGACTTCCCTTTCAATGGTGATCAAGAATATATACACTTTATTGGGTAATTCTAGCCTCTTTCTGTCTGTTACATACATTCGCACAAACTTAATATACCCTTTTACCCTTTGGGTGCAGGGTATAAATACTTTTGAAGAGTTTTATAATACATTTAGTATCGTTATAAAAAACATGTCCAATTTTAGTACTTTTTGGCATTTCTTGAAAACACTTAAAATTTGGTACAGTTGTTAACAATTATTTTTTTTTTATATTTTGAGCAAATAATTACCGTAGCCAAGTGTCACAATTAAAATATTTCCCAAGCAATCAAAAGACACACACACATCAAATTGTTTACACAATTAAATGCAAACATTAAATTTTGAGTACAAGCATAAATGCCTTCCATTGTAACAATAAAAATTTTATTTTAAATATTCCAAAAACAGCAGCTTCGAAAAAAAAAATAAACTTAACACAATGCAAAATTGTTGTCCGTGGCTTTCAAAAAACTTTGGAAGCTACTTAAGATGCAGCAACGTTTTCCTCTTCTTCTTCTGCACACACATAAGGCTATTTTTGTTTTAAGCTTGTTTTTTGCATATGCATAGAAATGCTTTTGGTATACGCTTAAGTACCCTTTTGAGTGTTAAAATTTAAAAAAAAACTTGGTTAACAACCAAAACATTTTTTTTTAAGTTTGTCTTGCATGCTGCAATTTTCCGTCACATACAATAATTTTTTTTTTTTTTTACAACATAACCTCAAATCGTTTGCTTTTTTTGATTTTTTTTTGTTGATCTTTTCAGTTTGCTTAAGCAGCGTAAATAAATATGCTTTTATATTAGTTTTAAGTTGTTATTTAGTTTTTATAACGCACTACGACGAAATATATACATAAAAAAAATTATATGCTCAAATATTTACACTGTGAGTTTAAGCTTAACCTAAAAAAAGTTTTGGTTTGTAGCATATTTTTTGGATTTTAAAGAGCTTATAAAGCCTTGTGTACCGAAGAGTCAACTGTTTTGGAAGCACAGTGGCCATTAGTGTTCTTCAAACTTTTTGGCTGCACTGTAGCTAATAGTGTTGGCAAAAAAGTCACTTATGGAGATATTTTCACAGTGATTTAAAAATCACAATGTTGCAATGTGATTTGCGATTTTCTTAATCCTCAGTGAACATGTTCAATTATTGGCGATTTTGTGTATCACTCTTTGCGAACAATGAAACTGTTTATTTATCAGTGATTGATGCTTTTATCACACTTCGCAAATATTCGCTTAAACACCGAACCTGTACAAGTTCGTTGGTACATTTGGAACATGGAGTTAAGCAACAAAAAATGAATTGAAAACTAAGTGAAATGTGTTTTTATACAAAAAAGTGAAACAAACGGCAGAATGCAAAATTTGTCGGCTAAACTGTCGTTTAAAATAATTGTGATTAACTTAAACCGGCAATTGCAAAGGAAGCAACCAAGAAAACATAAGATTTTTGCAAATATTTTTTTGTGCAATTTAAATTTTTACAATATTTTATTTTTCAATGAATTAAAACAAAGTCGTTTCTTTTGTGTTGTTGCAGCGAAACAGTTCAGTTAGTGGCGATTTTGTGTATTAATCGCTGCTTGTTTTTCGAGAACTGTGATTTTATCACTCTTTTCAGTCACTGCGACTTACAAGTCGCAGTCGCTTATCAAACTGCGACTCAAAAATCACACTCTTTTCCAACACTAGTAGCCATTAACTCTCGATGAGCAAATGTGAAGTAGAGTCTTATCCAGAACAACGAAAATTAAACTCTACAAGACGCATTATCCCAGTCCGGATGTATGGCACAGAAACATGGGACATGACAAAGGTCAACAAATCAGCGTTGGGAACGTTTGGAAGAAAAATTCTTCCTAAAATGTGCGGACCTGTCAGAGTGGACAACGAGTACCGTATTCGAAAGAATCACGAGCTGTAGCAGCTATATAACGACATCGATATAGTCAGGCGCATTAAGTATAATCGTTTGCACTGGGCTTCGAATGGACGAACGGACTTCGGCGAGCCAAGTGTACGAAAAAAACGAGAACGAAATCAGAGGCGCACGACAGCGAGGACTACCTCTGCTGCGTTGGAAGGATCAGTTTCTGGAAGACGTACGGTAGATTGGAATACGGAATTGGTATCGAGTAGCATTGTACCATACCAGCTGGGTTTATACCCTAAGTGACGCCCAGGCTTATAATAAGCTATAATGGCCATACATACATACAAACGTTGTAATAATCTGTTTGATGGTGCTATGATAGTCAAAAATCATTGTTTTACAGACTCTAACACGATGATTTTTTTCGGGACCAATTGAGATGAGAGGCGCTTGAGACCTAATTGGTCTTTCAAAATCGATTGAATTGAACCAAATGATACGTTGGTGTTGTCAAAAAGGTCTCTAATTGTCAATCGACGATTTTTGAGCACTAAATCCTTGATCTGGTTGACGTGGTTCTCATCGGTGGATGGACGATCCATAGGAATAAGAAACCCTATTTTTCTTAAAACACATTTTTTGGATTTTTTAATATTTTATCTATTTAACTTGGATTATAAATATCTTTAAGTTGGAAACACTAATTTGACTGACAGGTAAAAAATATACTAAAAGCCGCTGAGAAAAGTTGCAAGTTGTAAGATTGGAAAAAAAAAAAAATTTTAAAGAAATTAAAAATATTCAAATTTTTATATTTTTTTTGCAGCGACAATGGAAAAATACAATAAGGAAAACGAAGACCCGAGGGATAATGAAATTATTTATATTGATGTACTCGATCCGAACTATCCTTGTCGCATACGTTACAAGATGTGGAAAAAACAATCGCTCGAAAAATTAATTACATTCCATTGCAAGCACACCAATGTCCAGATGAAGAAGGTGGAATTCCGTTATGAAGATAGAGTACTTCAGTCGGAACATACTGCTCACTCTCTAAAGATGAGTGACTATGACGTCATTAATGTTGCCCAACTCAAACCATTTTAGATGTTAACGTTGGCAGTTGGCAGCAACAGCTTACGCGCAAAAATTCTTGAAATTGAAAAAAAATGAAATAGATTCTTATATTCGGCTTCTTAAGTAAAAGTTGCTACGTCACCTTTGAATGGCATTAAATTTCGTTAACACAGGGTTTTCATCACAGGGTGCTTATTAGTTTCATTTTGATTTTTGCAGTGATTGGCTTTTTCTTTTCACTGATTTCTGACTCACTCCTGTTACTCCCTTTACTTCTGAATCTGATTTAGGAAGTTGTACTAAATGTAGATAAAGAGTATAGAATAGCTTTCATTGAGAAAATTGTCGCTCCTCTAACTCTTGCAAATTTATATATAAAAAATAGTAAATACGTTTCTATGTCCGCTATGAAAGTTGAAACCATCCAACCGATGAGTCTCAAACCTGTATCATTTAAATGGGCAACAATGTAAGTAAATTAAAATTTCACTGAATTAATGTATTAGGCACATTCGGTTCATTTAAAGGTCGATTTTAAAATTTTCCAATACAAAAATGTTTTGCTTTTTTAGCAATAAAAAAAAAAAAAACGAAAAAATTGTTGGTATTTTTTAGTATATTATTATGTTTGCCCAAACATATTTTAGTTTCGCTGCAATTAAAAATGTACAAAAATGAGACGAAATGGGCTGCAATTGCACAAAAAACAGCAGCTGCGAAACGGAAAAGAGTCGGAAATCCGCTAGTTGCAAATATAAAAGATACCTACTCTCCTGGCATGGCCTATGCGACAGCGTCATACATTTTCATTTAATGATAATAAAATCAGGCGTCTTAAGAGCCTATTAACTCTCAGAAAAGAGAAAAAAAGTTCTAGGTTAATATTAGAAGCTTTAGGAATATTCATGGTTTTCTAATCGCTGAGATATTTGCCTGATAAGCACTGTTGTAGTCAGAAGTCTGAAAGATATATTAAAATCTAGTTCTGAGAAGTGAATGTCAGCCTCAATTTGGTTTTTGAGTTTGAATTCATTCGCAAAACTTTATTTTTTTATTGATTCAAATTGCAACTGGATAATGAGTTCGTGCCTTTGAGTAAAGTCTATATTTGGGACGCAGTAGTCGGTATTAGATCTGTATTTTATCTTGAGATTTCGTATCATGGAGCGCCCTATAGTCGTACACAAAAAGTCTAATTTCAGCTACTTATGCATAACTGCGCACTTCTTTGCACCTTTTTTAGGGCACGCTTTATTGTATTTTCTTAAGAGAGAAGGTAACCAGACTAAGACACCATATAGTATTAGCCTTACTCCACTAATGTACAGCCAGTAAACAATTTAAGGGGAAACCCCGATCTATTTTATGCTGTATGTTAAGTTAGGTTAAAATGGCCGACGCGAATCTACGCTACGTCACCTAGTCCAGATAGGACAATTGTGATTTATTTCTCCCAACTCGAACCTGCTTAATTTCCTTATAATGGGGGGGCCCACACCCCAACCTTATTTATTCCATCTCCGCCTAGCTTTCCAAAAACGGCCAACCAAGTGCGGTAAATCTTATTCCCCCAAGGGCTGGTCAGTGACAGAGAAAATGCTCTACTGTCTCCTCCTCTTCTCTTGTTTTTACAGCTCCAACAGAAGTTATTTGGTGCTATGAGTTGGGCTGTTTGTTTGGCCACGTAAGTTTTGTAACGGTCTCTCCAATAGCCACCGCTACAACATTTATTCATAAAAACTAAAATATAAGCTACATAATAAAATACAAAGTAATTATATATATCCTTTAGTTTTACTTACGAGTTACAAGAAATTAACAAAAAAGTTAGTAGGGCATTAAAAAGTAGCATATAGTAGATACCATTTCTAGCTAAAATGGTTAAACGTACTTCTTGAAAGCAACAATGCTCCAGTCTCAATCGCTGTAATTAAAGGAAAAATACTCTCACTTTCCTCTTTATTCCAATAAATTAACGGAAATATCACCCTGCAAGGTTAATACAAGCTATATGCGACATATTAAATAGACCAAACAATCAGTCAGTATTTCAATACAAAAGTTAACAACGCAGTCGAATACATCTAATACATGCCAGATTTACAAAAAGATGCGCTTCATCATCTTCGAAGGTGTAAAGCATGTGCGACTTTATAGTTGCGCTAAGCAAAGGAAAACAAAACGTAAAGCAAAAAGCGCAAAAAACAGTCGCCACGACCAAACACCTGTGCATCGACCACCTGCGCATAAAAATAACGGTAAAGAAAACAAGATGATAGCAAGCAGCATGCGCGGCAAGACAAGAAGTAAAGAGAGGCTGGAAATCAATCAAATATAATTGATACATTTACATACATGTGTACAAACTAACCACGACACTGAGGAAGATAACAAAAACAACACAATGTAAAAACAATAACGGAATCATCGCGACAACAACAAAGCACAGGTGCATAGGCAAATTAAGCATCAGAAGAACTACAAGAAAGATGCAGGTGGCGAGCGGGGTGCGCAGCATAGAAGAAAGAGATATTGGAAAAGAACAAAAATGATTAGCGCATACATACACATATATACATTTGTATGTAGGCAAATTCATTTGGATAATTGTCTTTAATAAAAAATAAAACAACAACAATGCAAGAGATGACAAACCAAATGAGATTTGCAACACGTGCTAATTTAATATGATTTCAATAATTTGATTACTTCTAATGCTGCGAAGCCATCTACGCAGCTTCCAAGAGAAATAGTTTTGGAAAGAGAATAGAAAGAGAGACAAGAATACTGGAAAGATGCTCAGTGCAGTTGGAAACAATTGAAATTTGGCAAACTGGAAAAGAGTTGTATAAATACAGCAGCATTTTTGCAAATTGGGACACTCAAATCCAGACAGAGTAAGGCGACACAACAAACTTCGTATTCAAAGCTAAGGAGCAAGGATCGAGCAAAGACAAAGCAAAAGGAGCAAGGATAACCGGATAAAACTGGAAAAGGATTCTCAAGGATATAAGTACGATGCCTAACGACAAGAAGGATACCGTGAGTCAAAAATTTATTAATTATTTTTTTCCTTAAAAATATTACTTTGTCATAAAGTCCTGTCCGCAAAAATTGTTATCCTTCGTACATAGTTGTCATAGGCCGGTGCACACACCAATCCTTAGCAAAGCATAAAACGGCGCATACGCCAAATTAGAAGCATAGAACGGCGCATACGCCAAAATCAGAGCATAGGACGGCGCATACGCCAAAATCAGAGCATAGGACGGCGCATACGCCAAAATCAGAGCATAGGACGGCGCATACGCCAAAATCAAAGCATAGGACGGCGCATACGCCAAATCAAAGCATAGGACGGCGCATACGCCAAATCAAAGCATAAAAGAACAAAGGCGCATACGCCAAATAGTCAAAGCATAGAACGGTGCATACACCAAAAAAAAAGGCGCATACGCCAAAAACAAAGCATAGAACGTGCATACACCAAACAACCTAAGCATAGGACGGCGCATACGCCAAATAGTCAAAGCATAGAACGGTGCATACACCAAACAACCTTAAGCATAGAACGGCGCATACGCCAAATAGTTTTCACAGGTAGCTCCTAAACTTATATTAATTTTAAGAAAAATCTATGAATACATACTATCATATAAAAAATTATAATATATAATATACTTATATCCTGTAAAATATGCTATTAATGTAATAATTATAATAAAGAATTTAAAACCAAGTTTTTTTCTATATTTAGTAATATTAAACCACTGTAAATATTTAATATTATTATAAAGCATTGTAAATAATAAATATCTTTCCGTAAATATATTGTAATAATAAAGTTAAATGAAACAAAACAAATTATAGTTGCATATATCTGGAAAATAACATCACCCGTGGTCACTGAAAACTTAAAAATTTCTGTGACAGACCGCCTGGGATACCGACGGCGATACCCCGGCCGGTGACTCGTTACAGTGGCGCCCGAGCAGGGACCCGGGTTTTTTCAGAAAAGGATATTTATATTTATTACAAATATAAATATCAAAACATAAAAAAAAAAAAAAATAAAAATAATAATAACTAAAAATTTGTTTTGTTTCAATATAATAATATAATTTAAAACGAAAAGTTGTTGTTTTCCGAAGAACAACTTACACGCGTATATGTACTCACGCATATATCTGAACGTCCAGATATAATTTCCTTTTAACAATATTTCTCAAAGTATTCGAAACCCCGCGAGTGATTGTAATGAATAATTGAAAAAAAAGATATATTCAATTATATACAACAGTAAACGGTTATACTTTAATAGACATTTTCGCAGAAAAACTTTGATCCCACGTGCACAGATAAAAAACAAAGCGTCTCGTATAAGAAATTTTCTACAACACGAAATTTTTCTTATTAACACGAACATCAATCCTTGAATAGCAAATAATTTCAGTTTAACAAATAAATTAACAAACTTCGAATAAAAATGGCAGCGTGGGTACAAAACCTCAACAAATTTGAGTTACATAAATATGCTGAAGAGTTATTAGGGGACGCTGAAGGTACACCTAAGGAACTATGTGCTAGGCTAATCAGCTTTATTGAATCAAGAACCCACTCTGAGGAAATTCGGCAACGATTAGAAGAATTGCAACAAATATATAGCAGACGCCCCGAACATACACAAAGCGAGGATAAGCACGGAGAAAAGGCAGAAACAATAACTTTGCCAATCGTAGTACCCAAGAAAGGTATCATTACCTCATTAGAGTCTAACACAAACTCAAAAGGAACAGTTCGAGACTTATCACCCGCTAAGTCGGAACGCTGCAAACCACCAATGGGTAAGAAGCTAATAGACACCATGGATCAAGTACGGAAATGGTCACTCCAATTCGATGGATCAACGGATCCATTAGAATTCCTAGAAAGAATCGAAGAACTAGTAAGAGCATACGGACTAGCAAAGGATCTAATGCCAAAAATGATGCCAGAATTACTAAGAGGCAGAGCTCTTATCTGGTGGCGAAACAACGGTAACGATGGAAAAGACTGGTCGTCTTTTCGTCAAGATTTTTTAACTTTCTTTTTACCGCCACGATTTTTCGAAGTACTAGAAGACCATATTCGGCAAAGAAAACAAGGACCGCACGAGAATTTTAAAATCTACGTTGTAGAAATTCAGAATTTAATGCGTTATACGGACATGAACGAAGACAGTAAACTTGATCGCATATATCGGAACAGTCTACCTAGAGTTCAATTATATGCCAAACGTAGAGATTTCAAATCGTTGGCAGAACTTATTGATATGGTTAGTGACTTTGAGCTGCTGGAAACGCATCCGGAACCAACCTATGAGACCAGGGCTCTTCAAAAGAAACACATCAATAGGGTAGCAACAATAGGTGGACCAATCAACCCTAAAACAGCGTGTTTCCGATGCGGTCAGGATGGACACACAGCACGAACATGCAGCAACACTCCAGTACTATTCTGTTGGCAATGCGGGCAACGAGGTGTGCGCACTATTGAGTGTTGTAAACAAAGATCGGGAAACCACTCGGGGCCGGCGACGCAGCGAGGAATCGTCGGTACCACTGCAAACCAGCCTCGCTATCAATAGATTCAACATACTTTAACCAAAGCGGTATTTTTGCTCAAGTTACGCTCGGCCAAATAAAAGCAACAGCGATGATAGATACCGGAGCATCACGTTGCTTTATAAATACAACATTGGCGGACAAGTTAAAAGACAAAGTAAAAACACTCTCAAGAAAATTAACTGTACGATTAGCCGACGGTACAACTCGACAGATACCAAAAACAATTCAAAGTAACGTAACTATAGGTAATCGGACTTGGAAAACCGAATTTCTCTTATTACCCGAAATATCGCATGATATTATATTAGGCATTGACCTTTTGAGCAAAAGCGGTTTCACCTTTAAATGGGGTGATCAACAAGTCACGTTACAAAATAATATCCAACACAAAGAACATAATAAAATTAATATCCACTCCGCTCAAGAGATTGGAGAAAAACGTGTCCAACAACGGAAAACGAAGAAAAAGGTTGAATCACAAACAATGAAGGAAGACCAATTAGATGAAGACATACAGATGTTTCTAAAACAAGAACTAGATTTATTTAACAATATTTCAGGAACAAGCAATATAACATCGCACAGTATCCGCATGAAACATGACCGGCCATTGAAACAACGTTATTTTCCAAAAAACCCAGCCATGCAAGCCATAATTGACAAAGAAATTGATGAACTCTTAGAAAAAAATTGTATTGAACCGTCTCACAGTGCCTACAGCTCACCGATAGTCTTAGTACGGAAGAAAAATGATCAGTGGCGATTATGTATTGATTTCCGTCAGCTCAATGAAAACTCTGAAACCGATGCATACCCTATTCCAAGGATGGATTTCATATTGGACCAACTCAGAGAAGCAAAGTATATCAGCACAATCGACCTAAAAAATGGATATTGGCAGATCCCTATGGATCCGGAAAGCAGAAAATACACCGCTTTCACAGTTCCAGGTCGCGGTTTGTACCAATGGCGTGTAATGCCTTTCGGCCTTCATACGGCTCCCGCGACATTTCAACGGGCATTGGATAGTATCATCGGTGCTGACATGGAACCCTTCGCTTTCGCCTATCTAGATGATATAATCATTATTGGCAGAACTAAAGAGGAACATATCGAAAAACTCACAGAGGTATTCCGTCGCCTAAGAAAGGCAAATCTGCGTATTAACACCGAAAAATGTCATTTCTTTAAGCGTAGTATTAAGTACCTTGGACACATCGTAAGCAACCGTGGAATTCACACTGATCCAGAAAAAATAGCTGCCGTAAGAGAGTTAAAACCGCCAACATCAATCAAAGAAGTCCAAAGCTTCTTAGGGATTGCCTCATGGTATCGCCGTTTTATACCTAATTTTACGGAACAGGCCAAACCTTTATATGACGTTATAAAGAAAAATAAGAGATTTTTCTGGGGAGAAGACCAACAGAAAGCATTTGTGCAATTTAAGGAACTACTTACAGAGGCACCGGTTTTAGCCTGCCCGGATTTTACCAAAACCTTCACTCTACAGACTGATGCAAGCGCATATGGCCTAGGAGCTGTGTTAACACAAGAGATTGATGGAGTCGAGCGAGTAATTTCATACGCGAGCCGGAAGTTGCGTGGCGCCGAGGCAAATTATTCGGCTACAGAGAAGGAATGCCTTGCAATCGTTTGGGGTATTCGTAAAATGAAGATGTATTTGGAAGGTTACCATTTTATTGTTATTACAGACCATCTTGCTCTAAAATGGCTCAATTCTATTGAAAGTCCTGCAGGCCGAATCGCTCGCTGGGCATTAGAACTTCAGCCATTCTCGTTTGAAATTAAATACCGTCGAGGGAAGCTGAACGTCGTAGCTGATGCACTATCACGCCAACCTGCGGATATCACATGTGAAACAGCGCAGGTGGAGCCAGTATGTTCATGGCTAAGAAGGAAAATAGACGAAGTAGAAAAAACCCCCAGCTTACTTCCAGATTACACAATTCAAGGAGGCAATCTATACCGTCACATTGCCAGGACCGGCTATGACGATGAGTGCCAACCATGGAAACTATGTGTTCCAAAGCATCTAAGAACCAGAGTATTGAAGGAGAATCATGACGCACCTACAAGCGGTCATCTAGGGATTCGGAAGACTCTTATTCGAGTCACAAATCTATATTACTGGCCAGGTATACATCGTGATATATGTCGGTACGTTCGTTCTTGCGAAAATTGCCAAAAGTATAAGACATCTCAGCAACAAAAGGCAGGGCACATGCTAACACGTATAGCTAACGAACCTTTCGAAACCATCTGTACGGATTTCGTTGGTCCTTTACCTCGCTCCAAACATGGAAACTCCATGTTACTCGTATTTTTCGATCGCTTTACGAAGTGGGTTGATATGATACCAATAAGAAAAGCTACTACCGAGATAGTGATCAAGGCTTTTAGGGAGCGAATATTAATCCGTGGAGGGGTTCCCAAGATACTAATATCGGACAACGGCAAGCAGTTTACAAGTAAAAAATTCGAACAGTTTTTACAAGAAATGGGTGTAAAACATCAGCTAACAGCTCCATACACCCCACAAGAAAATCCAGCTGAACGAGCGAACCGGACAATTAAAACAATGATAGCACAATACACTGGGGATGACCAGACACGCTGGGATGAACTCATACCAGAGCTCACCTTGGCCATTAATAGCAGCATATCCGAATCAAGTGGATATAGCCCCGCTTACTTGGTTTTTGGAAGAGAACCTCGATTGCCTGGATCACTCTACAGCGAGCTAACATCCGGTACTGGACGTTTAGAGGAAACACAAGACGAAAAACAGAAGCGCCTTGCAGAAACCATACAAGTGGTCAGGATGAAACTGGAACTAGCCGCCGAGCAACAAGCCAAACACTACAATTTACGCAAGAGGGCGTGGAAACCCACCGTAGGAGACCTTGTATGGGTTCGACAACACCCATTATCAAAAGCTATTGATAAATTTGCAGCAAAACTAGCACCAAAATTTGACGGTCCGTTTCGAGTAGTATCATTCAGTTCACCAGTAATCATTAGCGTTAAAAAGGACAGAGAGAAAAAAGACCCGCAAGGTATATGTAGGAGAAGTCAAACCCTTTTTACTCAATAGAAGACGAAGTCACCTCAGCTCCACTAGGAAGTATCGGTCCGCCGATAAAATAGAATAGAACTAAGTATGTCTCCATTAATTTTCCTTACAGATACTAGTTAGCGTCTCACCTAGTACTAAATGGCGACAAAGCGTGGCAAAATTTCGCGAAGAGACTACACGACTAAACAACGCACGGCCACGCACAAAGAAGATCGATGTAGAACAAGCACTCGAACTACATAAACAGGCTAAAAATCGGCGAGTCAAGAGTGAAGTTATGAAACAGCAACCCAGCCACGTGAAGGTAGAGCGTCGCATTACCACTCCAGCTAGAAAGGAACCAATACACATCCGAAGTATCGAAATTATTAAACCAAAAGTCATACCACACCAAGAGAAGTCGCGATACAAAAAGGAGTCACTGTCCAATATGGGGTATCCGGCTCGCAAAGCACCAAGTGAAATCAAACATTTGAAGATTCCGAAGAAAAAAACATTGTCACCAGGGCTACTAGTCGGAAAGGGGAGCCAGACCACACCGCCCAGAAGTCAGAAAAACGTAGACGACAAGCCGGAAAATCAAAGTTTGACACCGACAACCAAGAAATGCATAGAGCTCGCCGAAGAGACAAACAGGATGCGTCGACGAAGAATTAGCCACATACCGCATCACCAAGGCAAGGGCAACACAAGCCTATCTAAGCGGAGTCCGTTGTCATCCAGTAAGCAAGTCGCAAATCAAAAACAACGAGCCAAGCACTATACAAAACTTTTCCGTACCCCGACCAAGAAGGCAGGCGTGATTGATTTAATTTCACCTGCAAACGACTCATTCACCACAGCGTATTCACCGGAGAGCGCAACATCAAGCCAAAAACCCGTTACTCCCGGTAGAGACTTGTGGAAGTTTTTCCAAGCGCCAACAAAATCAGGCAGCAAGAACCAGGGTGTGACTGAGTACAAGGAAGAAATATGCAAACGGATTTCTGTTACCAGCACGGAACAAAAACCTACAACACTGGGTGAACCGTTAATGGAGCAATGCGTAATCAACACCTCGGCCATCCCGTGCAAACCAGAGTTTTATGAGAAATCAACGAATCATATAATGGACCAGGTACAAGCTTTCGGTTCGATGGAAGATGTCCTCATATTAGATGAAGAACCCGGAATGTCAAGCTACGCAGCTACCATCACAGGTAATGAAACTTGCAGAGGAAGCAGCAACCCGTCGTCGCCCTAACAACCGTTTGAAGTTCCTTACGCAGTTTGAGGGCAAAAGCTACAGCATCCGCATTGGACGGAATGGGACGATGCGCATCTTTCTCGAGACGCCTGGCAAACCAGATCTGCAGCTGAAATGAGAAGACTCGGCCTCCACAAAGCAGGGGGAGTGTAACGGTCTCTCCAATAGCCACCGCTACAACATTTATTAATAAAAACTAAAATATAAGCTACATAATAAAATACAAAGTAATTATATATATCCTTTAGTTTTACTTACTAGTTACAAGAAATTAACAAAAAAATTAGTAGGGCATTAAAAAGTAACATATAGTAGATACCATTTCTAGCTATGCGAACTGTGCGATACGGTTAAACTGTACTTCTTGAAAGCAACAATGCTCCATTCTCATTCGCTGTAATTAAAGGAAAAATACTCTCACTTTCCTCTTTATTCCAATAAATTAACTGAAATATCACCCTGCAAGGTTAATACAAGCTATATGCGACATATTAAATAGACCAAGCAATCAGTCAGTATTTCAATACAAAAGTTAACAACGCAGTCGAATACATCTAATACATGCCAGATTTACAAAAAGATGCGCTTCATCATCTTCGAAGGTGTAAAGCATGTGCGACTTTATAGTTGCGCTAAGCAAAGGAAAACAAAACATAAAGCAAAAAGCGCAAAAAACAGTCGCCACGGCCAAACACCTGTGCATCGACCACCTGCGCATAAAAATAACGGTAAAGAAAACAAGATGATAGCAAGCAGCATGCGCGGCAAGACAAGAAGTAAAGAGAGGCTGGAAATCAATCAAATAGAATTGATACATTTACATACATGTGTACAAACTGACCACGACACTGAGGAAGATAACAAAAACAACACAATGTAAAAACAATAACGGAATCATCACGACAACAACAAAGCACAGGTGCATAGGCAAAGTAAGCATCAGAAGAACTACAAGAAAGATGCAGGTGGCGAGCGGGGTGCGCAGCATAGAAGAAAGAGATATTGGAAAAGAACAAAAATGATTAGCGCATACATACACATATATACATTTGTATGTAGGCAAATTCATTTGGATAATTGTCTTTAATAAAAAATAAAAACAACAACAATGCAAGAGATGACAAACCAAATGAGATTTGCAACACGTGCTAATTTAATATGATAATTTGATTACTTCTAATGCTGCGAAGCCATCTACGCAGCTTCCAAGAGAAATAGTTTTGGAAAGAGAATAGAAAGAGAGACAAGAATACTGGAAAGATGCTCAGTGCAGTTGGAAACAATTGGAAATTTGGCAAACTGGAAAAGAGTTGTATAAATACAGCAGCATTTTTGCAAATTGGGACACTCAAATTCAGACAGAGTAAGGCGACACAACAAACTTCGAAAAAGCAAGGATCTAGGACAAAGAAAAAAAAAGGATCAAGGATAACTGGATAAAACTGGAAAAGGATTCTCAAGGATGCCCTAACGACAAGAAGGATACCGTGAGTCAAAAATTTATTAATTATTTTTTCCTTAAAAATATTACTTTGTTATAAAGTCCTGTCCGCAAAAATTGTTATCCTTCGTACATAGTTGTCATAGGCCGGTGCACACACCAATCCTTAGTAAAGAATAAAACGGCGCATACGCCAAATTAGAAGCATAGAACGGCGCATACGCCAAAATCAGAATAAAGGACGGCGCATACGCCAAAATCAGAGCATAGGACGGCGCATACGCCAAAATCAAAGCATAGGACGGCGCATACGCCAAAACCAAAGCATAGGACGGCGCATACGCCAAATCAGAGCATAGGACGGCGCATACGCCAAATAGTCAAAGCATAGGACGGCGCATACGCCAAAACCTAAGCATAGGACGGCGCATACGCCAAATAGTCAAAGCATAGAACGGTGCATACACCGAACAACCTAAGCATAGGACGGCGCATACGCCAAATAGACAAAGCATAGAACGGTGCATACACCAAACAACCTAAGCATAGGACGGCGCATACGCCAAATAGACAAAGCATAGAACGGTGCATACACCAAACAACCTTAAGCATAGAACGGCGCATACGCCAAATAGTTTTCACAGGTAGCTCCTACACTTATTTAATTTTAAGAAAAATCTATGAATACATACTATCATACATATAAAAATTATAATATTAAACTTATATCCTGTAAAATATGCTATTAATGTAATAATTATAATAAAGAATTTAAAACCAAGTTTTTTTCTATAATTAATAATATTAACCCACTGTAAATATTTAATATTATTATAAAGCATTGTAAATAATAAATATCTTTCCGTAAATACATTGTAATAATAAAGTTAAATGAAACAAAACAAATTGTAGTTGCATATATCTGGAAAATAACATCACCCGTGGTCACTGAAAACTTAAAAATTTCTGTGACAGACCGCCTGGGCCCCGCGGCCGGCCCCCCGGCCGGTGCCTCCTTGTTTTCTGGTTTTTTTTTTTGGGGGTTGGGTGTTCCTTCTTCTCTCCGCCCGCGTGTTTTTTTTTCTCCTCCTCCTGCCTCTTGGGAGTTTTTGGGGATTCCCCCCCAACCCCTCCCGGGGGGATTACGGGGATTTTTCCCCTTTTTGGCCCACTTTTTCTCCCCCCCAATTCCAAAATAATTTTGGGGGCCCCGCACCCCTGGGGGTTAAAGGGGGGTAAAAGGGGATATGGGGCTTTGGGGGGTAGTTTTAGACGTCTAATTTTTTTGGGTTAAGTGCTTTTAAGGCAGCCTGACTATCCGAGAAGATGTATAGTATTTGTATACTACCTGAGTGGTGCCCTAGATAATGCATGGCTTCGTGTATAGCGATTATTTCAGCTTGAAAAACGCGCTGAAAAAACGCTGTCTTAAAGATTTTCTAATCTCCAGGTCCGTGAAAATGATAACTCCTCCAACCCTTTTTTCGAGTTTGGACCCATCTGTATAGATATTTATTTTATGCTGTAACTGCTTTCTTAATCCTTAACTCGCAGTTCACATTCCAGAGAAGCTTCTTGTCTAGTATTTGCTCTGGGAAATTTGCATTTCATCCAAATTTATGTTTTGAAGGATTTAGATTTGGTATTTTGAATATTTTTGAAAAGAAAACCTTATACTTTTGGTAAATAAATTTATAAAAAAAATTAAAACTACTAAACATGCAGTTTCTCACATTGTATCTAGATACTTTTTTTTCTGTTATAAGAATTTTAGATGCATGTTTACAAAGACTGACTCACTTACAAATTGTGTCAGTTTGCGCTGAACTCATTGAGTGCCTTGGCAACTATAGAGAAGATTGCTGACCATTTCGCATTCATTTAAAGTTGGACAAGACAACTAATTTTGTACGAAGTTGCAACTTGAACAACACAAAAGTTCGATCAATCTTTGCAGCAAAGGCGTCAACTTTTTTTTCCAATCGGTAAAACAAGTATGTAGTTCATGTCTATTAAAAAATTAGAGGCACATAGAACTATTAAACGAAGTTGCATTCATTCTCTCTGGGTGGGGTGGGGGGTGTTATTCTTGCATTGCAGATTGTTAGCGTTACACGACTGCGACGACTGATTGCCAACAATGATTGCTGCTGTTGCTGAAGCTGTCAGGCGACAATGGTAAATATGTTGCAATTTAGTTTGCCTAGTTTTCCTTTTCCTTTTTCGCTTTCGTTTTCGTTTTTTTGTTTTTTTGTTTAACACTTTGGAAACATACTCGCCTGCCCCAAGGACATAGGCAATACAGGCAAACGTCAGCAATTGTACGCTTGAATGCGCTAGCCATCTTGTACCTTCACTAAAAATTGCAATTTTTCCATTGCCTTAAGCACAAATATTTTCATGTAGTGCTACTCTCGACAACTTTTTGTTTGTTTGTTTGTTTGTACTTATGTACGTCTGTCCGTCCTTCCGTCCATCTGTCTGCATTTCTCTATATTTGTCCTGTCTGTCTGTCTGTTTGTTTGCATCTTTTGTTGCAACATTGAAGATTGATCACAGTTTGTGCAACAACTTTCTTTTTCGGTAACGTCTCGTCTATCCGTCCTTTCCGCCAAGTTTTTACCTAAAATAGCTTCCTCCTCCTAATATGAAAAATGAAAAATTTTCTAACAAATATTTGTCGAATATATTGCTGATATGCTTGTTCCACTTGTTCGCACTCTGGCAACTATTCGAATTGGTCAGTTCGGTGTGTTAGTTAATTGCAACATTTCGGATGTGCGCAGTTGCTGCTGCTTTTTTTCATTTTTTGTTGAGGAAGCAAATAAACGGCAGCAGGAAGGAAGAAATTTTTGGGAAAATTGAGTTTTCCTTTTAGGAAATAATAAAAAAATGTATATAAAAATATTTTAAAAATTGAACTTTTTTTAAAATATTTTTTATATTTTATTTAATGATTTATTTTACTGGAGAAATCCACACATAGAACAATAAAAAAATAATTAAAATTTATATAAAAAAAAACGAAAACTTTTGAATTTAAGTGAAAGTTTATTGCCAGAAGTAGACGTAGACGTATTAAAGCCATAGAAGTATGGAAATGGAGCTCTGGCCTGGTGGACGGCTTTTAAACATCTAGGGTACACAGATCAGCTTGTATTGGGGTCACTGGGGCAGTTAGAACCTTTCCCTAAACCTGTTACCCATTCACCTATTCATCAAACACATGTCCTCGATCGGTTTTTATTTTCTCAGACAGCCAAGCTGTCATCATGGCGCTGGATTCCCACATTACCAAATCTAAGCTAATAAGAGAATGTAAAAATCTATTAAATCTGGTTGGTCCCCACAGCACACTTTGCCTCTCATGGGTCCCTGGACATAGTGATATTTCCGGGAACGAGCAAGTAAACACACTGGCACTTCACCTCTTTATGCAATAATAAATGGCAAAATATGAATAGCTGCAGGAAGGCTAAGCTTATTTGGCCCACGATTGACCCCAAACGTACCAGAACTCTTCTGTTGAACTCCCTTAAAGATCTTGTGAGACTAACAGCCGCCATCACAGGGCACTGGCCCATAAGTGAACACGCGGCCAGTTTAGGTATCCCTTACAACAGCCATTGCAGAAGTTGTAAGGAAGAGGATACACCAGAAACGTTTGAACACTTCCTCTGTGGGTGTCCTGCACTTGGATCGAGTAGACTAAGGTACTTTGGACGTTGGCAGTTGGAATCGCTTAGCGATCTCCCTCTCTCTTATGTCCCTCTAAACTACGGTCCCTTCCTTAACTGTACTGGATGGCTTTGATCATCCAAAGCATATTATGCACTTAAGGCCCACTTCCGAGATGTTTAAGTGGTAGCAAAAAGGCATGTATATGCTAATTGTGTGGGGAATATAGGTTTTTCTCCTCGGTCTCCTCTATCTATCTGTATATCTATGGAAATGGATAACCTACTAATTTAAATCAAGTTGAAAGAAGTTTTTTAAATTGTGGCTGGCGATAAAAAGAAATTGGGTAAAAACAAAAAAATAAAATTAAACTTCGTCAACCATTAATATCAACGGCGGAATTTAATATCCATGGTTCGAAGAATTTTTGGGAATTCAATTGGTGTAACTATTGAATGAAACGATCACGGGGAGCAGTTCCAAATAGAGCACTGCATCGATTAACTCGACAAACAGATATATTTGAGTCTTGACTTACTCGAGCCGATGAGTCGGGTATGCAAACGCTTCGATTTAGTTCATATTTTTACTCGAATAAATGAGTAATGTCTAAATCGAGTATCATTAGTTTCGGTTATCTGACCGAAGTTAATCGAAGTTTCGTTCGATTATCTAAACTTGTCGGATATGACTCGAGTTATTTATTCTTTTTTTTTACTATTTTGACTAGCAGATAGAGAATGGAGTTACTCGAACAATAGATATCATTTATAATTACGCGAACTAGCAATCCATTTGCATTAACCCTTATATATCTTAAGATTTTCAGTGTCAAAACTATTGCGATAATGAGATTCTACTTTCATTCTAATATCTAGAACTATAGCTTATTCATATCCGATTAACATAATCTAGTATTCGACTCGGAATTGATTTTAAGTTGACTCTTACTCACCGAATTAGCAACTCGATTGACACAATCTAGCATTGAGACTTGAGTTCTCGAAAAGTTTTTAATTTGAGTCTCCTTTTAACCGGGTAATACCAGGGCTCTTGTTCCAAACTCAACTGATACGTTAGGAGGAATCTAGCGACGAAATAATTTCTCTGCCTAGCGATGCTCATGTTCATGCTGACAAGCAACTTGGAAATAGGTTACTTATTGCTCTAAATACTAGATGATTAGTCAATGATTAAACAATCACCAAAACTTTCGGTGATTTTTTCACAGTGATTTAAAAATCTGAAAGTAGTGATCGGTGGCTTTCCTGTTCCTCGGTTAACGACGATTTTATATTTCGCCCTTCGCGAACAGTGAAACTGATCATTAATAGTGATTGGTGCTTTAACATATTCGCTTGAATACCGAACCTGTACAAATTCGTTAGTACATTTGCAAGTCACCTTATACGCCAAAACGTGCAATTCACTAAAAGCGATTCACTATTGAAACGATTGAATGCTGAAAGAGCAATTGCAACAAAAATATGAATAGAAAACAAAGTGAAATGTGATATTTTATTAAACAAAAAAGTGAAACAAAAGGGCAGAGTGCAAAATTTTTTCGGTCAAACTGTCGTTCAAAACAAGTGTGACTAACTTAAACTGGCAATTGCAAAGAAACCAAGAACACATTTGACTTTCGCAAATAATATTTTTTTTTTTGCAATTTAAATTTTTACAATAAATGCAGTGTTTTATTTTTCAATAAATGTTCAAAAAGCGGCGATTAAGTGTAACACTCTTAGCGAACCGTAAACCTGTTTAGTTTGTAATTCTTTAATTTTTCGTGAACTGTTATTAAATCACTGTTTGCAGTCACTGCGATTTGCAAGTCGCAAATCACACGCACTCAAAAATCACACTGTTTGCCAACACTACTAAGAGTACCTCTGATTAACTAATACTAATGGCTGCATAAAATGTGCTCAGTAACAACGAGTAGCTGTGGAGGGCCTGGAACACCATATTTAGGTTTTTCTATTTTTATTAAATTTAATTTTGTTGAACTAATTAATGAATTCAAATAAATTTAAAAAAAAAATCTTTTTAAATAAAATTTAACGCCATTATTACATCTTAAACAATTTTTACGCATAAAACCATCAATCACTTTCAATGAACTTTCGTATAAATACGGATAAAAACTTTTATTACTTCACTAACATTTTTTTTTTTCGCAAATCATTAATGCAAATTTAAAATGAAAATAAACAAAAATCGCACAGCAAACTTAATACAAAAATATGAAAGAGTAGCAGAAAATAGAGGCGAAAAATACGGAAAAACTTTAGCTTTGATGTAACCAAAGCTCAAATAGCTGTTGCTGATTTTTCAAAATAATTTTCGAAAAAAAAAAAAAAAAAAGGTGAAATTATATAAATTCACCACAACATGCATACTCAACAAAATGTATTACCAAATTAGAAAGAGACAGTGGCGAAATATTTCTCCTGGTATAATTGCATCATGGTAAAATGCGTTACAAACTCAACGACAAACTTAAAATACGCCTTTCAAATGAAGAGTGAAGGGTATAAAAAATAAAAAGGAACAGAGAAAGAAAAAAAGTAAATTTTTTTAAAAATCCATAAAACTAACATTAATGCCTTAATTTTGTTTTATTTTTTTTTTTTTTTTCATAAAATATTTTTTTGCATTTTCATTTCGAGTTTTCCGTTTATATATTTTTTTCGGTAAAACTTTTCGCACGCTTAACGCAACGCTTGAAGGAGTTTTCAGCAGTAAATGTGTTCAAAAATTCATTTTTTTATATTTTATTTTCCACGGAAAAAAGGAATTTGAAAACGCAATTTGCTTAAAAATTCTTCGAGCGTTGAATGGTGTATGACAGGCAAAGTAGAATTAAGATCAGCATACAGAACAGTAGCAGCAAAAATGAGAAAAGATGTGGTGCTGTGCTGGCTGGCGCAGCTGTGTTACAAAAATTGGCAGTAGAAATTACATTGAATGCTCTCCTGCCTCCTAGTCGCCCCCCATTAACTTGAGCAAATATGAAAAAAAAAAATTGGAAATAGGTACTTGTTTTTTTTTTTTTTTTTTTGCATTCGTTTACAATTTAAGTAGAAAATCGAATGTAGTTTTTCATTTATTTAACTATTTTTTTTTTTTGGATTCGTATTCTTATTTCTAAACGAGAAAAAATTGAAAATTGTTTAAATTGCATCGTTTTGAAGTTTGTTGCAAAAAAGTTGTTGGCTACACAATCTGCTGCACATTTTTCTTTTTTATTTTTTTTTTTTTTTTGATTTTTATTCGCGAAAGTTTTTTGCCTGAAGTGTTGTTGAACTTAATGCACACACACACACACACACCCGTAATAAAGCTAAAGTATCTTGTAAGTGCGCCACAGGGCGTATGAGCAATATTTGCAACTGCAACCAGCTGTATCTGTAATTCTGTTGACATTTGCCAACTTTTGAAAAGTTTTTCATTTTTTTTTTATGATTACATTTATGTTGTTTTGTCATTATGAATGTTTTGAATTGCGTGCAAGTAGTTTTCTCATCTAATTAAATTATTGAGTGGCATTACATATTTTTGTTCTTCTTCATCTTGTTTTTGTTTTTGTTTTTGTTATTCGTTTAGCGATTTTCAGCAAATAAACGTAAGGAAAAGTTGCTAAAAGGCAAATATGTACATGAATGCTTTTTAATGTTTATATTAAGTAGGTTAAGGATTAATATTTGCATCGCATAGCTGGCAAGAAGTAGTTTGATGTTCTTTTTAAATATTTTAAGGGTCAAATAGCTTAAAGTTTTTATAAAATGTTTATAGAAAATTAAAATGAAATGTAATTATAAAAAGCAATTTTTTTTTAACTTTAAAGAAGCGTAAATTTAATAAATTTAATTGGAACAAGGAAAAACGATAACTACGGTGGAACCGAAGCATAAATACCCACCACACGAATCTTTGAATAGTTTATGTGTGATCATCAGTGGCTTATATAGAATTACAAATATATATTTGAAAATAATTACTTTTTTATACAAATGTTCGAAAATAATCGATAAGTTTGTATGGGGACTATAGCTAAAAAGATCGTGGCACCTTGGTTTTGTTATTAGATGTCATTAGAAGTGTTTTTACCCAATTTAGAGAAAATAAATTCATAGATAATACCAATTTATATTCAAAAATTGGAAAATTTGGGGGGGCACACCCAAAAATGGGTGTGGTACTTTTTTTTTTTCGTTTTCTTTTATTAAATTTTGAGGAAGATAATCAAAAATAATACCTATTTTCATACAAAAATTCGAAAACTTTCGATAAGTTTGTATGGGGGCTATACCTAAAAATGGGCGTGGCAACTTGGTTTTAACTTTATACAAAGAATTGTCGTTGCGTGAACATGAAAAGCTTAAGTTCCAAATTTCGGCGTAATATCTATATATCTTCATCCAAAAAAATGCGTAGAAACAAACAGACAGACGGACAGACAGACAGACGGACGGATATGGCTAAATCGATTCGTCCTGTCGAGCTGATCAAGAATAAATATACTTTATAGGGTCTACGATGCCTCCTTTAATGCGTTACAAACTTTCCGACAAACTGAATATAACTGTTTACACTAGTGTAACAGGTATAAAAAATATTGTTTTTTTTTTATTACAAATTTTATTTTTTTTGTCGATTCCCATACCCGTTTTACACATAGTGTAAACGGGTATATTCAGTTTGTCCAAAAAATTTGTAACGCATTGAAGGAGGCATCAGGAGACCCCACCAATGAAATATATATATTCTTGATCAGCTCGATAAAAAAGAGACGAATCGATCTAGCCATGTCCGTCTGTCCGTCTGTCCGTCTGTTTGTTGCTAATGCGAAATTTATTCGATGAAGATATAAAGATATATATATACTTTATGAAAGGGTCTATCTTGCCTCCTTCTTGGTCTGTTACATACATTCGCTTCGCCCTTTGGGTACAGGGTATAAAAATTGGAGGGGGTGGTTTGGAGTTTAGTCCACCAACTTAAAATTTGAACGCTATTAAAATGGGCCTTTTAACTTATAAAAAAAATACGCTATGTCAATAATGTTTTTCGATGTACTACAACTTTTGCCAAAAAAATTTCATTAAAATCGGAGAAAGGGGCACTTGGGTAGAAAGGTTTAACTTGTTAGTCCCATCCATAAAAATAAATTTTAGTAAAAAAAATTTTTTTTATCGTCTCTAGTCGCACCGTGTAATTTTCTTCAAAAATTATTCCAAGAAAAAAAACTATATAAAAATATTCAATTTTTTTTAGAATGGCGGATTTAACATGGCGACCAAAATGGCAAATATTTTATATAAACGTTTGGATTCGCTAAATTCAAATTTGATATACAATTTTACTACTTCAAAATGTAGGATATAATATAACGAAGACCAATAATTTTTATAAATTCATCTGCTACATTGTTTCCGCCATTTTGAATCTATAAAATATGTCTTCAGATTCGCTATCAGGAACCCCAAAAAACACAGAGTGAACTTAAAAAAATTTCTCAGCCATATTGTATTCTCAATTTCAAATTTGTAAAATTCGTTATCAGATTTAAATCAAAGACACCAAAAACAATGGAAATCCGAACTTTTTTGAAAAAATATTAGCCATTTTGGGTCAGCTACGCGACGACGTTTCCTCGAAGCGAAGGATACAAAGCCCGGTTCTGTGTTGGCTATTTCGGCTGTAATGTCAGAATCGGAAGATTCAGGGGCAGCGATTATAGTTCTGTCCGACTCAGAGTCGGAGAACAAAACAAGACTTAATCTGTAATGTCCATTGACAGAAGATTTTCCACATTATCAGCTGATGACACAGAGAAGGGCATAAACCAAATTTGGCCTTTTTTTCAGCATTTAGAGCTGTATCGTACTCCTTAAAAGTTTTATTGAGTTCCTTATAAAATTTGAGTAAAGATCGAGCAAGAAAGTCATCCATGTAAGAGCACCTTTGACATAGAAAGTGTTATTAAAACTGAAGAGCGACAGGTATCCAGAGTTCGCATATTTAACGTAAGATTCCGTCTAGTCATTCAATCCTCAGAATGGAAACCAAAGTGAGCCATAGCCCACTCTGCAGCATTTCATTCAAACACTTCAGAAATTTTCTTTTCATTGCATAATTATTTAGGCCAGTTTGAAAACAGAGACATGACCATACTACCAGACCTGTTGCCAGAGGACCCCGCGTGAAGGTAATAATCACACTTTCTGACAACCCAACAGTTACGACACGAACATAAAAAATACTACATGCAGACTAACCTTCACGAAGCATAATATATAATAGAATTACGTTTTAATAGATTATATAAAAAATTTCGTTAAAGAACCATGACCATCTGTTAAAATCGAAGGATCGCATTAAGTGTAGTATTCTTGGAGTTATTTTATCTCCTTTCTCAAACTATTGCAAATAAAAATCGTTTCTTTGTTGCTTGGAAATCAATGCGCTATTCCCTAGTTGTGCGCTGTCTTCATTATTTCTGGTGCTTCCTTTAAGACTGGAAATGTTACACGTCTATTTTGCTACTTTCATTTCATCGTTTACATTAAAAAAAATATTTTAATACTTGAAGGGTTTTTCTTTGTTTTAACAAAAACTTCTGCGCCTTTTCTTGAATAATTTTTATTGTTTAAATATATTTCTATAATAATAAACTTGTATATAGTACAACTATCTTATTGTAGCTATACAATGCAAAAAAAAAATTTTTTTTTTTTGTAAAAACTTGTTTTGTATTCTATTCTTTTAGTATCTTGAATGGTTGGCATTGCTGTTTTGCATTATATTTCGTTAAAAATTTATACTTTTTGTCTTTTCTTTTTTTATTTCAACTTACTTTCAAGTGCAAAGCATACGGAAATGCCTTCACTTTTCGTGTAGATAAATTTAATCTAGAGAAGTTTTCCTTATTTTATTTTTTTTGTTGAATGCATTTGAATTGCAAAAAAAAAAAAAAAAAAAAAATCATTTTATTTTTCTTGTATTTGCAGTTGTTTGCCATATTCATCAACATTCCATTCATTGCATGCAAAATATTCTCATAAAAATAAAAGAGGGGAAAAAAGAAGAAAAATTTTGTAGAAAAAATAGTTTAACGCGCATTGTAGAAACTTTACTCATTTGGAAGATCATTTTCATATTTGAAATTGCTTAGTTTGTCGTTGCGGTTGCAATGAGTATGCAAAAACATTTCTAGCTCGGTAATTTTTTTCCCATCTTTTTTTTTTTTGTTGAAAACTTTATAGAATTTGTTATACACTGTAATGAGTTTTCATATTTTTGTATGCATTCAGAAATGGAATAATGCATAAAAATTTTATATTATTTGAAAGCACCAATCGACAGCGTGCATAAAGGATGGCACGAATTGACCACGAATGGTGGAAGTTAAGACGGAGAGATATTTTCCAAAAAGCAAGTAACAAAATAATGGGTGTGTGTGGGTAAAGCTAGTAAGTTACAGCTTGGAAAATGAATTTCTGAGGGAACGGAGTTTAATAACTTGTATAAAAACATTTGTCTTGACTGACTGACTGAGTGATTATTTTCGTACCTGATTTCGCGGGGTTCCCAATGTTGTTCGTGATTCAAGCGATAGGCTTAAATTGTTTTTAGTTATATCATCATCTAAGTGGGTGAACCTAGATAGTTTTAGTTTGAACCATATGTCTCTAAAGAACTTAAAATATGATGCAAGTTGTCATCAACAGATTTTAAGAAAAAACGGAGTCAGAAGTCGGAAACATATAAAAGCATTATAAGAAATGAATTTAAACAAGAAAAAACGTTAACTTCGGTAGCACCGAAAATCAAATACCCACCACACGAAACATTGGGGCTATACCTAAAAGTAGGTGTGGCATCTTGCTTTTGATATTGGATGCCTTCAGAAGTGTTTTTACCCAATCTGTAGTAAATACATTCAAAAACAAGAAAAAGTAGTTGGACCGAAGCTAACTATTTTGCATATAATTTAATAAATTTTATTTTAAAACACTAAACAAATTAAATATACTCTTAAAAATTAAGGAATTCGCGGTGGCTTTTTACCAATTTTAAACTGAAGATTTGGCATGGTATAAGAAACATTTTAACCATATAGAAGCGTGTCGCCTTGAGAAAACTTAAAAAAATTTGAACTTTTGTATGGGAGCTATACCTAAAAGTGGGCATGGCACCTTGATTTTAACATAGAAACTACAAAGGACCTAGAAAAGCTTAAGTTTAAAATTTCAGCCCAATATCTCTAAAAACTTTGCGAATAAAACGCATTGCAACAGACAGACGGACGGACGGACGACAAGACGGACATGGCTAAATCGATTCGTCTCGTCGAGGTGATCAATAATATATATACTTTATAGGGTCTACGATGCCTTCTTTAATGCGTTACAAACTTTCCGGCAAACTGAAAATACCCGTTCGCACTAGTGTAACGTGACTAATAATAACTATCAAAAAATTAAAAAAGTCGTTAATCTGTATGAGGGTTATATCTAAAAATGGGCGTGTCACCATGGTTTTGACATACAAACTGCCTAGGATCAAAAGTTATTTTGCAAATTTCAGGTCAATTTCTCTAAAACTTTACGAGTAAACTAATGCATTACAAGTCGAATCGTCTCGTTGAGCTGATCAATAATATATAAACTGGGTCTCCGATCCCTTCTTTAATGCGTTACAAACTTTACGACAAACGGATAATACCCTTCGCACTATGTGTGGATGGTATAAAATTAGTTGAAGAGTCAACGAGATTTAAAAGTCGCGGAAGGTGGTAGTATTCTCAAACATTTTTCTTGGGATACTAAACATAGGAGTGGTCTTGAAGAAATTAGGTATCTTAAAATTCAATTGCTATCAGTAATGCTTAGAATGTTTCTAAAGGTTAAAAGTCGAACGCCTTTACTTTGGGAACCTTAAAGTATTTAATTGGCAATTTTCTAACATATAACATAAAGCTTGCCGGTTAGTTTTTCTATAAACGTGCTGGAAAAGTGTTTATAAGTTTCCGTAACTGATTCGAGTTTTTTTATATAATCAATTATCAATTATATGAGAAATAAAGTTTATCGAAGCCAGTGGAAACATAACATAAAAGCTGAATATGCTTACATATATGCTTTTGATAGTTATTTTATTATTTATGATTATTTGAAAACATATCTTTAGTTTAGAGCTGGAACCAGTATCGATAACAAATAACGATAACATGTCGATATTTTTTTTTTTTTTTATTATATTATTATTTATTATAATTATTTGTTCATTTATATGTTTTAGTGTTCTTATCACTGTGACAGAGTTTTGGCTACAGAAAGTTCATTTTCGATAACTTTAGCCAGGATCTTGTTTGACGTTTTACTTTTTTATTACTACTCACTTTGATTGATTTTAATTAATCAGAATATTTAAGAATTTATCTCTTGAAGAAAAATTATTTTTTACCCATGTGCACTTTTTTCTGCACTGTTTAAATATTTACACATTAATATATTCGCATATGTACACAGTTTATCTTTAAAATCGTATATCATAAATAAATACATCCCATTTATCTTTTATTTTTTTTTGCTGCAGCAGTAAAGAAAAGTCTAGTCTTTGCCTTCAGTTTGGTAGCCAATTGTTTCCTGATGTTACACTTGGTCCTTGACATGTTTGTTTATTTGTGCCCTGCATGCCCTGTATATGTTGCTTGTTTGGTGTTACTTCCTTGCACAGTTGCACATTTCCGTTGTTGCATCCTTTTTTGGATATAAAGGACAAAAAAAAAAAAAAAAAAATACAACAATGAAAATGCTTGCTTTATGCTGTCATAAAATTGTCATAACGCCGTCAGGCTATTTCCGTTCTTATTGCTGCTGCATTTAAAGATCAACCCCCAAAAGTGCACATATGCAGCTCACTTTCATTGCTAACACTTTTGCTTCTGCTTCCTCTTTCTCGTTTTCTTCGACTTCTAACCTCTAACATTCCACTTGGTGTCATTTATATTTATGCTTGCCCTGCCATGACATTTTGTATTTGTATTTTTTGGCATTTTAGTTTTTTTTTTTTTTTTGTGACATTTGTCCTTTTAAAATTGCTTATTTTCCTTATCATTTTGTCCTTTCTTATATTTTTAGAAATTGTCCTTAAAAAAAGTCAAATGCAATTGTCACTTGAAAATTATTTATTTATGTTAAAAACTAAAATTTTTAAACTATTTTCGTTTGCTTCAAGTTTATTGATAAACGTTTTTTGTGACATTTATTGTTGGTACATGTGACTGCAATTGATATTTGAAAATTTTTAGATAAATGGCATTTAAAAAAATTTCAAAATAAAATAGAAAAGTTTAAGGAAAATGCAGGCTTAATATAGAACAAAAGAAAACATGCGGACAGACATAGAAATATGTTGGAGCCATGTACAAAACATGTCATTTAAAAAAGCTATTTATAATATTTATCGGCTTCAGTGAATCTATTTGACAATATTTGTTGAAAAATGACGTGCCTATTTGTTTTCTCAATGCGATAAAATCATAGAAAGAGGACGGACGGATGGACGGAAGGAAAAACTTAAGAGCTATTTTTTAAAGCACACCTTCCTGTAGTATTGATAGACCATCCTTGACAAGTCAGCAAGCCAGTCAGTTGTCTTTACTTCTTATAAAAAGTAGACGGATTCGGCATGAGATCGTAGTTGACTACTAGTGTTGGCAAAAAAATCACTTAAAATCGTTGTCAGGGTCGGTAAAGATCTCTCTGAACCCTTTGACACCAAGAGAGGCTTCAGACAGAGTGATGCATTGTCGTGCGACTTTTTCAACTTTCTGTTGGAGTACATTTTGAAACAATGCCCAAACGTCGACCGGGAAGGAAATATTTTCTGCAAAGAAACTATGCTGCTCGCATATGCCGACGACATAGTCATAATCGGCAAAAATGCTTGAACGGTTACCGGGGCGTTCTCAGACATCGGTCAACGAGAACAAGACGAAGTACTTGGAATCCACTCGCAGGCAATCTGCACGACGCAGACGGTCTTTGAGTATAGGGAACTTCAGCTTTGAGGCTGTAGAAAACTTCATCTATTTGGGCTCAGATGTAAACAACGACAACAGCATCAGTCACACTCGATTAACAGAAGCGAAGTAGAGTACTGTCCAGAAAAAAAAAATTAAACTCTACATGACGCTGATAATGCCGGTCCTGATGTATGGCTCAGAAGCATTAGTCATGACAGAATCGGATAAGTCGGCGTTGGGCGTATTTGAGAGGAAGATACTTCGAGAATCTTTGGTCCAGTTAGACTGGAAAATGACATCCGTATGCGCACGAACGATGAGCTGTACGAGCTATATGCTGACATCGACATAGTCAGGAACAACCAATACAAAAGGCTGTCCTGGGCTGGTGACCTGTGTCGGATGGACACAGAAGCTCCAGCAAGAAAAGTTTGGATGCAAAACGTGAATCAAATCGAAGGGGAGCGACAGAGAGGACGTCCGCCGCTGCGTTGGGAGGACTAGGTCCTAGATGACATCCGCAGGATCGGTATCCCTAACTGGTATCTTCAGGCACTGGATTACAACAGCTGGTGCCAAATCTTTCGCGCTGCCAAGGTCGACAATCGGCTGTAGTGCAACATGTATACATATATATATATATATATCATCTATATATATATATAGTTTTTTTTTTTTTATATTTTTTTTTTTTTTTTTATATATAAAGGGTGGTTAAATTTCAAGGGCCGATGTTGATTTTGAATAAAACACGAATTATTTAGGAAATTATTGACATTTCTTTTTATTATGATATATTGGTATGACTAAATTATGTATGGAACAAAATATCGGCCAACTGGCCGCCACGGCTTTAGCGGCACACGTCCATCCGATTGTCTAAATTTTCGATGACGCTGAGGCATAATTGAGCTCCAATGTCGTTAATGTGCCGAATTATCTCATCCTTTAGCTCTTGAATTGTTGTTGGCTTATTGGCGTACACCTTTTCTTTCAAATAACCCCAAAGAAAGAAGTCCAACGGTGTCAAATCACATGATCTTGGCGGCCAGTTGACATCGCCGCGACGTGAGATTATTCGGCCATAAAATTTTTCGCGCAAAAGAGCCATTGTTACGTTAGCTGTGATATGCATTTTGATTTGAACGCCCATTTTCATAATAGGCCTGAATAACTTTAACGCGTTGCTCGATTATGTATCTTTCCATGGTTCTAATAGAGTTAGTCTGAAGTTGAGAAATGTCAAAAGAAATGCAAAAAAAAACTTGACGTTTAGGTGTGGTTCACATTCAACATCGGTCCTTGAAATTTAACCACCCTATATATATATTTAGAGGTAAAAAGTGATTATTTTGATGATTTGGACCAAAATGCCGACCTTGAAAGGCAACATTTCGTATCAATCGAAAGACTAATTTCGGTTGCATAGAATTCGGCTCTCAAAATCAATTTGTCCCCCCCGTCTTTTTTTGCACCACTGTGCGTCAGGCGCATTCCCATCAAACGCTCATGCAGAACATGATGTCGTTCAGTACGGAACAGTACGGGTGTTCTTTCTGAAAGTGGAACTCTCTATGATGATACTATATAACTTTCAAATTATACCGGAAGAGATGTATCTTCAAAGAAGCTCAAAGACTCCAAAAGCTACGATGGAGTTCATGATATACTTTTTAAAGCTATTTCGGTTATAGATGTAATGTTTCCAGTAATAGCTCGCGCTCATTTTGCAGCTGAAAAAACCTTGCTTCCAACCATTTGCAAATATGTTTGGGAAAAAAAGTGCCACTCCGGTGGGATATGCGGTGCAACCATACAGGAATAAGGTCAAGGAAATGAAATTGTACCATTTTTAAATAATTTAAAAAAATGGGTTTTATTTTAAGATTTTATGAAAATAGGGTACCGAGTTGTTCACAAAACGGTCACAGGGTACTTATGTGTATTTAATATTAAACGAAGAACAGCGACAAATTCTCTTATTGAGTTTCTGTATTATATATTTTAAATTTTCTACAAAATTCCCAATTCTCATTCATCTTTAAATATAAACAACGAGACTTTTTGACTTTAAAGCTTAAAGGTTATGTATGTATATAGTATGTGTTTGTTGTTTGTCTAGTTTGTCTAGTTTCAACTTTCATTGTTCCTTTTTTTTGCGCCAAATCACTGAAGACCCACAGCAGCTGAAGGCGTAACAGTATCAAGAGACTTTCTCTTGATATACAATATTTTAGAACACACGAAGTTCACATATATAAATTGCCTTGATATGCGATTTTGTGGTAGTAAAAAGAGCACAAAGTCATGCCAAATAGCAAGAGCCGCCCGCCGCTCGTTTTATTTTTTGTTGTTTTATAAGTTATTTTATTGTTGTAGTTACGCGGCAACTAGTGTGTTAAGTATATATGTAAATATAAATTTATATACTGATTATATATATATACGTATGTAGGCAGCATTTATATATACATGAAGATATGAAGATATAAATATGTATGTCTGCACATTGTCGGAAACGGAAATGAACAGCAAAGTTTCCGGTTGGAAGCAGTTTCAAACGACAGCAATGGCTGCTGCTAAGAAACTTATGAAAATATATGGTATAAATATACATTTGGCGAAGAAGTTTTCGAGGGCGTTAATATGAATAAGTCTTTGGTAAAGTTGTAAAAGTTTTGATAATTATTCCGGGATAAAAAAGGAGAGTCTAAAAAACTGGAGAATCTAAAAAATGGAAGAATCTGAAAACGCGAGAATCTGAAAACGAAAAAATCTGAAAATGGGAGAATTTGAAAACAAAAAATCTGAAATCGGGAGAATCTGAAAACGTGAAAAACTCAAAAGCGGAGGTTTAAAAAAATGTAAAAAGAGGATAATCTAATAAATGGGAGTATCTGATAAATTGAAAATATCTGATAAAAAGGGAGTATCTGAAAAACGGGATATTCTAAAAAATTGGGAAAGTCTATAATGTAGAAGTTTTTTAATAATGGGACAATTTAAAAAATGGGAAGAGCTTCTAAAAATTGGAGAATCTGAAAATTAGATATTTTGAAAACGAAAGAATTTGGAAACGTGAAAAACTCAACAACGGAGGATTCAAAAAATGTGAAAATGTCAAATAAAGGAGTATCTGAAGAACGGGAGATTCTAACAAATTGGGAAAGTCTGAAATTTGTTGGTTTTTGAAAATGGGACCATCTAAAAAATGAGAAAGAGTTTTCTAAAATTCCAAGCAAGGAAGGATTGTTAACCATAACCACACAAGCCTGACGTTGTGTCTGGGTTAATGGCTCGAAACCTAGGTCCCTACTCTTCCAATCTGATCGATTGGAGAGTAGGAACGAAAAGCGTCTGCCAAACCGTGGTCATATAATCTGTTATATTGTAGATCTCGATGTCAGGAATGAGTCTGAAGATGTTTGAATGACCAAAGATTTGAAGTACGTCACAGTTCAAAGCTTGGATTCTAAGGGCTTACATAGCGGCTGATGACATATTGAAAATGTTTAGAGGAGGTAGACCAATGATCGCCTCCGTAGCAGCAGTGGGACAGGTCTTCATCGCCCCGGTGATACAAAAGCACTCCAGACGCTGAAGTCTATCACACTGCTTAGCCGTGTTAATTTGCAGCAACTTTGGCCACAAAATGAAGGAAACGTAGTTGAAAGTACGTCTAATGATAGAGGTATAGACCCAGGAAATGAATTTGGGACCCCAAGACCCCAATTTCTCTCAAACAAACGCCTACAGGTCCACAAAGCGTTTTTAAGTTGGTGACGATTTTAGTATGGGAAATCCAATTAAATCGTTTGTCTAGGGTACTTGACCTCGTCGGAAAGACACAAGACAGTTGAGTTAATACTAACCGCGCCAATGTCGAGTTTGTATCGTCTAGAGAAAGAGACCAGAACTGCTTTCTGAGGGTTATTGCTAAGCCCCTTCTTAGAACACCAGTTTTTTACAATTTGAAGAGCTGAACACATCACCTAGGAGAGCGTGCGTCCGTAACCCAACAAGCTAAGCTCAGTTAGGACATCATATATAGTATTACGAGTGACCAAAGCAAAGGCGAGAGAACACCCCCTTCATATAGGCGAACTGATTTTTATGAAGTGGGGAACGGGATTCAATGAAATATCTGACATGGCGGTCGATCAGACGTTCTAACGTCTCCCAGTCAATTTCAGTTGAGATTCCAATTATCACAGTAATCAATAGGTTGGTTTTGATTGTAATAATCAAAGTGAACTCACACTCTCTAAATGAGAGTCTCTCTATATGAACCAGTTTGTTTTGATAAATTTTTAATAGATTTGATCTTGACTGAAGAAGTTTGTGTCAGATTGTTTTAGAAAAAGACAAACCGCTTCTTCTAGGGTCTTCGAAGAAGCGATTCTATTGACTCATTCATCTTCTCATAAATTCTCTCCTAGTGTTTCTTTATGTGGAAAGATCGGAGTTAGTACTCTTTCCAGCGAAACGATTTGCTTCACTGTTAAATTTCTGTATCTTTTAGTTCCACTAAACAAATTAGTTGTATCTCTAAGTCCAAGTAATGTTAGGAAGCATCTATATTTCAACTTTTATTAGTCCCCTCTAATCCTTAAGCCATATGAATGAAATAAAATAGTACATCTTTCTTTTCTTTTGTACTTGGAATTGCTATTTGATAGCAAACTATTGTAGTATTCTAATACTTTGCAGTTTCTTGCCCAAGTATGTCTTATTTTGACTTGAATGCGCCAGTTTTTACGCTACTCCCACTCAACTTAAACAGTGCCTTCCTGAGTAAAAAGCTGACCATGATTTATTTTGAAATTTTGTTGGCAGCCGCTTAAAAAAACTCTCAACATAAAACACATAATTTATGCCACAAAATTGTTGCTGCTGCATGCTGCACGCTGGATGCACAAACTTTATTCTGACAATTTTTCATTATTCATTTTTGTTGCGCTTATTTTGAATCCTTTTTCACTATTTTTTCATAAGTATCCTTCAGCTATTGTATATTTGCTTGTAGCGTACTTTATGTTGACTAATTGTCTGGCGTTGCCTTGGTAGCTCACCACTCACTTTATGACTTTATTTAAAGTATCTCGTTTTTGTATTTTGTATTTTGTTTTTTTTTTTTGGGCAAGTTAATTAAATGCAGGCGCCATATATCTAACCTGCCTGCATATAGCCAACAAGTGGATAAGTGGCGTCCTTTTGACTCTCTCAACGCTTTTGTTAGTCATTTTGTTGAAAGCTTTTCATACATATTTGCTCATTGGTTGACTGACTTTGGCTTTGGTTTTAGCTTTGTATTTGAATGCATTTCTAAATTTTTGCTTTTATAATTTTTTTTGTTCTATTTATTTTTTTTTGTCAGAAATTATGCATACTTGTAAGGCTTTTAGTTATATTTTAAGTGAATTTTTACATTTTGAAGTGAATAGAATGAACGCTTGCTTGTTTGCTTTATGAAAAATCTGCTTTTGAAAGCGTTCATATGAAGTGTTTTTAGCTTTGAGTTGTTTTGCATTTTTTTATGTTATTTGTTGCATCAAGCTTTTGGAATGATATTTTCTTTGAGAAACTTACCAAAATATTTAATTGTAACACTTTATGATTTTGATCAAATTGAGCTCTGTAAAGAGAAACATTGAAGAAAATGATTAGTTGTTGTTTTAATTATTAGGATATTAAATTTGTTAAGAATACGTTTTCGAGAAAACAGGAGATGAAACCCCTAAACTAATATGGATTCAAAATGGCGGACGCTAGAATCCAACACATAAATACAACAATGATTTTAGAGCTTCAGGATAACCCTCTACAATTGTCCAAAAAATGTTAAAAATAAACAAGATTATTTGGGATTTTAAACATTAGTTTAACAGCTTTTTATTTGGTATAATTCACATGTAATCCATATATAATCCACATATAATCCACATATAATCCACATATTATCTACATATAATCCACATATAATCCACACTCAATCCACACAGACTACACCTTATTGACCTCCATTTCACTTCCATTCCGCACCCAATGCACACCCAATTCATACACACAATCTACATACAATCCACATGCAATCCACATACAATCCACATACAATCCGCATATAATCCACATATAATCCTAATATAATCCACATATAATCCACATATAATCCTAATATAATACACATATAATCCACATATAATCCACATATAATCCACATATAATCCACATATAATCCACATATAATCCACATATAATCCACATATATTCCACATATAATCCACATATAATCCACATATAATCCACATATAATCCACATATAATCCACGTACAATCCACATACAATCCACATACAATCCACATTTACTTGTGGTGTAGCAATGCTATGCTGAATTTTGATATTTTAATAGCAAAGTAAAAACAAAAGCCCCGACTTTAAAAATATAAAAATTGAAATAAAAGAAACAAGGAAAAACGTTAACATCTTGGTTCAGATTATTTATGATCAAAAGTGGCTTAGGTAAAATTTGAAGAAGAATGGCTTTAAGTCAATAGTCCGATACAACCAAAGTGTAGACACCATATTGCGGTCAAATTTTAACTCAAAAGTGGAATAATAAACATTTTCTTGAAAAAAATATTAGAAAATGGGTTGTGACTTCGTATAGTAAAGAAAGGATAATATTAGAAGTGTTTTTACGCAATTTAATGTGAAAACATTAATAAATAATTACTATTTCCACACAAAAATTACAAAATGGGCGGAAAGTTTGTATGGCGGCTATACTCAAAATTGGGCGTGGCACTTTGATTTCGACATTGGATGATAAAAGACGTGATTCTACACAATTTGGAATACATTCTTAAATAACATATTTTTTTATACAAATACTCGAAAATAATTGGTTGAGGGCTATACCTTAAAATGGGCGTGGCACTTTCATTTTCATACTTGATTTAGTTGTAGGAGAGAAAAGCCAAAGTTCCAAATTTCTGCTTAAGTATCTTTAAAACTGACCGATTGAATTGCGAAGAAACAAACAGACAGACGGACAGACAGACAGACAGACGGACATGGCTAAATCGATTCTTCTCGTCGTTCTAATCAAGAATGTATATATTTTATGGGGCATATGACGTCTCCTTCAATGTGTTAAGATATGAAGGAAATTTTACAAGATAAATGTTTTTTTTTTAACTGTTTGCGAATTATAAGTCTTTATAAATGCCGTTTAAGTTGACAATGATATTTTATTAAAAGTAAACATTCCGTGAAAGAGCGCAAAACCAGCATTTAAACCGATTAGGTTGCTTGACACGGATTAAATTAGGTTGTTTCAACTTGTTTCTAGACAAGCGAATTTTATACATTTTCTGACGTTAATAATATCAGAAATGTTTGTACTAAAATGTACCTACTTCAATCTTTTAAACCTAATAAAATACGACTTAATTGCTCCGTCGAGAAAATTTCGTAAACGCTAGCAAAAATTTATATCAATTAAATCATTTCCGTTATCTTCTTCGAGATCTCACAATTTCACAAACTGATCAAGATATATTTCATTATCCTAACATTTTCGAAACTAATGACAACATTTTAATGCGGCAAAGTTCCGCAAAATGTCCGATAACCTCATTTTTTTTTTGAGAATTTTGTCACAACATTCAATCACTGTGCAACTTTAATAAACCTTAGAGAGATTAATAAATACTACACCGAATGAGTATGACAATCATTTTAGCTGATATGAAAATATTTCATGCACATTTGAAATTCTTAAAAAAAAAAAAAAAAAAAGTAAAAACTTTATGTCAAATGTTTCCAAAAATTTGCTATATCATGCAAAATGCACGCAAAATGTGAACTGACAACAAACGTTGTTGATGATGATGACACGATGACTCCAATGACTGACTTTTCGTATATACACCATAGAAGCATTGGTATGGCATGTACGTGTATGTTGTATGCTGTATGACAAAAAAACAAGTCAAGCGAATCAAAACCACATCGAAATGAACAAAAGTCAGCAGTCAAAATGAACGTTGCAAAGCACAGCAAACGAAATGAAACAATATGAATAGAATTCTCAAATGAATTGAATTGAAACGTTGGGTTTTTGTGCTGCATATTGCTGCATCTAAAACCGCTACAGAGATATTGTACTTCAAATATCAGAAAACCACAGCAGCAGCAGCTAGCACTCCTTACTCTATATACTATGTGTATAGTAAGACCCATAGTAAACGAATGAGTATTCGAACAGTAATTGCTATCTCTTTTTTTTTTTTATATAATTATAGAGAATTTTTATATAAGTAGGCGCTTAATATATAGTATAAAGCAGCGTGATAACCAGTCTAACCGAAAAAGCCAACATTTCCATTAAGTAGAACCTTTGCAGCATAATTTGTCAACATCAAAAGCAGTCGTCTCGTTGTGTCATGCCATGAATTTTACTCATTATGAAGTGATCTGCCTGCCTGCCTGCCTGCTGCTATCATCGTATCATCATTTGCGGCAAAAGGTTGTGCAGCGCATCAACTATCGTTGATGCAGTTGAGCGTTAATTTTCATGCAATTTCGCTAAGCGGCTTAATTTTACACATAAAGACACACAACGAAAAGCCACCCACCCAGCCAAAAGCCAGCCAGCCTGCTACACATATAGTTATAGATACAAAGATACTTTCACATATAGTATAGTACTTCTGTTTTTGGCATTAACATCATAATCATTATCATCATTATTGTTCGTTATGATTTTGCTTAAGGGCTTAGCTCTGTTTGTGTTGTTGTACTTAATTCAGTTTTATGCTCTTTGGCTGCCAATTTGACTTTTGTTTTTTATTGGTTGCACATATCTCTCAGCTAAGTCTTTTGACAATTGCATTAGCTTCAGTTAATGCCTTTAGATTTGAGATTTGTCTCTGTTTCAGACTCTGTCTGTGTCGTTGATTAGATTTATTTAACACGTTTAAGCATGTTTTGAATGGATTTTCTTGTTGTTTACTGCATGGGAATATGTTAAATTTATTGTTTTAAATATGAATTAGCGGCTTTGTTTAGAGCAAAATTGAATTTGTTTTATTTGTTTACAGCGTGTGAAAATTATCTTGTGGGCCAATTTCATTTAGAATATGACAGAACACTACAATGAGTACATGTGAGTATTTGCTGTGTACTAATCGTACTCATTTATTATTACATTTGCTCATACTCTATGCTTTTGAAGCGCGGCTCTTGAAATTTGTTAGAAGTCTCACTTTTTTCGACAAATGTTCTCAGCACTTTGAATTCAAAATGAACTTCAAAAGCAAATGTACAAGTAACTTGAAATGAGTGAGTAGAGTACATAGCAAACATTCAGTTGTATTTACTGTGTACCTAATTGTAGTATGCTGAGATGGAGCGTGTGATGATAAGAATGATTGATTATGTGAGTGAAGATGAAAGTAAAAAAGAGATCAACATTCATCAGCACATAAATAAAAAATATTGTGTTTTGTTTTTTTTTTTTGGTATTTTTAGGCATATCGTCGAAGTTTGATCACTGGGCAAACCTAGTACATATTAGCTATAGGTGAATAGACTAAACTAGACATGGCAATCCCCATAAATTAAGCATATTCTTCATCTGCATCGAAAACTGAGTCGATCTAGTGAAGTCCGTCGCTCTATCCATTCGACCTGCTCTTTGTCTGTCGCATAAAAACCATTCTTTAAAACAGACAACCTTGGAATTTAAATTCTGCTAAGCACTGACAGCCTTAGGGGTAGTTGTGACTGAGGGCGGGTATGATTTAATTAGAGTACGGGAATTATTTTTAGTAGAATGCTCATGGCGGTAGGCTAGTGTGTAAGTGCATGAATTCTTGGGGTGGGGTATTCGGTGCGTGTTTGGAGGGAATTTATGTGGGATGGTCCCTTTGAATAAATCTGTGTGTGTTTGTCCTTAGGGGCCACCAGTTCTCGATTTAAATGGATGATCATAAATAAACTAAACCAAGTTGTGGCGGGTATTTGAGCTTCGGTTCCATCGAAGTTACCTTTTTTCCCTGTGTTTTTTTTTTTGGGGGTTTTTAAATGTGAGGAGCAAAAAAGAAAAACATAATTTGTGAAAATACTTTTCTCGCGGCGGTCCTAACAAGATCCATTCTACCAGGGCTGCAATCCCGAAACAGTTTGAACAGGTATACTTTTTGAGTATAAGCTACGAACCGGTTAGCCAAACCAGTAAAAAAAATGGTTTGGGCAGAAAAGGTTCATTAAAAACAAAAAGTTAGTTACCGTTTGCTCCCATTATAAAAACATTTATGACAGAATTCGAATTTTCTCGACCAGAAAGAGTTTACTTTTGGCTATCAAAAAATATCGTAGACGTCTAGAAGCCTAGAAAGTGATCATTTAGGTGGACATTGGAATTGCTTTTACCAAATTTTAATTGAATTTATTTAGAAATATTAAATGTTTTCATACAAAAAATCGAAAATGGCCCGTTGATTTGTATAGGGGCCAAACCTAAAAAAAACCTTGGTGTTGATATTCGATGACATAAAAAGTGTTTTTATCCACTTTGGACTGAAAATATTTAAAAAAATGCCCATTTCCATATAAAAATTTGAAAATGGGCGAAAATTTTGTATAGGGGCTAGGCCTAAAAATGGGCGTGGCACCTTGATTCTGACATACAAACTGCCTAGGATAAAAAAAGCTTAAGTTTAAAATTTCAGGTCAATATCTTAAAAACATTCTGAGTAAAACCTATTGCAACAGACGGACAGACAGACAGACGAGGGACATGGCTAAATCGATTCGTCTCATCGAGCTGATCAAGAGTGTATATAGTTTATGGGGTCTCCGATGCATTCTTTAATGCGTTACAATTTTTCTGACAATCTAAATATACACGTTAACAATATGTGTAACGGATTTTAAAATTCTGCTCTCTACATTAGACCATCATTTCCTATGTAGAATTTGTTGCTGAATCTAAATATGTGCTCACATTACTTTTTTTAATTTTCGGGATTCAGCAAAATTTTTAAAGTTTACTAAACTGCAACTATCTCTGAATGCATCCATCTGAACAACATCAAAGATGATTATTAATGGCGGGAATGAGTATTAATTCAGTATCTGCACCATTTTTTAGAAGAACAAGCAATTAACTACATAGTACTAGTTTTTCTGTTCTCTGTTTCCACTTTCTCCAAAGCGAACAGATGCGCATATAGATTATTGTTTGCAAAAAAATCACTTCCGGTGATTTATTAACAGTGATATAAAAATCGCAATGTCGCACTGCGACTGAAAGTAGTGATTTGGGATCTTCCCGAGACTGTTCATTTAACAGTGATTGGTGCTTTTATCACGCTTTTATCATAAACACTTATTGTTTTTCGCGAACTGCGATTTAATCACTGTTTGTGGTCACTGTGATTTTGAAGTCGCAGTCGCTAATCACATTGTGACTCAAAAAATCACTCTTTTTGCTAACACTGATAAAAATACGCTTTATATTGTATATAATGTTGTCTATTACACTCTTATTGTTTCTTTTATTTATAAATATAATTGCAAATCCCAATACGCCAAGTGTATAGCATAAAAATATATTTTGTAAAATTTTGATAACCTTCACAAATTTGTCATATTGCAATCACAAAATTAGTGTATTTCATTTCAATTCTATTCTCCAATGAACTACACTCCGGTTCATAGCAACTAAAAGCTTCAATTTACGTTAATTTTTAACGCATGCTAAAATTTATTTAGATACTTATTCAGTGCTATTTTTTTTTTTATTTGTTGTATTTTTGTCAACTGGTAACCAGGGAAAATGTGTCACAAACTATAATGACTACGAAACTAACGAGCGAACGAACTAACTAACTAACAAATATTTTTTAGTTGTCATGACAAAATACACGTTTGCTGCTTTACAATGTTTAATTTGTTTGTGCATTGAACGTATTTAAGCAGCACATACGATAGATACATATTAAGAAGCACAGATACAGATACTTTTTTCATTTAGTAGTAGTAGTAGCAGTAATGCTTTTGCGTTCTATAGTAAAACTCTATTCACTAATTCATCATGTTCGACAGCGTCATCTGCTGTTGACATCATCATGCAATGCGACACGCTGCGCAGGCGGGCAGTACTGTGCAGTTAATAGGGTGGGGGTATGGTGTGTTAGCTTGTAGGCGTGTTGCACATTGCAACAACGTAAGGCATGAGAAGCATGTTTGAAATGATGTTGCTGCTGTTAATAATGACATTGTTGTTGTTGCTGATGATAATGATGATGATGATGAAAAATGCCATTGCTATCTATAGTATTTGCCTGCTGCATGCCTGCTGCTACTGCTGCTGCTGCTTACCTTCTGGCTGTTGTTGCTCTTCAGTCATGTGTTAAATTTTAACGTCACTAAATGCAGTCAACTTACACATATACACATACACACAGATACATTCATTCATCAGATACAATATACATATATAAACTGCAGCATGCTGCCAGACATACACATAGTATCTCTGATGACTTAATTGAAAGAGTTTTAGTTGTGCTGAGCTTGCAATTTAAATGAATTTCGTGCGCAGACTTGTTGACTGATTGCAATTTTTTTTTTTATTATTATTATTATTGTTGTTTTATCCTTTGGGTAAAGTATCTATAGAAAATATATGTTAGTAGCACAATATATACATATTAAATTTAATAGAATTTAGTTTAAGAAGACAAACAAAACAATAACTAAAGTCTTGTATAGATTTTTAACCTCAATAAATTTTACTCTCTTAAAGCTTTAGAACAAAAGTATCTGCTGCTGCTGCTCAAGATAAGAGTTTATATGCACGCATGACATATGTTGAACAACGACAAGAACAATAACAATTTACATGCAGCTTTAGCTACAATAGTAGTTGCAAAGCCATACACCACACACACATATGCATATATTGTATATTATATACAAAAGAAACTGCATACACTTGAGACAAAGTAGCTAGCAAAACTTGTGTGTATGAATTAAGATGAAGGCTCACAAAAGCAAGATAAAGAAATAGCAAAATGTGGTACAATACGTTTTTTTTTTTTTTTTTTTGTTTTGTTTTTTTTTAACAAACTTACTTATTGTTTGTTGCAAATTATGTATAAAAAAATATATATAAGCTTGTGTATATAGCAGATGCATGCAGTTAGATAAAAAAGCAATTCAGTGTTCTACTTTAAGTTTTTTTTATATTTTAAGTTTAAACAGCTTGCATTGAATTTAGAGCATTGAAATATTTGTTTGATAGTTAATAAACGTACTAAATAAAAACAAATAGTTTATTTTGTTGAAGTTTTGTATCTTTAGCTTTGATAAATAACTAATTTGCATAGATACAAATTTAATTCGTCAAGTTTTTGCATAATAAATTTCAGAATTAAAAAAAAAATTGATTAAATATATATTTTAGAAGGCATTTTTAAAGAGTTTAGTTAAACTTTTGTATGCGCTGTAACTAAAGTGTTGAAGCGTACATGCAGCTTGGGCGTATTTATATAACAGGCACTCAAAAAGCTCACATATTATTCGTCAGCATAGAGAGCAGAGTGTATTGATTTGCATTTAAAAGAGAAGAATCGATTTTTAAATTAGATTAATCGAACTTTTTTTAAATCAGAAAAAATCGATTTTATAAGAGAATTGATTTAAATCGATGTTTACAAATAATCGATTATTTGTTTGTCCACCATATCGGGCAATACTTCTCAGTGAATTTAATAGATTGGTGCATGAAACTTGACACTTAAGGCCTAAAGACAATGTATGCTTAGGCGTTGACTTTGCCAACATTTTAACATATCGCATTACACAGAGAATTTATTCAAATTTCTTCGTATTCGAAAATATTTTATTGTACTTTCAATGCAATGTGATGAAAATTTAGCATTGCGTTTAGGTCTTTAGATTATCGAAAAGCTTTTTCGAGATATCTTAAATTAATTTTGTTAAAACCTGTTTTAAAGGTTTGGCTCGAATGTTTAAAATTTTGATATGCACAATTTTTGACAAATAACTCGACAAACAGATAAAATCGAGTCTTGATTTACTCGAGCCGATGAGTCGAATAACCGAATGCTTCGATTTAGCTCATATTTTTACTATAATAAACGAGTAATCTCTAAATCGTGTATCCGTAGTTTCGGTTATGCGACCGAATTGAGCCGTTTCGTTCAATTATCCAATCTTTAGGATATGACTTGAGTTTTACTCGAGTTATTGCATTATTTATTTTTTTTTACTATTTTGATTAGAAATGGAAAATAGAGTAGGCTTTTGTCGTGGCCCGTCACTGACATTTAAAGAATTTAAGGTCGTACGCGATGGTGCGGGTAAAAAGACATACTTTTATTGAACCGATGGACCCAGTGAGATTTAAACCCGTATTTTCAAATGATTTGCAAGGTATTAGCCTACTAAGAGAATATGGTGCTTTCCGATTATTTCGGAAATTAAAAAGCATACTTAATCGATTTTAAATTTTACAAAACACCAGTGAGAGATTAAAACCATGAAAAACAGAAAAAACAAATGTAAAAAAAAAACGATTATTTGGGATTTGAACTACGGAAATTCAAACACACAAGCCTTTTAACCCTCAGACTAACATACACTCAACATTTTCAGTATCAAAACTCTTTTGCAATGAGATTCTTTTAAAATTTTTGTACATGCTAGAACTGTAGCTCAATTGAGTATCTGATCAACTTAATCGAGTATCCGACTCCATTAGAGTTGAAGTTGACATACTCGAGTAGACTCGTACCGACTTTAAACGAGTCGAGTCGAGTTGATCATTGACGCAGACTTGAGTTACTCATATCGTTTTTATTCCGAGTATATTTTTTAACCGTTTTCGTGTAATTGTGCAGGGTCTATCCCATACAGACATACTTACGATGAGACAAATTGATCTAGCCATGTTCGTTTGTCCCTCTGTTTGGTGCTGCACAATTCATTCGCCCAATTTTGCAGATATAAGTCTCAAATATTAAACTTGTTCTTGATTTTATAGATCTACCCTGTTTGTTTTTTAAAGCTTTAAGTTTGATATATTTTTATGTGAACCCGAATAGTATTGATGTTTTTAAATTTAATTTACTAACGACGTTTTTTGCTGTTGCTTTAATTTAAAATTTCCAAAACTTTACTTAATTTTTCAATTTCAAAGTTTTATTTTAACAATCAATTTTATCAATTTCCTTTAAACAATCGATAATATCGAAATTGCTTGATAAACTATCGAAAATTGCATTTCAACTTACTGAGTCATCAGTTATTTACGTTTTAATAATTCGCATGTTGCATAAAAAATTCATCTAGTTTTTTTAATTTGGTAAATACTGTAATAAAATATTTATTAGCAACGGTGCGTATGATTAATATTGAATATATTCATACGTATACGTACTAGACAGAAAATTAATTTATACATTTTGAGATTGTTTTTTATGGTTAGATTAGTATTATGTTTTATGGTCCCATTCAGTATATTCACATATACGGATAATGACCATTTTTTTAAATGTTTCACACCTTTTCTGTACAGCATATTGTGTACAGATGAGTACTTTTCGGCATCGATAATGTGGATACATATCGAAATTGAGCATCAATGCCAATGCCTGTCTCCATGTAGTCTACTTTTATTATTTTGATTTTAAATAATTTATTTGTAAAATGCAACACATTAAATATTTTATTATTACAAAATGCATTTAGCTTAGTTTGTGTTGTATTTTAATTTGTAATGTTTTTTGTTTAATTTTTGCTGTTTATTTTTTGTATTTTACCTCAATTTTTTTTTACGGTCAATTGAATTAACCTCAGCGGTTTTTTTGTGCAGTTGAAGTTTTGCAAACAAAAAATAAATATTTCAATCAATTGGCTGACATTTTTACTTTGCGTCAAAATATTTTTTTTTTGCTGTGGTTTCTGACGGCGTGAATTTTATTTTAAATAATTTTTATTTGTTTCATTTCATTTTTTTTTAATTTTTTATTTTTTAATAAATAATTTAAATTGTTTTTATGACGCAAATAGTGTACAAGCACTGTTCGGCCGATAAAATGAATTTACTTCTTGAAATAAGTAGAAAATATTTAATTGAGTTTAGATATGGAATAAAAAAATAATATTATATAATATAATATAATAAATAAAAATAAATAAAAATAAATAAAAATAAATAAAAATAAATAAAAATAAATAAAAATAAATAAAAATAAATAAAAATAAATAAAAATAAATAAAAATAAATAAAAATAAATAAAAATAAATAAAAATTAATAAAAGTAAATAAAAATAAATAAAAATAAATAGAATAAATAATAATAAATAAAAATATATAAAAATAAATAAAAATATATAAAAATAAATAAAAATAAATTAAAATAAATAAAAATAAATAAAAATAAATAAAAATAAATAAAAATAAATAAAAATAAATAAAAAAAAAAAGAAAAAACGTTAACTTCGGTGGAACCGAAGCTGAAATACCCGTTACACAACACTTTTAGTAGTTTATATGTTCACCAGGTGCTTAGATTAAATTTCACGATGAATTTGGTCAAATTTGTATGGAGGCTTTATGTTATATTTGCCCGATCCTTACCATATAGAAAGTGTTCACCTTTTTGGACATTGGAATTGATTTTACCAAATTTAATTGAATTCATTCAGAAATAGTAAATGTTTTGATATAAAAACTCGAAAATGGGCGGTAAGTTTGTATGGAGGCTATACATAAAAATTGGCGTGGCGCCTTAAATTTGACATTGGATGACATAAAAAGTGTTCTTACCCTAATTGGATTAAATATATTCATAAATAATACGTATTTTCATACAAAAAATCGAAAAAAGCGTTAAGTTTGTATGGGGGCTATATCTGAAAATGGGCGTGGCAACATTCGTTTGATATTGGATGCCACTAGAAGTATTTTTACCCTATATTGTAGTAAAAGCATTTATAAATACTAAGTATTTTCATACAAAAACTCGATAAAATTGGTAAGTTTGTATGGGGGCTATATCTAAAAATGGGCGTGGCACCTTGGTTCTGGTATACAAAATAACTAGGAGCACAAAAAGCTTAAAGTTTCAAATTTCAGGTCAATATCTTTAAAACTTTCCGAGTAACAGCCATCGCAACAGACAGACGGACAGACAGACGGACATGGCTAAATCGATTCGTCTCATCGAGCTGATCAATAATATATATACTTTATGGGGTCTCCGATGTCTCCTTCAATGCGTTGCAAACTTTCGGACAAACTGAATATACCCGTTTACACTTTGTGTAACGGGTATAATAAATAGAATAAATAATAATAAATAAAAATATATAAAAATAAATAAAAAAAAAAAAATAAAAAAAAAAACATGAAGAACAAGAAAGACGTTAAATTTGGTGAAACCGAGCTAATATACTCGCCACACGAATCTTTAAATAGTTTTTTTATTATCATCAGGGGCTTATCTAAAATTTGAAGAAGGGGTGGGTGGGTGTCAATAGTCCGGTAGATCCAAAATTTAGATACAATAATAGGGTCAAATTTCAAGCTACAGACAGATATAACCAACATTTTCATTAAAAAAATCAGAAAATGGGAGGTGAGTTTGTATGGGGGTTATATGTTACAGTGGCCCGATCCTTACTATATCGGTGGTGTGTATATATGATTTCATTAAAAGTGTTTTAACCATTTTGGAATTAATAAATTAATAAATAATGCTTATTTTTATACAAAAATTCGAAAATGAGCGGTAAATTTGTATGGTTGTATGAACACCTAAAAATGGGCGTGGCACTTTCATTTTTGAACTTAGTCATTGCCGAGAGTAGCTTAAGTTCCAAATTTCAGCTTATTATCTTGAACGGAAAAGATGCATAGAAATATACAGACGGATGGATAGACAGACGGACATGGCTAGATCGATTCGCCTCGTCGAGCTGATGAAGAATATATATAACTTTCTGACAATTGAGTAATATACACTATGTGTGGCGGGTATAATAAAAAAAATGAAAAAAATGGGAGATGTGCTCCATTTTACGAAACAAATATATTGTATAAACTATTTGTGAATTAAAAGACTTTAAAAAAGAAATTAAATTCGAAATAAATGTAAGTAAAATAATAATAAAAAAAAAAAACATTTCAAGTTTTTTAAGATGCTTTTACTGTATTTATTTTTTGACTTTTTAGAATTTTACTTGAAATTCTAATAAACATTTTTTAGCAACGTTGCGTATACTTAATATCGAAGCATATAACCCATACGCACGGTGTTCCGTTAATCAATAATATTAAATTTAAAATTAATAAATAATTAGATTATCATTATTATATTTATTCTATAACAACGAAATGTTTTTGTGTTTTTAGTTGCTATCTTCTTGCCTTTGTAGCTCTGATTCGATGACATTATTTAACAACAATTACGAAAATCTTTTCTTATTGTTTTTTTTTCTCATTTACAAGCTGCTTCTTTCTTTTTAATTCAAACAATTTTGTTTATTTAGTTTTTGTTTTTCTTTTGTTTTGATTGTAGAGGAAAAAATGGCGCAGACTGTAATAATATGGAACAGACGGACAGACAGACAGACAAAGATTTCTATAAACAATCACACATAGCTATGCAACATGCAAAAGCAAAATAAAAATAACAATTTTCTTGTAGAGACATATTAAATATTTTTGTGATATATGCCTAATGTCATAAATTCCAGAAAAGAAAACTTGTAGAAAAAAATCGGAAAACAATAAAAAAATACAAGACTTTAGCATTTATATTAGCCAGAAATAAAAGAAGCCAGCTAGGCAGACCGAGGGATAGACACAAGCTTTCTTTTGGATTTGAAACTTTAAATGATATTTTTTAACTTTATAAATCGAATTTGTACAAAACTTTTCCATTTTTAAATACATTTCATTGACAGAGCCGCTGCCATTTTTATTAATTGCATTTAAAATGCAATATTTTTTAGTCACTTTTTTATCTGATAACAAATATTTTTAATTAGAAAATAAATAAATATTTTAAATGATTTATAACTCAACGCCAAAGGCATAAGTTGTGCAAATAAATTATTTGTATAAAAGTGCATTTTACCACATTTTTTTTGCTCAATAATTAAATGCCAATAAACGCTAATTTTATTTACTTAAAAATAGAAATAAATAAAATAAATATTTAAAAAAAAACACACTCACAATTTAAATTCACGCCGTGATAAACCACAACACAAAAAAAGGAGTTTTTAAATAAAGAGAAAAAATGTCAGCCAGTTGATTAAAATATGTTTTTTTTTTTTTGTTTGTTTGCACACCTACAACTGCAAAAAAATATAGGCAAAAAATAAAAAGAAACCGCTGAGGTTAATTCAATTGACTGTAAAAAATTGAGATACAAAAAAACCTTTGATAAATTTAAAAATATCGTAAATTGCACGAAATGAAAAAAATTAAAGTGAAACAATTAAAAAATATAAATTAAAGTCAGAATCGTGATATGTTATACAAAATATAACTTTTTGATTTTACCTAAAATGGACATAAATTGGGATTATCATCTGAAAAGTTTATATTGAATTCATACTTTATAAAACAAAGAACTTTTTATGCAAAAACTCGAAATTTTGGTAATGATTTGAATGGGGCTATCCTCCAATATTAGGCTGGAGAAAGCCACTTTCAAGTTACCTCTTGACGGAAAGTCAAACATGGTGCCTCTATCGCTAAGAGTCTCTGAGATAATTAGTTTAATAAGGCAGACAGACTGGCGGAAGAACACGAATATATGTACTTCATTGGGTCCATCATGACTGCTTAAGTCTTTTGTACAGGGTACGTATAATATAAAAAAAAAATAATAAAAGTTTCGTTGTCAAGAAATTCATTTGAAATAATAATTTTTTATTTCAATAACATTCAACTTTTTTCCAATAATTTTCTGAATTACCTCTTACTATATAAAAACAAAGACTAGATATGGGCTAAGCGAGCCTGATATAAAATTATATTGTTCTAGTTCTCGGGCTTTACAAAATGGTCCGGAGGTTCCAATGGTTGTTGAGTTTTTCAACAATTTATAAATATATTAAGAAGGCAGAACAGTATATATCCGCGGGGATTCTTACTATGATAAAAAGTGATTATTTAAGAGTTAAGTTTGTCAGGATAGCAGCACCAAACGTCATCTGTCAAAGTAAAAAATTTTCAGTATACGAGCAACCTTTGAAAATTTATTATCAAAATTCGTGCTCTGTGAAAAATGTGCATCGTTTGATACGACCTTAATATGGTCGTTATAATCGACCTGGTAAATCAACAATTCGTGTTTCACATTAAACCATCGACTCGCATGCATACCGAAGAGAATCTTACAGCCGTAGCATCCAGTGTTGATGAGGATCGTGAAATGTCAATTCGTCGCCGTTCTCAGCAATTGGGCATGTGCTACTCAACCACATGGAAAATTATAGTTGCTTATGAAATTCAAATCCGGCAAGAATTGAAGCCGAATGACTTAACACGACGTCTAATTTTTGGTGTATGGGCTATATCGAAACATTGTGTTCAGCGATGAAGCTCATTTCTGACTCAACGGATACGTAATCAAGCAAAACTTTCGCATCTGGGTTGATAAACAGCCATGTGCCGTACAATAATTACCGATTTACTGTTTGAATGGACCATTTAGAATGGAGCCGTGGACAACATTTACATGAAGTTATCTTTAAAACGTTAATGGCAAAGGAAAACTTATCGATTCCAATAAAAATTTTGAATATATGATGCACATTTTAGTGTTTTATTTGATTTAAAAAAAAATCTACGCTTAAAAAGTCACCCGTAATTTGCACAATTACTAATTTTTGTTCTATTCTTGCTATTTATCTCTTTCTCGCGCGAAACACTGACATTATCGCTGGTTCATGTTTGCAGACAACGATCGAACGAACAACTCCTGGCACCTGGCGTCAAAGCAATAAGCTAATAGCGACTTCAATTTGCCAGAGAATCGTGTGACAATTCTATTTTTATACCAGCCAAACATAGTGTGAAGGGTATTATCAGTTTGTCGCAAAGTTTGTAATGCATTAAAGGAGGCATCAGAGACCCCATAAAGTATATATATTCTTGATCAGCACGACGAGATGAGTTGATTAAGCCATGTCCGTCTGTCTGTCTATCTGTTTATTTCAGCGCGATTTACTCGGAGACTACTAGAGATATTTAGCTGAAATTTGAAACTTTAGCTTTTTTCGGCAACGACCAAGTCAAGTTTGAATATATAAGTGCCACGCCCATTTTTAGGTATAGCCCCCATACAAACTAGCCCTTTTTTTCGTTATTTTGTATGAAAATAGTTATTATTTATGCATATATTCACTCCAAATTAGGTAAAACACTTCTACTGTCATCCAATGTCAAATCTCATGTGCCACGCCCATTTTTAGGTATAGCCCCCATACAAACTTACTGCCCATTTTCGAGTTTTTGTATGAAAATGATTATTATTTTGGAATGTATTCACTCCAAATGGCCTGAAAACACACCTAATATCATCCCATATCAAAGCCAAGTTGCCACGCCCATTTTTGGCATAGGCCCCACACAACGTAAGTTGTATCAGACCATTGACCCCGTCCCATCCCATCTCGAAGTTCTATTTAAGCCACATTAACAATTTAATAATACGTGTGACGGGTATATAAGCTTCGGATCCACCGAAGTTAACGGATTTTTTTTTTTTTTTTTTTTATTATTTAACAAACTATTTACACTACTTATAAAGAGAAATTAAAATGTTTCGATTTGTGTAATGTGCAGTGGCCAAGCCGGGATTGACGGCCAGGAGGGTTTTGCTGTGTGTTTGGTAGGAATGTAAGGGAATCATCCACTATGAGCTGCTTACATATGGCCGGATGCTTAATTCTACCATCTACTGCGAACAGCTGGACCGCTTGAAATAGGCGACCGACCAGAATGTAAGATATATGATCACAAATCATAAACCTCTGTAGAAGGTTCCGGAGTTTACTAACGTCAAGCCACCTATTTTGAGAGCTCAAATTTGTTTTGTTGCGTAATCTAAAAACATCTAATTGAGTATGGTTTGGTATTGGCAAAGACCAGCTATATGGAACTAGCCATTGGTAAATTTTGCAACAAAATGAAAAACCGCAAATTAGTTTCAATTCTCTCATCTGGCACGACGGACCATGGACCATTTTTTATGTAAGTCGTAATTATTTTATTTTAGACCAAAATTTACCAAAAAGATGAACGTTTTTTTAGGTTAGTCCGAAAATAAATTTTGAACTCCGACACTTGAATGATCGGAAGACTTTCGCTTCAATATTATCAGAAATAAAAAATATATTATATAATTTTAAAAGCAAGACACTCACGATATACCACTGGATTTTCCAAGAAGTGTTATATACTATATTTCAAAGCATTTATCAAGCGTACAGGGTGCCTTTAAGTATTTCAAATGGATGATTGTTATTGTCATAAGCCTTATTTTATAATCACTTCAATCTTTAAACAGCAACAAGAATGTGTATATATTTTATGAAGTCTACAAGATTTCGAATAAAGTTTATAAAAATTTCAATTGAGTTGCATCTTCAAAAAAAAAAAAATAAACGAGTTTTTTCTTTTCGATTTAATTTTTATGGTTCCAATTCACAATAAAATTTAACGCCCACATTCTTAACTTTCACTTTGACTTCCATTTGCATTTATGTCTTTTTCATCGCAATATGTCAAAATGTATCTTTTCATACGAATCTTTTATATGCTTGCATGCATGCGTTCATATATCTTTAAAATTACATTATAAAAAAAATATATATTACGCGAATTTACATATGTCAAAGAATGAGAGAAGAAACGTAAGGAACCGAAAAAAAAAAAAAAAAACAAAACGTAAAATAGAACGCCCAATGAATTTAATGTTAATAATAGCGAAAAAAAAAGAAATATTTTGTGGTAGCACGACGACGTCGTCATTATTGTCGAGTTAAGAATTCATGGAGACATTTAGACAGACAGACAGAAACGAGACAATTCCACAGAGTTTTGGAGCCAAAAAAAAATGTATATAAAGGAACACTCTGCGGTGTCCCATTGGAGAGAATAAAGGCGTGAGGTGCCAGCTGGTGGTAGCTATAAATTTAATATAACGTCAGTCTAAATAGTCGGCGACATGTTGCGTGTGGGATATACTCGTGTATTTATGTAACAGAAGAATGTAACAGAACATAAGCATACGTACATGCAACAACTGTGCAATATAAATCACTGAAAAACACAAAAACACACACATACACACACATAGACAAGCAACAAGGTATTTTACATAACATAAAATCATTCGAATGGAAATTTAAAACAGCTAACAGAGCTAAGAAAATTTCGTAAAATCGGAGCATAGCAAGAGTTCAGTTGAAGACAATTTAAATTGTTGCAAATTCTTCATAATTTTTTTTTTCGTGCTTCCGCTTTTCCTTTACTTTATCAATTTTTTTTTTTTTTTTTGGTCTAGACAAATGCTGTCAACTTTTATTTTAATACTCAACATCAGCATTGTCTGTGTTATGAAAAAAAAAGAGAACGCTTCAGTTGCGTAAATTCGACTACGAAATATGGTGTATCTGCTCCAAAGGTGCCACAGTTAGGCTGGGTAGACAAAGTTTTCATCTCCAAAATATCTCTCATATTAGCTTTATCTGCCCGTCATGCTCTGTAATGATGCTGCAAATCACAATATTCGTTTTTATTAAGACATGTTCCCGAAATCAAATCACAAACATAAATCGTAAAATATTTTCGATTTCAAATCGGCAGAGTTTGAGTAAGTGAAATGAAATATGTTGCGAATGAAATATAAATTTTACGTTTGCCGAAGCACGAACAATATAAAAACGCATTAATTTACTTAATACACATTATTAGGTGATTACGGGAGCAAGGCTGATAATCGTGAAATTTTGTACGTTGCTACCGAAACTAAACACGTCTGCTGTTTTTTAACGACTACGTCTAGATAAATTATGAGTCCTTGTACATATGAGTTTTTTGAAGAAAAACAATCAAACAATTGATTTACTGAACGAAAATGTTTGCTACGTTTCTGAATATGGAAAAATTAATTTTCCACCGGAATCGTGTTTTTTGAACATTTTGGACTAGCAAATTAGGATTTCCGCAAATATAATATTAATATTTTCACAGAAAAGAAAAACAAAAAAAAAAAAAAACAATGAAAAACGTTAACTTCGGTAGAACCGAAGCTTAAATATCCGTCACACGAATCTTTAAAGAGTTTATGTGTGATCATCAGTGACTTAGATGGGATGGGGTGGGGTCAATGATCTGATAAGTATATCTCCAGTTTAGTTACAATATAAGTATCAAGTTTTAAGCTTAAAATACAGATGCAATATTAGTTTTCTTGAAAATATCAGACATGAAGAGATAAAATTGTTTAGGGCTTTACGTTATAATTGCTCGATCCGTAGCATACCGGTGGTGTGTACATAGGATGGTATTATATGTGATTTTACCCAACTTGAAGTGAATACATTCATAATTATTACCTATTTTCATACAAAAATTCGAAAATGGGCGGCTAATTTGTATGGGGGCTATACATCAGAGTGGGCGTGGTATTCAGAATTTAACATACAAACTACCTAAGACTGAGAAAAGCTTAAGTTTCCAGTTTGAGCTCAATATCTTTAAAACTGAGCGAATGAATGACCTCCCAACAAACAGACGGACAGACCAACGGACGGACGTGGCTATATTGACTTGTCTTATCAAGCTGATCAATATGCGGTTTACGGAGTCTACTTAAATGCGTTAAAAACTTTCTGACAAACTGAAAGTACCCGTTTATATTATGTATAAAAGGTACTCCGAAAAACACTGTATCCAATTGTTATATTTTATTGTATTAGATTTTTATACAAAAAAAATAAAAAAATTGGGTTAAATTTGCACAAGAGCTATCCCCATGTTGCGACTTTTCATTTGGATTATTGTTTGCATAATTTAGAGTTCAAAAATTACATATCACAGATGTATTCATGGAAAAACTAAAATTTTTGGAGCTTGTTTTTACCTCTTAAAATGTGTCTAAAGAAAAATCGTTTGTTAGTGATCATTTGATAGCTTAGTAGAGTCTAGGTTTGAATATGGCGACCCTATCTCCCTATTTACCAAAATGTTTATGGTACCGACCCCCTAGGATTGTTCCATATCGAATATAAGAAGACCTGAAATTTTTTTTTATCGGATAATATTTTATGGTGCCACCATGCCTCTGAAGTTGTCCATGTATTGTACATATTGTCATGGAGTCTACAAACTTTCTGACAAACTTATTATACTAGTTTCATATTAGAAATATCACGCTTCAGATTTTAATTTTTTTAATTATATTTGCTGTCCATTGCAAGTTATTTTTGTAAATTTTTATCAGTTTCACATTGTATTTTTATACCCTGCACCCAAAGTGTAAAAGGGTACATTAAGTTTGTGCGAATGTATGTAACAGACAGAAGAAGGCTAGATAGACCCTGTGAAGCATATATACTCTTGATCAGCATCTGTCCTGCTGTCTGCCATATGAGAGAGACTATCTCGGAGACTATAAGAGATGGGGCCACCATTTTTGAAACTTTGACTCTCCTGAGCCGTCAAGTGTGCACTTGCAAACGGTTTTTCTCTAGACCCATTTTAAAGAGTACCCCCATACAAATTAACCCCAAAATTTTGTGTTTTTCCATAAAAAACGACATTGTCTCTTTTTCTAGGAAGTCTACATTTTGTAGAAATTATGTCTATTATAGTCCCAATAAAATATTCCAATATGAATGGGACCAAAAAAAAATTTTGGAATAGCTCCTATACAAATATTCCCCATTTTTAAAGTTTTTGTATGAAAATCTAATACAATGAGGTAGGGTAGTATAATACGACTTAACTTAGGGTAAATAAAGATTAGGTACAGGGTATCTTGCAGACGAGCACACTCAGCTTAAGCGCTCTTTCTTGTTGTTTTCTTAAATTGGTAGGACCTTAACTGAGATCTATGTCAAATTTTAAGACCATAGCGTCAGTTGGTTATGAGGCACGCGTGTTTTCAGTCAACAACAAAAAACCTTGATTTTCGACTTGCTTTGACGTGTTTTTTTTTTTTTGGGTCTCGGCTGTCCTTTGACACGGTATTCACTTAATTGGTTCACAGTTTCAGGGTCGTATTCAGAAATTTATGACTTATCTCCAGTAATAATGCGTTTGATGGCGCTATGATAGTCAAATATCATGGTTTTACAGACTCTAATACGACGATTTTTTATGGTGCCGCCAAGCTCCTGAAGTTGTCCATGTATTATAAATATTGTCAATCAATAATATAAATACTTTTTAGGGTTTTCGATGCCTTTTTTAATACGTAACAAACTTTCCGACGAACCGATAATACCTGTTTCATATTTTGTGGGATAACAAAAAAAAAAGTTGATAAAAAATGTCACGCTTTAGTTTTTAACTTTGTTCAATTTTTATTTCGTGTTGGTTTTCTATAATTTTTAAAAAATTTTATTTAATTATTTTTGCTGTCTATTGCAAAATATTTTTATCAGTTTTACGTTGTATTTTTATTTTGTTGCTTTGTTACGTTGTACTGCGTAAACTTTTTTAATAAAATAAAAATTAATGAAAACTTTTTTTCTTAATAAACTTTTTATTTAAAAAAAATTATTTAAAATTGCTTAGTAGGAGATACTCTAATAGACGCTTAAGCTTTAGACTAAAATCTTCCAAATTGATCGATTGAAATGAGTATCAAACAACAGACAGACGGACAAATAGAGAGACAGCGCAACGAAGACACTAACAGTCAGACAAATGGACAAGCGAGCATGAGTAGAACGTTTTGGACTACTTGTATCTATAGGGTCTACAAAGTTAGCTGTAAAACCCGTTCAACGCAACATAATAATTGATATTAAGATGCAAGTAGCTAAATATTTGATTTATTAAATCTTAAATAGCCAAACTAGATACTTACAATTAAATACAATAATATGTAAATCACATACATACATTAACACATAATTGGATCGCAGTTTGAAAAAAAGTATCTAAAAGATACATTTAAAGTTACTTCAACTCATCAATCATCGAACGTTTTCCATTTATCTTCCCACACACTGTGATCGCAACATTGTAAGTTCAAGATAAATCGTATAACGGTTTGGGTGCTAATAAAAAAAAAGAAACCGATTTCTACCTCAATTCTATATCACAACGCTTGCAGTAGCAGTAGAGTGCTATCTCAGCAAACTGTACGGTTGCACGATAAGCAACATAAAAATAATGCACCAATAAGATACGAAAATATTATAGATACAATTTTACACACAAATACACAAACACAAACGTTGAGATAGATAGATACATTCATTTACTTGCATGAATGCAAGGCAAGTGAGTGCTTTTCTGTTTGAATGTGTGCCGCATTGTTGTTGTAGTGGTCGTTTGACATGCTTGTTGCTGGTTTCATTGCATTTGTATCTATGTTAGGAGTTTGTGTGTGTGTATGTATCTTTGTGTTTGTGTCATTCGTGTATGTCAAAATGTCATTGACATGAATATTTTTGTTGTTGTTGTTGTTTTTATTTTGTCGCTTTTATAACTTTTTTTTTTTTTACCATGCGACTCTATCGTATTGCAGCACATGGTGTAACAGTGACTCTGATTTGTATTTGTATCTGTATCTATAGTTTTGTATAATATTTGTGCTCACCTCAGCACTTTTCTTGCTTTATTTATTTTTTTTTTTACTTCATGTTTGCTTTGCGGTTTTGTTTTTTATTTTTTTGTTGCCGGTTTTAGCTTTTATGCTTTCATTCTCGCTTTATTGACACAAAATACACAAAGATTGTTATCAGCGGAAAAGCGTAAATTTTGTTGTCAATGTGGTAATGGCACTGAAAGAGATAGCTGCATGCAGCTTGTAAGAGATAGCAACCACTAAAAAAGTGTCAATGCAGCAACAGATTTTTATATATATTTTATATTTTTTTTTTGTTTTTTAAATTTTTAGTATTTTGGTTTACCTATCAAAAAAAAAAAAAAGAATAAAAAAAATTGTTTTGATGAATTTTATTTTTTAATCAGAAAAGTTGTTAGTTCAGTGGATTGGATTTTATTTTAATGAAATGTTTGACAGTTTTCGATTTATCAATTAGTTTGGGTGTGTATCTAACTAAAAATATATTTAAAATTAATTATTTTTTTTTTGATGAACAAAGTTTTGCTACAGTAAATTAATTGAAGTGTCCACATAGAACGTAAAAATTGTCAGCTTAATGTAGAGAATATCGAATTATCTGTAGTTTAGTTAACATTTTGAAAAGCGATGAGTGTGGAAATGAACCAAAACAAGTTTAGACACAATGAAAGAAAATTTTTAAGCTAAAAACGCAGATATGACAATAATTTTCATAAAAAAAATCAGAAAATGGGTGGTAACTTTTTATGGGTCTTATATGTTATGGTGGCCCGATCCTTATCAAAGCGATAGTATATACATAAAATGATATAGGAAGTAGTTTTACTCAATTCGAAGAGACTACTAATACAAAAAGTTTAAAATGGGCGGTAAGTTTGTATTGGAGCTATACCTAAAAATGTTTGTGGCTCTTTCATTATCAAGCTTAACCCTACCCCTCCTCTTAGAGCTAACCAAAAATGGTCATTTGAGGTTGCTCAGGAAGTAGCCGAAAAAAGGCGTCTTAGAAGCGTCTGGCATATCAGGTGGAACCCAAGAGACAAAGCTGCATTAAACAGTTCGTGCAAAGAACTCAAGGAACTACTCCTTAAGCTATGGTTACAATCTGTTGATGAGTTTGGAAAGCGACCAAGTATGCCAGTGGTTCTTGGTGTCGATCCGATATAAATAAAGTAGCTGCCTTTGCAGATCACCGCTTCAGAACATTTCAAACTTTTCATACTTGCACATCTAGCGAGCATGAGAAGAACCTTGTAATTTTTAGACACTCCATATCAAATGGCTCTGCCTACACCCTCTGTGAGCTCAGATAATATTCAAGATAAGATAGCAAATGTTAAGCCTTCTAAGTATCCAAAATATAACAATATATATGTTGTAGTCATCAAAGCATTATTCCAAAACCAGACAGTGTTTTCCAAACTTTTTGAGACATTTTTTTCTGCGCCGATTACTTTTTGTTCTGGATGAAGGAGGATTAATTCCAGATCATCAGTTTGATTTCAGGCGTTGTCATAACACTCCTGAACAGTGTCACCGATTAGTGGCGCGAGTTTTAGAGGCTTTCGAGGGAAAACAATATTGCTCTGCTGTATTTGTATTTTTATACCTGTTACACTAATGTAAACAGGTATATTCAGTTTGTCGAAAAGTTTGTAATGCATTAAAGGAGGCATCGTAGACCCTATAAAGTATATATATTCTTGATCACCTCGACGAGACGAATCAATTTAGCCATGTCCGTCTGTCCGTCCGTCTGTCCGTCTGTCTGTGTGTTGCTGCGCGATTTATTCGCTCAGTTTTAAAGATTTTGGGCTGAAATTTTAATCTTAAGCTTTTCTAGGTCCTGAAGTTAATTTTTTTCTTGTTTGTTTTTGACAAAGTCTGGCATGCTGGTCTACTGTACAAAATAAAGTTGCGGATGCCATCACCTTCCTACCAACTCTTGCGATCTTATTTAATAAATGAAGACTTTTATGTGAGATGTGGTGAGGATATGTCGGATCTAAGGGATATCTCAGCAAGAGTTCCTTAAGGAAGTGTTTTGGGACCTGTTCTCTACACGTTGTTTACGGCAGATTTTCGTATAATCTCTGATTATTCACTAACTGTGGCCATATATGTAGACGACACAGCCTTCTTGGCTGTCTCGAGTTGTTCCTCCGATGCTTGAATAGATGAATATGCTTCGGGGCTTCGTAGATGCAAAAGAGTATTTAATGCTGATAAGTAACATTTACCCTTTCCTTAATCTTGACAACGTAACAATTTTATTTTGCGAATATCTTGGGTTTACTTTTGACAGAAGTTTTACCGGCGCTTTACATTGCGGCCTAGAGAAATCATTTAAATATCAAATTGAGACAAAGGGTTTCTGGGTCTTCACTCAAAACAAAAGTTGTGTAGCAAGATTTTACTTTACAGAGTAATTCTGAAACCGATCTGGACCTATGGCATTCACCTCTGGGGAGTGGCAAGTGGTTCCAACATTAAAATCATTCAGAGGTTTCAAAGTAAAGTTCTTAGAATGATCTCAGATGTACACGACTTTATTGCTAACAGAACCATTAACGATGTTCTTGGAATTCCAAGGGTCAGGCAGGAGATCGTTGTATTATTGGACAGTTCGTCGAGGTAAACGACGTCATCCACTGAATCTTCCATTCAGAGATTAGTGTAACCTTCCATCTTTTTACTCCCTCTTTATTTATGTCAATTAAAATTCGATAGAACCGAAGCTTAAATAACCGTCACACGAACTTTTAATTAGTTTATATATGAAATTCAGTGACGTAGAGATGGGGTTCTAATCAGAAGCATATATATAAAATTTTAAGCTAAAAATTCAAAAATAACAATAATTGTAATACCAAACAAGAAAAAACGTCAACTTCGGTGGAACCGAAGCTGAAATACCCGTTACACAACACTTTTAATAGTTTATATGTTCACCAGGTGCTTAGATTAAATTTCACGATGAATTTGGTCAAATTTGTATGGAGGCTTTATGTTATATTTGCCCGATTCTTACCATATAGAAAGTGTTCATTGGACATTGAAATTGATTTTACCAAATTTAATTGAATTCATTCAGAAATAGTAAATGTTTTGATATAAAAACTCGAAAATGGGCGGTAAGTTTGTATGGAGGCTATACATAAAAATGGGCGTGACGCCTTAGATTTAACATTGGATGACATAAAAAGTGTTCTTACCCTATTTGGATTAAATATATTCATAAATAATACGTATTTTCATACAAAAAATCGAAAAAAGCGTTAAGTTTGTATGGGGGCTATATCTGAAAATGGGTGTGGCAACATTCTTTTGATATTGGATGCCATTAGAAGTGTTTTTACCCTATATTGTAGTAGAAGCATTTATAAATAATAACTTTTTTCATACAAAAATCGAAAAAAGTGGTAAATTTGTATGGGGGCTATATCTAAAAATGGGCGTGGCACCTTGGTTCTGGTATACAAACTAACTAGGAGCACAAAAAGCTTAAGTTTCGAATTTCAGGTCAATATCTTTAAAACTTTCCGAGTAACAGCCATCGCAACAGACAGACGGACAGACAGACGGACATGGCTAAATCGATTCGTCTCATCGAGCTGATCAATAATATATATACTTTATGGGGTCTCCGATGTCTCCTTCAATGCGTTGCAAACTTTCGGACAAACTGAATATACCCGTTTACACTTTGTGTAACGGGTATAAAAATGGTCGTGGCAACTTGGTTCTGACATACAAACTACTTAGGATCAAAAAAAGGCTTTAGTTTAAAATTTCAGGTCAATGTCTTTAAAACTTTCCGAGTAAAACACACAGCGCTGCTGCTTCTTCAGCTTTTGCTAACTTTGGATCTTTAACAATAAAGCTTTGCTATTGGAAGTGATCTATAAAATGATTGATTAATCATAGCGGAGCTAAATGCACTAAAAGCAATTGTTTTTTCCAAATTTTTTACCATGTACCCAGTACCAAAAGGGGTACTTTAAGTTTGTGCGAATGTGTGTAATACACAGAAGGAGGCAAGATAGACCCTTTGAAAGCATTGGAAGGGGAGTCATATCAGCTATGTCCGTCCGTCCGACTGTCATGCTGTCTGCCGTATGAAAAACGATTATCTCGGTGGCTCTCTTAAGCCGTCAAGTGTGTACTTGCAAACGCTTTTTTATTTCTAACCCCATTTTAAGGGGTACCCCCTATCGTTAAATCTAACCCAAACATTTTTGGGTTTTGCATTAAAACATTATTTTTCTTATTCTAGGAAGTCTAAATTTAGTATAAACTATGCATATGATTGTCCTAATGAAGTAGACCAATATGGGTAGGACCTAAACAATTTTAGGTATAGCCCCCACACAAATATAACCCATTTTTAAGTTTTTATATGCAAATCCTATACAATAAGGAATGGTAATAAAGTTGGACTTAGCTTAAGGTACATAAAGATTAGGTACAGGGTATCTTACTGTCGAGCATACTCGTTCTTTTGTTTTCCTAAAATCAGAGAAATTAAAAAAAAATGTTTTGATTTGATTTAATTGAATTAATTTATTAAATTCTTTCTTGCCGCATTCAAATCGAATTTTAGTTGCTATTTTGTGATGTTTGATTCGAGAACTCTTAGATACGTATTTGTATCTCTAAAGTTTTTGAATCGACAAATCAGTGTTTTAATTAAAAGGTTTAGCAATTTTGTTTGATTAAAATTTTATTTTCATTTCACTTTTTGGCATCTTTTTTTATTTTAATTTTTTCACTTTCGTTTTTTTGACTTTTCAGCTTTAACTTTGCGCATTCATTATTCAAATAAAAATGATTATAAAGAATTTGAAAATGTTTTAGTTTTTGATTTTTATTTTTTTTTTCCTGTTGTTTGTTTTTTTTTTTTTTTCATACTTGACCTATGTAAATTTTCATGTTTTGCTGCATTATTACTCACATTTATTTGTTTTTGTTGTTCTTATTTGTTCTGCTTGTCATGGTTCATTAGTTTTGTTGCTGGGTGTGTTCAAAAAAAAAAAAAAAAAAAAAAAAAAAAAAAAAAAAAATATGACCTAATTTCAATAGTTTTTATGTGCTAGATTTTCATAATACTTATCGAATTTATTTATCTTTCTTTCACTCTTTTATTCTTTTATTCTTTCATTTATTCATTTTTGCTTAATTACTGCTGACGTGCTGAAAATTAATGACAACTGATGCATCATTAAATACGTTAAGAGCGCTTAAAGCAACAATAAAATCATAAAATAACACACATAATAATGCCATTGGCCATAAATGCAACTGACACACTTGATTGAATAATCAATCAATTGAACAATCCCTCATGAAGTCATTCAATAATACAATATTAAACAAACAAATAAATAAAAAGGTAAAAAAAGGGCATGCATATAGGCACACGTGTGAGTAAATAATGCAATTTTAAATGCATTTTGAAAATTTGTGAATTTATTTTATACTATATACGTATGAATACATGGGGAAAATATGATTAATCTTAACTAACATTGATAGTGTCAATATTTTGGTCAAAATTGTTGATTTTACTTTCAATGGTATCGATTTTACAATTGATAGTATCGATATAACAATCGAAAGTATCGGTTTTACAAGGTATCGGCATCGATTTTGTTAAAGTGTCAATATTACAATCGAAAGTATCGATATTTTTGTCGATTTTGTCTAAAATATTATAATATTGATACTGTATATATGGTATTTGATTCATCTATTATTATTGAAACCAGCGATAATGTTAACATTACTACTTATACCGTCGATATAACTTCAATACTAAAAAACAAAACAATACCAACGTTAATTTGGATAGTAAATAATATTACTATCGCTAGTATCGATATCACTACTGATTCTTTTAATTTGATATCCATTGTATATTGGGTATTATTAAAAATTTACCAATATTTTATCGATATTATATATTTGACAGCAAATATTGAAAAAATTCCAAATATACGAAAAAAAAAAATATTTAAGGAAGGGTACAATCAAATTCAATAATTCCTTATACGAGGTGTATAAAACATTATCGCGAATTTTGAATTTTCGCGGGTTAACTAATTTATGAACTTTTTTGTGGCGTTAGTCAGTTTATTTTACTTATACCTAAAATCTCGGCCATTTTGAATGTTCACTGCTTTGCAATACACTGTATGCATCTAATCGATTTTTACTTATTCACAAAAAAAAATGGAGTTCAATTTGTAATAAATATTTTAATGGCTAAAGAGATGAAAACTTACCAAAATCAACAACATTTGATCGGTATAAATTGTTGATAGATGGCCTATGCGAATGTTTTGAAGACGAAGACGTCTGAAGACGATACCTATCGTACTCCACGGACGATCCTGAAGAAATCGAAAAACAAAGGAATTAGTGCTTGCACAAAAGTCGAGTAACTAGAAAAAAATATATAACAAGAAATTGGCTATCGAAAGGACCGAAGCTTAATACCATTTTAAAGGATCATTTGACGTTGATAGACCTTTCGAGTCTCGCTTGGTACCAAAATGATGTTTTATTTTAAAAACTATATCAAATTAAAAATACTTTTTCAAAAAATCCAACCAATATCGTGTCCACAACCACGATTCGGACCAATTTGGCACCGTGAAGACTTCTGGCTATGCCAAAATCAAGAAGACCACTTGGAACGCGTTTTGAAGCCGATTCAGGCGTTATAAATACATCTTAGAAGGCGCTGATAGCTATACCGGAAAGGGACTATTGACAGTTTCGAGGTCTGAAAAGTTTGTAACGTGTATTGTAAGGAGGCATGGAGATTACTTTGAAGGATATAAATTCTTGATTTAGCTCGATAAAAAAAGATTTTTCATTTTGTATTTTAACGGTCGGGGTTTGTTTAAAGGGCAGTTAAATAGGTATTCATGAATAAATAAATAATTAAAAAAAAATCACAAAATATGCGATACTTTTTCGAACGCACCTAAAACAATGTATGAACATATGGAAGTCCTACGCCCATTTTAGTTATAGCCCCCGTATATAAACTTAGTCATTTTTTTCGGTTATTATACTGAAATATATATTTTATAGTATCGATACTATTACATAAAAAAAAAATAGTTCAATTTGTTAAGTATATTTTAATGTAAAGATATGAAAACTTACCAAAAGTATTAAATGATTTGTCCCATACAAATGCTGATGTTTGCCCATTTCGAATTTTTGATCGGGAAGATAATAGCGTACTTATGTATTCCAGAAATCCTGTAATAAAGCAAAAACAAATTGGTAAATTAAAACAGTTAGATCGAAAAAAATCTATAACCAGGAAACCACGCCCATTTGGTTGGCGATAGCCTATACCTGTTAACAAATCATTTGACGTTGATTGACCTTCCTGTGCAGCATTTGTATTAAAAAGTATTTTTAAAATACTAATCAAATTAAAAATATTCAAAATTTTGAAATTCGATTTGGACCAATTTTAAACTGAAGATTTGGGCATGGTATAAAAGCTTTTGTACCACCTTGGAAGCTATTCGCCTTTTAAATACTTTTTTTCTTATAAGAACTTGACAAAATGTTGTACTTTTGTATGGGAGCTATACCTAAAAGTGGCAAATTGATTTTAACATAGAAAGTACACAGGACCTAGAAAAGCTTAAGTTTAAAATTTCAGATTAATATCTTTAAAACTGAGGGAATAAAACGCGCAGCAACAAACAGACAGGCGGACAGACAGACGGACATGGCCAAACAGACGGACATGGCCAAACAGACGGACATGGCCAAACAGACGGACATGGCTAAATCGATTCGTCTCGTCGAGGTGATCAAGAATATATATACTTTATAGGGTCTACGATGCCTCCTTTAATGCGTTATAAACTTTCCGACAAACTGAATATACCTGTTTTACACTATGTGTAACAGGTATAAAAAAAATGGTAAGTTTGAATAGGGGCTATACCTTAAAATGGGCGTTGCACTTTGATTTTAACACTTGAACCGCTTAGGACTGAGAAAAGCTTAACTTCCGAGTTTCAGGTCAAAATCTTTAAAACTAAGCGAATAAAACGCATAAATACAGACAGAACGGACACTACGGATAAAAATACCTGAAACCTTTATAGTTTTAACGATAATGAGTCTTAAATATTTCGCGAGATGACCGATATTATAAATATAGCCAGAACGCAATTTTTTGAGGTAGTGGGAGCTCATTTGTAAGTATTTACTAGTATCTTTGATTTTTTATCTCCTATGATTTTCTTCCATTTATAAAATTTATGAGCTAATTGAAATATTAATTCAAGTTGTTAATTTAATATCGAGAATTGTTTTCCTAAAATCGAAATACAATCGATAACTATTATTTTATTTCATAACTTAATATCGAATATCGAACATCTCAAATATAAAATGATTCATGAACCACAAATCATATCATATTTTTTTTTTAATGACAAGCAATCAGGCATATGCCAACCTAGCGCCTAGAAAATAAATGAAAAAAAGTAAACAAGTCAAAAAAAAACACAAGCGACAGATAGCACAGCAACAACAAAATGTATCTTATAGATGCCAGAAACAAATGAGTCTGTGACACATTAAAATAATTTACGCCCACGCGTCAAAAAAAAAAAAAAGAATAAATTAAAAAAATGTTTTTTTTAACAAATGATTAATATTAATATTGCTATTGTCATAGTAACCAAGTACAAAATACTCTACGTAGTTACATGGAGCGATTGAAATAGATATAAAGTTAGGTTGCTCGACTATTTTAAATGCTGCAGAAGAATTTTTTAGTAGATGCTTTGTAACAAACTAGTTACGTAGCGTATTTAACTAATAGTGTAACCAAACGAGTTAAAATAACAACAACAACAACAATAATAATAATTATAATAAATGTAAAACATGAACAATTAAAATTACAACAGCAACAAGAACAAGTCGAACAGACAGACAGACAAGAACAATTATATAAATTATAAGAGCGCTTTTATACTTTTTTACACTGAATGAAATTAATATAATTAAAATTGTCTTGTGTGCGTGAGCATTTATATTATACACCAGGTACCTGTGTACTTTAATATTCATTTGCAGCAACATGTTGCAATGACAGCTTTTCTAGCAACATGTTGCCAAGCGTAACGAAACTTTTTGCATGGCGCTTGCAATTTTAATTATTTTTCTAACTTTTTTTCTTCTTTGTTTTGCTTTTAATGAAATCACAAAATTAATTCAAATTCATTAAATGAATATATTAAGTGTTTTAAAAGTAAAATAGAATGAGTAGATTGATTGATAGATACACACACTCTAATGCATACAGAGTAGATAGCTTAGTCTACATATTCACAGATACATTTGAATGATGTATTTGTGAAAATATATTATTGCGGTTTGAGCGTTCTATTGAAATAAAATAAATAAAAAATAAAATAAATAAAAAATACAAATGCAAATGTACGTGTTTTGTTTTGTATTAAAAAATAATTACGTGATTTTAATTAATTATTATTATTTAGCTGTAAATAAATTGTAATTTAATTGAGTTTTTTTTTTCAAGCGATTTTAATTAAAGTGTGTAAATATATATTATGAAAAATATTTTGATTTATTTAAAAACTTATTTATATACGCTATCAAAAAAAAAAAAAAAAAGGGAATAAGTTTAAATTTATTTTACTTCTAAAATAGAAAAGTCCAAAATAGAGTACATCTAAATGCAAAGAGTATCTATGCTTTGTCATAATCATACACAATTTTTTGTATAATTTCTATTTCCATTTTTTTGTTGTTATCAATTAAAAAAAAATGCAATAAAATGTCGTTATGAATATTAATCGTATTAAAATGTTTAATCAGTAAAAATTAGCTTAACATGCAAAAATGTTTTTTAATTAAAATCAGTTATCAGAAGCGGTTGACCGGAGTTGAAATTGCTCTCCAAAGCTTCAAGGTCTCATAAAATTCAAATTAAAATTCCAATAATTCAATTATCTAAGAATGCCAAAATGTTTTGTAAAAGTAAAACAGCTTTGGAGATATATCCTTTAAAGAGAAAAAGTATGACTTTTTTCAAAGATATTAGATTTTACAGGGTATAAAAATAGTTTTACACCGTCACATCTTGAAGTAATTTTTTTTAAGCTTTTTACAAAAATTATGTCTTCAAATCTAAGTTATATTTCCTTTCAATCTCTTCTAAATATTTACATCCATTTAAATAGCAATTTTTTCCATGACTGTACTTGATATAGGAACATAAGAAATTCTCATATTCTTGTATTGAGAATAATCGTCCTTAATTCAAGTAAAGTTTAATAAGAACAAATGGTATTTGATATAAGAGATAATGTCATTAATATGATGAATGTGCTCCAACAAACGAGTACGAATTTAATTTCTCTTATTTAATTATTTACAAAAATATGAATGTTCAACGGGGCCACCTTTCATATTTTCATTTTCCTAGCTTTAGTAAAGGAGTACCGAATTTCATTTCTCAAGTTCAAATACTTGTAAAAATTCGATGAATGTCTGTATCGATACTATGGCGGCCACGCTCACCGCATATTTTTTTCTAAAACAAAATATATTGTATCTTTAAAAACAGACCCAAAATACACATGTACAAAATTTCATTGAAATCGTTTGAGTTGTTTTGGAAATTTTCAATGTTTTTATGATCGAATCTATGGGGTCCACGCTTACCACCCTACATAGGGGTATGAAAATAGTTTACATCGTCTTCTCAGACCTACTGCATATATACACTAAATTTCATATGAATCTGCCATGCCGTTTCGTGGGAGTTTGGCTACAAAAATGTTGTGACACGAGGAACTGTAACACATATTTATGTTTTACTTCTATTTACTTCTATATGCAGATCAATTTGTATTTAAAATGAGCATCAGTGATGCCGTTCAAATTCTTAATTTTATAAAAACTTAGCTTACCTTACTTTGGATCACATATATTCCTGGGAACATTTTTGCAATAATTGAGACAATTTTTTATACCAGTTACAAATAGTGTAAACGGGTATATTCAGTTTGTCCGAAAGTTTGTAACGCATTGAAGGGTGCGTCGAAGACCCCATAAAGTATATATATTCTTGATCAACTCGATGAGACGAATCGATCTAGCCACGTCCGTCTGTCTGTCTGTCCGTCTGTCTGTCCGTCTGTTTCTTGTTATGCGAATTATTCGCTTACTTTTAAAGATATTTAACTGAAAATATAAACTTAAGCTTTTCTAGGCAACGACTAGGTTAAGTTTGAGAATGAGAGTGCCACGCCCATTTTTAAGTATAGCCCCCATACAAACTTACTGTTTTTTTTTTTTCGATTTTTTGTATGAAAATCGTTACTATTTAGGAACGTAAGTTGTATCAGACCATTAACCCCGTCCCATCCCATCTCGAAGTTCTATTTAAGCCACTGATGATAACACATTAACAATTTAAAAATACGTGTGACGGGTATATGTATAAGCTTCGGTTCCACCGAATTTAACGTTTTTTCTTGTTTTTATTTCAATTCGAATACCGCTTACCCTAAAAAGTGATATTTGAGCAGAAGGTTACTAACCGACTGCGTTTGTATTTGAACAAAGTGTAGTACACCTATTTTCGCAATGTAAATGAAATTCAAACTAAACTAAATTCTGATAGAACGATCACTATCCGGAAAAGGCAATCAAACTACTAATCAGAAGCAATGCATTTCGCGTTTTAAAAGCTTAGAAATTAAATGTGACTGCTTCGCATTTAATCGAAGAGGTCACATAGAGCAACGCTAATCAATATAGCGCACGAATCGCTCTATACTATATTTAACTGATTATAAATCGTAAGATTTACATTGTATTAGAAACAACTAATTTAATTTTTCAACATCCTTCTTGAGGGTTAATTGACATATATTACATTTTGACGTGCTTATTTCGAAAATTGATACATATGTTACAGGGTCGTGCGCATGATTTGCTCTTGGGGGTTTTGATTTACCAAAAGGAACTTTTCAAAAAAACTATGGATGTATGTGGCTTAGATCCCCAAAACCCCTCCTCGTCCGCACGGGCCTGGATACATAAAGTGTAAACGGTTATTCTCAGAAATTTTGTAACGCATTAAAGGAAACATCTTAGACCCTATAAAGTATATATAGCATATTTTTGATAGCGAATCGATTTAGCCATTTTCGTCTGTCTGCCTCTCCATTTGTTTCTTCGCATTTCGCCTAAGCTCAAATACCCGCCACATCTTGGCTTAGTTTATTTATGATCATCAGAGGCTTATATAAAATTTGGAGAATGTATAGTATGGCTTAGTCAATAGTAAATAGACCGATACAAAAAAGTTTATACACAATAATGGCGTCAAATTTTATCCTAAGTACAGAATAATGAATATTTTCTTTGGAAAAAAAATTAGAAAATGGGTGGTGACTTTGATTGGGGGCTATATGTTATACTAGGCTGACCCTTATAAAATCAGTAGATTAAAGATAGGATTATTTTAGATGTGTTTTTACCCAATTTGAAGTGACAACATTTATATATTTTTTTTTTTTTTTTTTTTTTTTTTTTTATTTTCCTATGATTAATTTTGTACATCTGTCTACAACAACATTTAGTACATATTATAACATCGATATAGGAATTTAATTAATTTAAAAGAACAATTTCTTTAAATTATAATTAAAACAAAAAATAGATCTATGAATCTATCGT